>CM034620.1:16048940-16648940 GCA_020080225.1 Gynochthodes officinalis
GTTGTGAAACTGTTGAATCAAATGAAGAGATTAGCTCAATTCAGCGTCCTCAATCATTTTCTCAAGCAAGACGACATGATAGAGAACGGTTGCCTCCAGTTAAAAAATTGAATAAATCTTTAGAAGATGATATTAATAGGCTTTTGAGGGATAGATATCAGAACTACAAAGAGTCTGGATCTTTCAGTCCGCGGAACTTCTGAGTTCTCGAAGAGAAATGTCTCAAAGAAGCCAATGTGCCGAAAACCTTAAGCTATATACTACAACCAACTAGATTTTAAGGATTTTCTGCTTCTGGTTTACTTCCCAAGATGTTACTTGGTAGTGTACAGCTTGTTCAAGAGTCTTTGAAGCTATTATTAATCTTTAGCAGGTTGCTTGACTAGGACAGCCTTGGGTAGTTATATTGTTGTGTGTATATGAAAATTTATCTTTCTTAGGCAACCAATGATTGTCTTTTTTTGTTTTTTTAATTGTATGAGGAATCAACCAGATAGCTGATCCCAATATATGCAATATACTAGACTTATCTCTAAATTTCCTTGGACTTTAGCTTGCTCAGATTAGTTTTCTTTGTCACTTTTGAAGGGATATAAAGTGCACTTGTTTCAGGCAGTTGATTTCTCTGATTTAAAGGGCATCTTGCTGCTCCTAGCTTATTCCGGTCTCTATGACATTTGAAAGTTATGATGTTTTTAGGCACCATTTGTTGTTCTAATTCCTTATGGTCATGTCATTTTTGTGGTTTGAGCACCTTCTTAATGTTTTTTTTCCATTTTTTCTCATCTGTAATCTTAATCCTACATTTTTCTGGCATATCACAAGGACTGGAAAATAGAAGATGCCAAAATTTTGTGATGAACACTTTCCTTTCTTGAATCAAAATGGCATTACGGGTGGAAAAATCTGGCTAACGGGTATTATTAATGTTATGGATAAATATTACATTCAACCTAGATAGTGCTAATGCCTATGTTATTGATGATGGTTGCTAGGTTTCATAGGTATGGAGATTGTAGCTCTGATTTATTAAAACCAATTTTCTGTGTTGTCCCTTCATAACTTGGAAAATTGACAAACTTGAACACTTTGTAAGATTGCTCATATCTCTTTTGTGTCTTAAATGAGATTTTTGAATGACACATAAATTTCGGATTGACTCAACCTGTGTTGTTGAAATTACAGAATTTTGCCCTCGAATCGCTTGATGGCACATTGCGATTTCATTTTCTTAGTTATTTAATCAAATAGATCTGTAAGAATCTTGTAATGCCTTCTTATGTTTAATATTTTATAGTTTTACTTTGAGCCTTATGCTAGACAACATTTCCTTTGATGTTGTAGAATGATAAGCGGCAACAACTTTAGTGGACCAATTCTGATTATTTTGATCTTTGGACACAAATGACCAGTTGTAATCTTTATATCCCGTTTGAAAGTCTTAAAGTTTTTGGAATTTATAGTCTAGTAAATTGTGAAAGCGGCAAATAAACGATAGATCTTGGATATTTTTGTCATTGTAGATTTTTAAATTTGGGTCTCTAGTGAGATTTGTTACCTTGACTTGATGCTCTTGTAGCTAAATTTTTTTGTGCTTTTAGATTTTACCCTAAAAAGAAAGCTTAAATCTTTAAATGTGGGTATCCCGGGACTACTGCTTTGATTTGATAATTTTTGGTACATTCGAGGTGCTCTTGGCATTATTTGCAAGACAGACTTAGCAAAATTTTTAGCAAAAGTCGTGATAAGATATATTTAAAGCTTGAACAAGTACAATTGGGCGAACTTTAAGTTCTGTTGTGTTCTTTGGGGAAAAAAGGTTTATGTACTTCCATTTTTACTTGTTGAAATTCATGTTGTTTTAAATCTGGATTACCTTTTGTCTGTCTTTTGGTTGTTTTGCTTGTCAAGATATACATTTCAAAGTATTTATCTTTATGGTAGTTTGCAATGTAGTCTTGGTAAATTGTATGTCATAGATATATGTGTTTCGATCTAACTGTTGGAGTTATTAAGTACAAGTGTGGAACAAGCTTGTCAAAAATGTGAAAAAGGAGAAGTACTATATGAAAATAACAAGAAAAAGTTTTGGCCATGTAAAAGCTTGTCTCTCACCTATTACCTTCTTGGATACTCATTTAGAAAGAGCTTCTTCTCCTTCCTTTCTTCTTTTTTTTTTTTTTGGGTTCCCACCCCCTTCTTATGTCTTGTTTCTCTACAAATTATATGGTAACATCCAAGTCTTTTGTCTCCATGTTCTTACTGGCAACGCCAAGTCTTGTTTCTTTGGTTTGGTATGACTCCACCTTTGAAATTGATTGATTTGCCTAGTGTCAAGAAGGGGAATCTTGGTGACTCCTTGGTGAGTGGCTCTAACTACTTGATTGCATTGATTTGTCCTTGAGGTGCATGTTTACTTTGAGTGAGGGCATCTTTTTGTTGGAATATTTTTCTAGAGGCTTGATTAAAGTTTTAAATTGTCTGTTGATTGGAAATTTATCCGGTTGCTTCCTTCTTACAAGAGGAATATGCTGAACATAACGATGCAATTTTGTTGGTTGTAATACCTGCAATGCAAGCACAAGAAGTTGCTTTAGCTAAAGCAATTAGACTTGCAAAGAAGTATGATGGAGAATGTGAGTGATGCATCCACCACCACATAGCCAAGCATCCACAAATTGAAGGCATTACAAATTGTCGGTTGGTTGGTGTTATCAAGGTCTTATTCACATTCCTTCTGCCCCTTTCCTTTTAGAATGTGAAGGGAATTATGTGTACTCTACTATTTTGTAGATGTATGGTGTTTGGATATTTTATTCTCATGGTATAATTCGGATATTCGACTTTATTTTCTTATCCGTGGGATATTAAAATGTTGTCTCTAGCATTGAACAAGTTGAACTTGTGTGCCCTTTTTTAGATATTTTTTAAATGTTCAATGTTTGGTATGATTGCTTTCATTACTTTTTCGTCTATGATGTATGTATGATAAGAATAAATGATGTGATAATCAATACTGTGATATTGTGATATTGGTGATATGATACTAAAACAAACCACATTATAACGTTAAAATTTGTCACTAATAACCCCATTTAGTGACAAATTTTTGCCGTCACTAATTCCATCTAAGAACAAACCTTTGGTGATGACCAAATTTTGTCACCAATGAATAGCGCCACAAAACTTTTTCGTCACAAATTGCATATTCAACAAATCTTTTGTGACAAACTTTTTTCGTCACCAATGACAAAAAAGGAATTGGTGACGAAAAACTTGTCGTCACTAGCTCGTCACTAAAGGCGTTGACCAAATCATAATTTAGTGACGAAAATTTTTCTCGTCACCAAAATTGTCACACTTTCGGCCGTCGCTCTTTTAGTGACGACCATATTTCATCATTAATTTTGTCACTAATTTTGCACAATTAGTGACGATTTTTATCTTTCGTGACAACATTTTTGCCTTTTGGTGACGACTTTTTTTGTCACTAAATTTAAATCACCTCAAGTTTCGTCACTAAATGCAATCCTTTAGTGACGATGTTTTTTTCACACGAAAGACCTTTAGCGACGGACCTTTCGACGATCGTCACCAAAATTTTTGTCACTAAAGGCCTCTGTTGGGCCTTTGGTGGCGAAATGAGCCCTTTAGTGACGAAATTCCAGCTTGTCACTAAAGGGGTTTTCTTGTAGTGATTTATGGAGAGCCTTGAGTGATCTAACCATGGATCATAATGTTTTATGATTCATTCTAAAATTAAAATGTAATTTTGATCATAAACAAATAATATAAATTGTTTTTATTTATTATTTTAAGCATTAACTTAAAATAACAGTACTCTTTCTAAATATTATATAAAATCATTTCAATTGTCATTTGGTATCTATAACATATATTTATCCAAGCATGTTAGTTGGTATATTTATTTATTGCAAAAATACATATTTTATATTTACAAATATTTATTAAGCAATTTAAATTTTAATTTGTTTGAAAAACTTTTACTGTGTTTTTTTGTTAATTATATTGATTTATTAGTAATCCTTATAGGTTAGTTTCATTATTTTTAAAACTATTTATTTTAAATTTTATTTGAACTTATTCTTCAAACAATCACTATTTTTATCATTTTAAGTAAAAAATATTATTTTTATTATTTAAATTTTAATTATCAATGCAATTGATAGTTCAATTTTAAAAATAATATATAAATTTTATGACCTACATACACTTGCATATTTCTCTTATAAGTATTCTTATCAATTTAATTTTTATTTGCAAATATTTTATATATTAATGTATAAATAAAACACTAAAAAGACGTAATATTAAATTTTAGTTAAGTTGTTTTAAATTATCATTAATTGTTAAAAATATTACAAGAGATTTTTTTATTAATCATTACTAAACTAATTAAAAATGAACTAATAAATTCATTTAAATCAGTTAAAAATGAACTAATAATTCAAATAATTTAAATTCATGCAAATATAATAACTAATAACATATCTAGTTATTAGAATTTTATAGTCTATCATATTAAATTCAATTGTTCCAATAAAAGTCACCTTCTTATGCAATATTAATTTTTATATATATTAGTTGTTAGCAACAATTTTTTTCAAAAAGAACTTATTAATATTGCAATTAACTCCATTAGTATAAAGTTTGTGTTACTTTTAAATTATTTTATCAAAATAATTATCTAGTAGAAAGATAAATTAAAAATATTTAAAGTAATAGTAATTATATATTTATAAAAATATAAAAGAATTATTAAAATTTTTAACTGAACACTCCTGCTCCCCGAGTGGGGTACTAAAAATTAGTAATTACAAAAAGTAACATTGTTTTGATCTGCATGGCTAATTGAAAAAATGAAGTAAAATGTTATGTTTATGGTATATTAATGTGCGAAATATTTACTAATTAATGCTACAAGCAGCCTTGTCATCAAGACCCGTTGTATCCGCAGTTGGGATAATTGCACTACAGTGGAAGAAGTCTACATTAATGAAGCAAATGTGGTACATACTGTTTTTGTCATTCTCCATAGGAAACGACGTGGACTTGGGATGGAGTAGAAGTAGAAGTATTGCACTTAATTTGTATGCTTGACTCACCAATTCCGTTGAAAGTCGTGCTTTCTTAATTTGTTTCACCAGCAAACCGTTTAGTATAATTAGTTGGATAGTATGTTCCTCAAATTTGGGAAAAAATTTCTCAGATTTGAGGATTTGTATTAGGAGGTAGTTGGATTGAATTAGAAAACTAACAGATAAAAATAACTCCTATTAAACATATAATTAATATATATTTATAATTAACATATATTAAAAAAAAAAAGGTGTTTGGAAACTTGGGATATCACCTGGTCTGCAGAGAACCTTTCATATTCCTAAACAACCTGAAGCGATCTTCCCGAGTTTAAAGGAAGACAACCTTAGAGTCTACTATTTTATGTCATTACTTGGTCTATCAGGCTGTGCAAGAATCATGTTACGTTCAATAATAAGAGCTTTGATTTCGTGCAACTCATGGACTTGATCTTTATCATATTTGCAACTTGGTTTAAAGCAAGATGGCCATCTTTTCCAACATCCATTTCAGACATATTTCAACAGCCAAATAGTGCAGAAGTGAAACAGGTACTCAGATGCAGGAAGGAAAGTGTCACTTGGTCTCGGCCTCAACCTGGTAGAATGAAGTTTAATGTAGATGGTTCAGCAATTGGGAAGCCAGGCAGGGCTGGGATTGGAGGAATTGTAAGAGATGAAATGGGTAAAACAAAGGCCGTGTTCTTTAAGTATGTTGGAATTTTGGATTCAAATCAGGCCGAGTTCCACGCTATTCGTGAGGCTTTTGTGGTTTTTTCCGAGTTTATTTGGAAGTGCTCCTATGTACTTGTTATTGAAAGTGACTCGGTTAATGCAATCATTGGCTAAATAATCTAGGAAATGCCCTTGGCACCTAAAAATGTCTCAAACCATTTAGACCAAATTGAAGGAGAAAATTAAGCAATGGGAGAGTTACCATATTCCAAGGGGCATGAATAGTGTGGTGATAGGTTGGCAAAGTCGGGAGTATCCAGATTGCAAAACCATTGGCGATTATGGAGAAATGAGTGTATGTCGTCTCATTGCATACGAGTTTCTATCTCTTGTTTTTATAGTAGCTTCTTTGAATAGAATATGTATTTCTTAGCTACAGTCCTCTTCATTGTAATCTTTGCTCTAATTTTCTAATAATAAATTTTGCCTCTTGGCTTGTCAAAAAAACATATATTAAAAATAACTCCTATTAAAAATATATCGTATGTTCCTCAAATCGAAGTTTTTTTTTAAAGTAACACAAATAGTGTTATGAACTTAGAAATAGATTTGAAGCAATATCAACAATGACATAATGAATATTATTGCCTCCACCCCACAAAATGTCCAGTTTAAAAATATTTTTGTCTCAAACAAGGATTATTTTATCCGTTATATGTGGTTGTAATTTTTGAATACCATTACCTATTTCTAAGCCTAAAAATTTTATATACCACTTTCCTAATTCCATCTTTTTCTTGCTTATTATTATTCCATATTTAGCAAATTCTGAAAATACTACTTGTAAGTGAGCTATATGTTCTTTAAAACTCTTACTAAATACAAGGATATCATCTATATATACTAATATAAATTCTCTATTTTAGGAATATTTCATCCATTCTTTTCTAAAAAGCAAGGAGCATTCTTTAATCCAAAAGGCATAACTATCCATTCATAATGTCCTAAGGGTGTAGTAAATCACTCCATTCTATGATTCTTGACATTTTTAATGATAAAAATATAAAAGTATATATTTAATTGTAAATTAAATGTGTTATATTTCTTAATTTTAAAATATTATATCAAATCAAAAGTGAATATTTTTTTAGTAAGAGAAAGTACATAATTATTAACAAAGAAACAAACGATAGAATTAATTTACACGCTTCTTATTTTTGCATGACTTCAAACCAAACTTTGAAACTCAAGTGCTTGTTGACCCTATCAGCACTCAGCAGCGCCGTGTGACCATGCCCTATTGACCTTGGCCGCTAGCCCGCGTGGCGTATTTTGCATCGGTCAAAATTTTGTTCATTTGTATTGCAAATTCCAAAATTGTCTAATGAATAAATTTTGATCGTTTAATGTCATTTTATTTCTTTTACATCGTAGACCAATAACTACCCCATTTTATGTCCCTACATGATTGATTAATTCATATTTAGTGACCAACTATAAGTTGATATCTTAAACTTAAAATATATATTTTTTAAAAACTCTAAAATTTAGCAGGTTTAACTTAAAAACTAAATAAAAATCATAATTTCAATAGGCCAAATTACTTTTTATTGCTAGAACCAAAGATTTTTATTTTTTTAATCTTAAAACTTGCAAGCATTGATAAGGCTTCTTTTTTTTTTTTGACAATACATCCATTGGAAGGATTCCTAAATGATGTAATGCAAACGACTTAGAACAAATTAAGATAGTAATCACTATCAAATTCTTTTCTTTCCATGGAGAAATTTTTTGTGCTGTCACTGTAAGTCTGTATTACGAAAAATGGTGTAACTTGGCATACTTTCACATAAGTAAAAGTTCTATCCGTCAAAAATATTTACATTGAGGAAACAAAACAATCAAAAATATAATTATTTTTGTAAATTAATTTACTATACTAAAAATACAAATATATCTACAGTATAATAAATTTGTTTTTCCATTCCAACGAGTGGGGAAGCAAAACATAGGAAACTACAAGTGAGACTTTTAGAACGGATTTATACAGGGAGCTACGTAAGCCACTTAACCCCCTCTATACTATGTAGTACAAACTATCCTTAAATAAAATCCAGTTGGGTTCTCCTTTTTGTGGAGTCAGTTAGTATGGGATATATATTGCGAATTGCAAAAAAAAAAAATCAAGAACCGCAGAATAGATAAGAGTAGGATAGCTGTTGGCAATTGTAAATTCTTTTTTCTGCATTGATATTTTTGTCTATTTAATCATTTACAAGTCTTTTGGAATAATTTGTTGAATCAATGCAGTAATGATGTTTATAAGAGGAATATGCAAGTATATATATGTCATAAAATTAAAAACATAAAGTGAAAAATTAAATTCCATAATTCTAGAGTATATTACAAAGAAAATTAAATTTTTTCAAAATTGAACTATTGGTTTGCATGTGTTAGTAAAAGTTAAATAATAAATAATAATACATGTCAATTGAAACGTAAATAAAATTTAAATAATCTGAAAATAAATAGGTTCAAAAGTTAATAAAGTTATATTTATGCCAAAGGCATTTATAAAAATTGATAACAAAATTTAGAGTTATATTAGAGATCATAAAGTTATATTAGAGTGACTATTATTTAATAGCTTCCTCATCACACATAATTTATAGAACTCCCTCCATCCTAAAAAAAGAGTCTACTTTAGTTGAGATATAATTTTGTATTAGTTATTAGGTACAACACATTTAATGCATCAAATAAATGTATAATTTTACATTTTTATCCTTTACTTTTTAATGTGAGTATACACAATAATTATTAGTAAGGATATTTTAGGAATTTGTAGCTTAAAAGTGAACTCTTTTTGGGACAAAGGAGTGCATATTATGTATGAGGATAAATGAATTTTCAAAGTTTTCTATGTTGATGGGGTTAGTTCAGGTATCAAATCTTGACACCTACTTAAAAATTCAAGCATAATATAGTGCATTTTTGGTTTGGTGGCTAAATCCTTAATTTCTTAATATAGTTTAACTGAGTTCTCTTTCTTACAAAATTTGCCCATTGAAAAAGGAAACACAAAATTTATAGAAAGGTAACGGTAAGATAGATGTTGGTTTGGTCGTTAAGTCCTTAATTCCTTAATTTAGTTTAATTGAGTTCTCTTTCTTACAAAATAGGTAAGAGTACGATACATGTTGCCCATTGAAAAAAAATTTATAGGAAGGTAAGGGTAGGATAGATGTTGGCCATTTGGTAAAAAAAAAAAAAAAAAGCCTTCAAGGTTGATATTTTTGTCTATTTATTCATTAACAAGTCTTCTGCATTAAATTTTTTGGCCAACGTAATAATGATGTTTAGCCAAGGGGACGGTTGAAAAGTAGAGGCACCGAGACCATGAAAAGTAGATGCAAATTTATTTTTTTATCAGGCTAAGCGACCTACTTGTAGATGCACATTTATTTATTTTTATCAGGCTAAGCCACCTACTCGTTAGGCGTAAGACTACATCTTGAGAGCCGTCAGCCAAGCTCCAGGGGCTAAAGTAGATGCACAATTTAAAACCAGAAAACTTGCAAAACAAAACATTGATTCCATGGAAATCGATGGTTCCACTCTAATATTAATGTTCGTGGTGGTTTTGTTCATGATGTCTTCCAGTACTACTTCCACGTTTCCTATAGCAAAGCCTGGCTGCGAGGACCAGGACCATTGTGGTAATGTGAGCATTCCATTTCCCTTTGGAACGAGAGAGGGTTGTTACCTTGACGAAGGATTCTCCATCGACTGCAACTCTTCCAATGATGTCGACCCTCCCAGGCATTTTTGAAGGACAGTGCAATCATGGTTAAAGATATATCTCCGGAAGGTCAGTTGCGCATTCTGTATGACGTGGGATATACTTGTTATTATCAGAATAAAACTTCTGATTACTCCAGCCCGTGGATGCACTTGAGCGAACAAGGTTTTCAACAGTACAGCCAATACGTTCACAGCAATTGGTTGTGATACATACGCTACTGTTGAAGGTACCAGTAAAGGACGTACGTACTACACTGGATGTATGTCTGCCTGTTATGACAGGGAAGAAGTTGAGGATGGTCCTTGCTCTGGTATTGGCTGCTGCAAGACATCTATACCTAATGGAGCTTGGGAGATCAATGTCACGTTGGATAGCTATGACAACCACAGTTATGTCTCGGCTTTCAATCCTTGCAGTTATGGTTTTGTGATTGAAGAAGGTGCTTTCAAGTTTTTGTTGATAATCTTACTAATATAGACAAGAACTTAAGTGTACCTGTCGTCGTGGATTGGGTCATTGCATATGAGACATGTGAAGAGGCCAAAAGAACTTAACCTCATACGCTTGTAAAACTGAAAATAGCGTCTGTTATGACCCAGATGGAGCACTAGGTTATCGCTGTAAGTGCAAGGAGGGTTTTGAGGGAAACCCATATCTCCCCATTAATGGCTGCCAAGGTAATCACTAGCTTGCTTAACTCATCCCAGTTTGATTCATTACATCTTTCGTTTTATTCTGTAAGTTGTGTAGGTGTAGTTGGGAAATACTTAGATTTGTACTGAACAAAAAATCTGCAAAATATGTGATCGATATTTAGCCACCTTGTGTGGTCCTAGTAAATTAAATTTATTAAGTATTTTCTGTTCTAATAACAATTTATCAAACTTGTGCAGATTTATAAATTAAATTTGTAAATTGCTTCATCTCAATTTTTATAACCTCGGTCGATTTCGTAAAGCACATCTTCAAATAAGTGGTCCCAAACCACAAATAAATTGTTTGGCCTTCCAGCCTTTGTTTTTGGTCCCGCCCATGTAGGGCTTGTTTTTTCAAAAGGCAGCAGGAAGAATGTAAGCAGTAGAAGTACGTCACCAAGAGGAGAAAAAGAGGAATTTTTCTGTTCCGTCCAATCTTAATCAAAGCAATGATCAGAGGTCGATTCGTAGTCTGATTGAGTTGAAATTTTGACAGTAGGATTTTGATTCGTTGTTCTTCTATTTAGAATTTTCAGTGATTAGTTTTTAGGTCTGTTTCGGACTGCTGTATTTTAGGTGAGATTTTGCCATTTTCTTATTGGGTTTGCTGTGATATAGCTTGTTCTTCACTATATTGTTGATTCTATTATTTACTGGAATTGTCGTGTTCATATGTTGAGTTGGAATTAGGTTTTGTACCTAAAATTATATCTTGAAAATTTGGTTGGACTCAAAATCGGTCCGTGGTTTTATCATTCACATTGAGGAGTTTTACGTTAAAATTGTGTTATGTTGCTGTTGCCAATTCATAATATATTTTTATTGCGGTTAGATTGCTGTTTTGTTCGTGTTTAGTCGTTTCTTCGCAGTTCACAAGATTGTGATGTCTTTTTCCCAACATAAATTACAATATGTTTGGGGAGGTAGTTCAATCTTGATTTAGGGACATCTAAGATTATATTATGTATTTCCAGTTCTAATCAATTCCCTGTGCAGATATTGATGAATGTGCAAATCCCAGTCTTTACAACTGTGAGAAAAATAGCGTTTGTGCCAACACATTGGGAAATTATACATGCAATTGTGTTCAAGGGTGCCATGGTGATGGACGAGATGTAGAAGGATGCATTGCTGATCAAAAGCCAAACAAAAAACTATTGGCCCATTTTTGCAGGTTAGTATATATTCTTGCGAATGAATATGTAATGATTAAACTAAGATTATTAAGAAAATCAAAGCAAATGACAAACTGATCACACAAGATTTGCATGGTTTAGTTAAGAAAATTAAGCTTACGATTAAAATGATGATATTATTAAGAAGTTAAAAGTTCACAAGGATTTCTCCATTTCTCTCAGCCTTTAACCTTTAATACACCAGTGCTCTCTAATCTTCTCTACAACACCTTCTCTATCTAGAAATTGCTGTCTAAGACTCTCTCAAGGTTTCTTTGAAATTTCTACTTGAAAATACTTTTATTTTAACTCTATTTATAGGCAACTAGCAGAGACCAATGAAAACCCCAATGCGCCTAGTGTTTCAATGATACAAACTATCATTTTCCAAGAGTTTCAATACCAGATTTCATTTTCTCTTGGGTTTCATGTAAAACATGGGGCAAACGTCAGAATACAAATAGTATAACTTGATATTTTTCTAATCTTCAAATGGAAGAAATAATTGCAAAGAATAATATGTACACTCAAAGGATAGTTAATTATGGCAACAGGTTTGACATTACTATAAATTTTAATTATGGCAACACGAGTGCTTAGACAACAAAGTCCTAGCGTCTTGGAAATTTTGGCTGCAGGTGTTGGAGTAAGCACAGGCACCACGGTTCTACTTGGGTTGTCCTTGTGTTTGTACTTAGAATTTATGAGAAGAAAGGCAAATAGGCAGCGACAGGAGTTCTTTAAAAAAATGGTGGAGAGATTTTACAGCAAAAGCTCTCTGGACAAGGAGGAGGAGGAGGAGGAGGAGGAGGAGGAGGCACATATGGTGTTAGAATTTTCTCTATAGAAGAATTAAAAAGGTTACCAATGATTTTGATGAAAGCCAAATCATTGGTAAAGGAGGATTTAGGACAGTTTTCAAAGGAGAGTTGGTAGATAACACAACCGTGGCCATTAAAAAGTCCAGAGGAGTTGATCAACACCAAGTTGAACAATTCATTAATGAGGTGATTGTGCTCTCCCAAATTAACAATAGAAATGTCGTAAAGCTTCTAGGTTGTTGCCTAGAGTCAGAAGTTCCATTACTTGTATATGAATTTATAGACAATGGAACTGTCTTTGAGCATTTAAACAACAAAATCAAAGTGTCAAAGCTTTCTTGGAAAATTCGATTGCGAATAGCATCAGAAGTTGCTGGAGTGCTCTCATATTTGCACTCCATGGCCTGTCCTCCAATTATCCACAGGGATATCAAGTCTGCCATCATACTTGTTGATCAACATTACACTGCAAAATTAGCTGATTTTGGGATATCAAGATTGGTTCCAATAGACGAAAATCAGGTGTCTAAAATGGTGCAAGGCACACATGGCTATTTAGACCCCGAATACATGCAAACAGGTCTGCTGACTGAGAAGAGTGATGTTTACAGTTATGGTGTTGTTCTGGTAGAGCTTTTAACAGGGCAAAAGCTTTGGCATTTGACAGACCCGAGGCTGAGAGATTTTTATCCAACCGATTTCTTTCCGCTCTAAAAGGGGACCATTTGATTGAAGTTCTTGATAGTAACATATGCTGCGGTGAAAATATTGAGCAGTTGAAAAGAGTTACTGTGATCGCAAAGGAATGCCTAAGTGTCAAAGGTGACGACAGACCATTCATGAAAGATATAGCAAGGGAACTCGAGGCATTCAAAATAAATGCTAAGGAATTTTCAGTTCAGGTTTTGGAGATTGATTCCACAGAGTGTAAACCCTTGGTTGGAGAATTGTCAAAAGAATACAGGAGTTGTGATGATACTTCTTCCAGCGACTTATATCCAGTATATCCTTCCACCACAGAGCTACCATTGTTACCAATATCTGGGGAAGATGAAGGGTGGACAAAACATTGAGGTTCTCAAGATTTCTTGCTGTATAAAACACCAATGAAGTGTGTGGTACTTCCGTCAAATATCTAGTGTTGCATTGCATTAGTGTGTTAAAATGTACTCTAATTTGCAATTTTTCCTCATATTTGGGTATTTATGTTGTTCTATTTTGGGGTAAGATATTGCAACATTTTATTTACATGATACAAAAACAAAAAGGGTAAGTTACTCTAATAGTCCCTCAACTTAAGGCTTGGTAATGATTTGGTCCCTGAAGTTGAAAAGTTGTAATCGAGTCCCTCAAGTCTATAATTGGCGAAATTTCATCATAACATGGTGACTCAAAGTAGCAAAAATACAAAAAAATAAAATTTATTTCTAATATTTTGCAAAATTTAGTCCTAAAAATACAAAGGCAGATGCAATTCTTTGGAGTAAGAAAGGTAATTTCGTCCAAAATTTTTAGATTTCTCTACGAATAAACTAACTGTTAAAATGGACTTATATATTAAAGATTTTTAAAATGTAGGAGAGTATTGGCGGTTTAACAAACTACAATGTCGATTGATAATAAACATAAACTATAGGGTATTGGTAATTAACCCTTTCTTTTTCGCTTCTTTGAATTTTCATTTCACTTTTCCCTACTAAAATCATGAGTCACCAAATTAGGGACATTGCGTCAATTATAGACTTGAGGACTCAATTGCAACTTTTTCAACTCCAAGGACCAAATCGCTACCAAGCCTTAAGTTGAGGGACTATTGGAGTAATTTACCCCAAAAAAAAGTTTAGAAAGTTTTATCAGAACAAAGACCTAAAAACAGGAAAGCTAAAAGATTTTGTACGATTTCTTCTCACCTTCTATAGCAAAGAACACCAGATCTAGACCTTGTTCAAGCATTAAACTCGAATTTGAGCTATCCCTTGTAAATCCTCTCAGAAGCTACCATAGAAACACACCTCCAAATAAAAATGTTCATCTAGACAACGTTAGTCGGTTTAGCATGGTACGATGAATTGATGATGATAGTGGTGCTTCTCTAGTCAATGTTACAGATATATCACTAGAAGGACGGCTGTGTATTTGGCAGTTCGTGGGATATGAATGTTATGATCAAAGAATGCAGGTATATCACGATAGACCACCCCTTCACTTCCAATAGTACAGGCAATAAGTTCACAGTAATTAGTTGCGATATTAATTCTTCAATTGATGGCAATCACTGCTATAAAAGCTTTTGAGTTCTATAATTTTGAGTTTTCGTTTTAATTTAACGTCAATATGATCTATTTGTATTTTCTCCATCAAGGTCAAGGTTCCTACAACGTTTCATGCCCGTCAAAAAATTATTATTTCAAGAAAACCTAAGGGACAGTTTTGTTTTGGTATTAGCTATTGAAGGGAACCCATGCCTACTGGAACTACATATACATCCATTTGAAAAACTATCTAACCTCAGTGATATGTTCTTGAGTTTCAATCCTTGAAGCTAGGCTTTTGTGGTTGAAGATAAAGCTTTCCATTTTTCTATTGATAATTTTACCACATTAGCCACTGTTTCTAATCTTGCCACCCTCGCGGATTGGATCAATGGAAATGAGAAATATGAAGAGGCTCTGCTTTTCTGAAAAACAGTGAATATTATGACCCAGTTGGGCTGCAAGGTTATCGCTGTAAGTGCAAACCAAGGATTTGATGGCAACCAATATCTCCTGGTGGTTGCCAGGGTTTTAAGTTGCTTCATCATAACCCTTCCCAAATCAAGAATGAGTACTAACACGCATACTTGGAGATGTAATTCAAACTTGATTTCATGATTTACAAACCGCTAAAATAATTTCCAAGTATTTTCTATTCTAATCATTGCAATTTTGCAAATATTGATGCATGTGCAAATCCCAGTCATAACCACTGTGGAAAATATAGCACTTCTATCAACAAAATAGGAAACTATTTATGCAATTGCTCTCAAGGATACCATGGTGATGGGAGAAATGGCAAAGACAGACGCAATGCTAATGAAAAGCCAAATTATAAAATTTTAAAATTTTAAAAATATATATACTAGCTCTTTACAAGTCAGTCATCTCTTATGGTTAGATATGATATTTGAAGGAAATGGGAGTTAAGTATAATAGTTTTACCCCCAAATTCTTACTGATTGGCCAGCAAAATATAAAATAAGAGGCAAAAATATCCATCTTTCTCTTGGAATCAAATTAAAATTTGGGGTTGAATATAGAATAACATCAATACAACTTGAGATTTGCTTGTTCTTCATGTTGAGGAATAATGCTGACATTTGTTAAAGAATTACACACACATTCAAAAAATAATTTTCGCTATTGGTACTAGTAATTTTTATTCTACCAAAAACTTAGAGTACTATTAGAACAACAAAATCCCTTCTGTAAATTTAGTTTCTTGACAAATTTGGCTACAGGTGTTGGAGTAAGCACAGGCATGGCATTTTACTATCATTTTCATTTTGTTTGTTACTTCAAATTGATGACATGAAAGGAAAATAAGTTGAAAGAGGAGTTCTTAATTAGGAAAAACATATTATTGGTGCTTATGTTGGTTTTTACAAAGTAGGACTTTAGGGTGAACAAGTTTCTTCTTATATTTCTATGGGTCAGAGGTCTAACTATCAATCGGTTTTCAACTTTCATTCAAGGAGAAAGCTCTTATATTGCTTAAATTTTTACTGTTGAAGAATTTCAAAAGGCAACTAATGATTTTGATGAAAGCCAAATTATTGGTCGAGGAAGATTTGGGACAGAATTTTTGCCACTAAGAAGTCCGGAGGAGTTGATCAACACCAAGTTGAGTAATTCATTAATGAGCTGATTGAGCTATCCCAAATCTATTATTATAAAAAGGAGAGTTACTAGTAACCTTTTGTTTACGGTTTTTTTTAAGTTGCAGAAAACTCTTTGGCATAAGTGTAATTTTATAAAGTTTTGCTACTATTTTTCAACAATTTTATGAGTTTTAATTTGTTTCAAAAGCTTTTGTATTGTTTTCTTTATTTTAACATGCAATTATTATCAATTATTTGAAATTTTCTTTTAAGTGTAATCAATAGTCATAATATAAAATAAATCAAACCTTTTTTCATTATATATGCATGGGGACTTTTTTAAAATTTATATTATCATATAATTTTGTTAATTATGGACATACACATATGTATATTCAAAAAAATTGTGTTATAAAAATTAAAATATATTGTTGATCATAAACATTAAAAGTATTATAAATTATCTTTCATTTGTCATTTTAAGCATTTAACTTAAAATACCTGTATTATTTTTAAATATTGTATAAAATTATTTCAATTCTCAATTGATATTTATAATGTATATTTATCCAAACATGTCAATTAATTGGTATACTTATTTATACCAAAAAATTCATATTTTATATTTACAAATCTTTATTAATCAATTTGAGTTTTAATTTATTTTAAAAACATTTACAATGTTTTTTATTAATTCTATTAATTTATTAAAATCCTTATAGGTGAATTTCATTAACTTTTTAGACTATTTATTTTAAATCTTCTTGGAATTTATTCTTTAATTATTATTTTTATTTTTTAAGTAAAAATGTTACTTTTATTATTTAACTTTTAATTATGAATGCAAATGATAGTTCAATTTTAAAAATGATATATAAAATTTATGACCTACATACACTTGTATATTTCTTTTATAAGTATTCCTATCAATTTTTTTTTATTTGCACATATGTATATATTAATGTAAAAATAAAACGCTATAAAGGTGTAATATTAAAAGATAGTTAACTTTTTCATTTATCATTAATTGTTAAAAATATTATAAGAGATTTTTTTGAATTATTAATGACATATATTTTTATTAATCAGTGCAAAAATAATTAAAAATGAACTATCAACATCATTTAAATTCATGCAAATATAATAACTAATAAATTATCTAATTACTAGAATTTTAAAGTCTATCGTATTAAATTCAGTTGTTTTAATAAAAGTCACATTCTTATACGATATTAACTTTTTCTATATTAGTCGTTAGCAACAAAAAAATTTTCCAAAAAGAACTTATTAATATTTCAATTACCATCATTAGTATAAAGTTTGTGTCACTTTTCATTATTTTAACAAAATAATTATATAGTAGAAACATAAATTAAAATATTCAAAATAATAGTAATTATATATTTATAAAAATTTAACAATTATTAAAATTTTTAACTGGGTATTCCACTCCGTGAGCAGGTATTAAAAACTAGTCAACTATAAAAATGTGATAAAGCTGCTATTTTGCGTTGCCTGGAGACTGAAGTGCTGTTACTTGTTTATGAAATCATAGACAACGGAACACTTCTTTGAGCATTTAACCAACAAAATAAAAGCATCAATGCTTTTCTTGGAATATTCGTTTATGAATAACTGATGCTTGTCGAATTCAAAAAATAAAAATGCTTATTTTAAAAGAGAATAACATTTATCGTGATCATCTTGATAAATCCTTTGCGACAAGAATAATATAGAGATACCTAGATTTTTGTTAACCTCCATTCTTAGGTTTATTAGTCCTAACCACAAAGCTTTTTCTATTCTTTTATTAACGGATTTATGCATCGGATTCCACTCACCCCCACGGTTGGGAACTAATGGTTGGCTTTGTCTACAAGCATTTTGGATTTGTTCATAATGATGAAATTATATCTAGGCTAGTTTCCACTTTTCTAGTCGTTACGGATACAATTTTTAAATATTGAATTTTTCGTTATTTAAATCGTATCTCCTTCACTTGTAGTTATTTATCATTCAATGAATGACTGATAGATGATCTACTGATATTAATCTAATTAGAGCGTTTGTTACTTTGTAGTTCTACCTAAATAAAGCATAAAAATCAAGCTTACTCTTTCTATTTTGACCCATTGGGGGAGTATTTTACCAATAAATCACGAAATGCTATAGTTCTTACATTGAATTTTTGAATTTCTTTCAAGTAATTTGCGAGATCATGCACCTTCTCGTGCTAGTTATAACGAAAAAGGCACAACCGTTGGATCCAGTCTATTCTTGAAATAAACAACTCACACACACTCTCTTTCCACATATCAATACACCAAGCACTACACTTAGATTTGAATACTTCTAACAATTAGGGGCGTTTGTTTAGTGGGTTTGGGAGGAGTTTGGATTAAAATGGGATAAAAATGGGTGTTTGGTTGAGGGGGATGGGTTTAGGAAAAGTATTGTGGGTGGGTTTTAACGAGTTGGAGAAAGGTTTTGGAGAAGATTCAAAACGACATCGTTTGAGACAGAGGTAAAAATAAAAATAAAAATAAATTCCAGTGCTAATCGCTATCGATCTTGATGTAACGCTGCACATGTCATGGGGTTGCAAACCCCCCAATGGTTTGCAATCCCCATTTTTCTCATTTTTTTTAAAAACAATTTTCACTAAATTGTAAAAAATATTTTTCTCTACAAATTGACATACACTTTGACTATTTTTTGATCAAGATATAATTTTTTTAAATATCATATAATGTAAAATTATAACATTTTAATTATAATTTTAATATAAAATTTATTAATATTAATATTAAATTTTAATTTTAACATAAAATCTATTCCATTCCATTATAAAATAATACCAAGCAACATAACTACTATAATTCCATTCTATTCCAAACCTTTCCTTTTATCAAATCCATTCCATTTCTAAACCCACCGTTTATACCAAGTGCCCTTTAAATTTCTTTCTAATAAACCAAGTTTCCCCAAAATCTCCAAACCCAAAAGCAAAGCCGAAAGGCGCACAAAATTTGTTGGTACAAAAGCAAGGCTGAACAAAACCCAAAATCAAAAGAGACAAAATTTCAATCAAAGGACATTGATTTGGGAAGAAAAGTTGCACAGTACAAGGGTAGCGACTGAAACTACCCAATCGAGAAATTTGCTTGACTGAGTATGTAGAGAGAGACAAAATACGTATTCTCCCACACCACCACAAGTATCATGTGACATGCGTAGATAAATGGCTTAAAGAGATACGCCGGTAAGTCATCAGTTTTCCTCTGAATCCTCCCTTTCTTGTCTTTTTTTATTCAACTTGGGTTTATTGTCATTTGATTTACTGGACATATTTTCATTATGATGCTTCAGTGTATTACCTCTTTGCTGGGGAGATGTTCAAGAGGGTTTAAGTTCAAAAGAAGATGCTATCTCAAGCTCAAGAGTCCATTGATTTTGGGATCTTTTATTTCCTAATGGAGAAAAATAGAAACACATAGTCCTCACAAATTATTGTACCATTTCTGATTGACTGCTGGAGGGTAAATATCGCTAGGTATTATTTCTGGTTGATGAGGCGATTGAAGTTGCAGGAAAAGGATGTGTATTAGAATTGCAAAACTGTGCTTCACTTTGTTCAATATGTGTATGCTTGTATGGAGAAATTGATAACGAACTGAATTATGTATCACACGCATACAACAAAGGAGAAGAAAAGATTCATTTTACTGATATGTATGCTCACTTTACTATGCATTTGAAACCTGGAAGTGCATAGGGCCAAAATGGCTAAACCCATGAGTTTAAAACTCAAATTGTCCCAACAAATTTTGTGCACCTTTCTGCTTTGCTTTTGGGTTTGGAGATTTTGAAGAAACTTTTGGTTTATTAGAAAGAAATCTAATTGTTAGAAGTATTCTGTGTGGTTAGAACTAATGAATCTAAGATGGAAGTTTAAAAAATCCTACGTGTCTCTATATTATTAGATGCGACAAGGATTTATCGAATGATCCTGATAAATAATGTTATTCTCTTTTAAAAATATTTTAGTGTATAGTGTTGAGTAGGGTCATATCTTCAAGGAGTGGTTAAATTATTTATTGGATAAAGAAATAAATAAACGGGGTATTTTGAAAATTCTAACTTAGCAATTAAATTACAAAGTCAATAATACTAACAATTTAATTAAGATAAAAATTATGAGAGATAAGTTTCTGGTCAAAGGAATGATCTGTCGTGATTCATCCAATTGATGAGTGATACAAAAATAAGCTCATACACTCGTGAATAAATAACTTATAGTTATCAAACAAGTAATGAAAGCTAATTTCTTCTTAGTTTGTTAATAACTAAGAGACATTCATTAATTACTTCTCTAATCAAGAGAACTTGAGGTATTGAGGATAAAAGCAAAGCAATTTCTTGTTCAAGCTTTTGAGATTGATTGCACAGAGACTGAAGCCTTGTATATATTATAGGCAGTCAAAGGGATATACTAGTAGTGATGATCCCACTTCAAGCGACCTATATCTCGCGTGTCATAGCACGAAGGAGCAAATTTTGTTACCAATAGATGATGGGAGATGAAATTAAGGAAATGGCACCAAACCTAAGTAAGTTACGTTGTGCTTGTATAGGAGTGATTAAAGTCTTTAAATGGTTATTACCTCTTAGCTATGTGTGTTTCCAGTTGTGCTTGTATCCAGAAAGGAAAACTACATGCTTTGGTTCAAGTCTGCTTATGGATAAAATGTAATGTAATACTGGTTTTAACAATATTTTAGTTTTTATTAAAAAAAAATGGTCGTCTGAGATTGCAGGTATTCC
Organism: Gynochthodes officinalis; assembly: GCA_020080225.1. Lineage (NCBI taxonomy): Eukaryota > Viridiplantae > Streptophyta > Magnoliopsida > Gentianales > Rubiaceae > Gynochthodes > Gynochthodes officinalis. The sequence goes on from CM034620.1 coordinate 16,069,891, forward strand.
AACGTTCATAGTTTTCAAAATGCCAATTTAGTACTCCCTCCGTCCAAAAAAAAAAAATTTTGAAAAATTTTCTTTGTCCCAAAAAAACAGTCTATTTTTAGGTGAAACTTGTGTATTACCTTTACTAATGATAACTATGTATTGCCCAAATTAAAAAGTAAAAATAAAAATATAAAATTATACATTTCATTGTACATTAAAAGCATTGTACCTTGTAATTCAAAAAAATTATATCAAAATTAAAAGTAGACTCTTTTTGAAAACAGAAAAAGTAATATTTAAATACAACGTTCAGTTTATGAAATCAAGAGTGTCTAGTGTTGCCATATACATGTTGCCACAGCAAGTATATACGTATATTTTTCTTTCAACCTGTCAGTGATTTGTTTAGATTTTAGATATTGACACTTAAAACTTTTTAATCAATCAGAAGTGAGAGAAAAAAAATTACTGGACTCCTTACTAAACCCAGAGCTCCACATTTAATAATTGATATCTTTGCTAAAAAGTCTCCTAGGGTCTTCACCTTGCGTGTATGTTCAAAGATAACATGATGTTGAAATAGTCAGTTGAATTGGTTCCAAAATGAGCTCGAGTAGTAAATTTCACAAAACCTTTTCCAACCCGTATACAAGATTCTGCCAAAAAAGCACCATAAGTAGATTTATAAGTGTTGGCAAATTAAATCAAAGCTTAATTGAAAATTATATTTTGATTAAGATTTAATAACTATTAGTTCAATTCGATTCTAATTATTTTAGAAAAGTAATTTGTGTAGTTGGAATGAGTAGTTGATTTTGAGAATGATAAATTTGTCTCTAGTGAAATGGATTTTAAAAATTTTATCAGGTTGAAGATTTTTGATTGAATACAATATTAAGTAATACTAAAGAGGATCTAGACACCATTGATTTACCTGGACAAAAGAAGAAGAAACTATTAATTTAGGGGAACAATCAAAACCATGGACATGGTTAAAGAAAATATGAATCAGATGGATTATCAAAGAGAAATTGAATATCGTAAATTTGAATAGTGATATAATATTATTGTTTTGAAAAGAAGTACATCAATATTTATAGTTTTTTTTATTAAAATAAAGATCCAACTAAAAATTTTTTAAAGTATAAATTTTCTTCCATATTAAAATTGAAAGTGATAATAAAGATCAACTATAAGTTAGTGTGTATGATTTATATGGTAAACGAGATTTCAAAACAAATTCATACTCACAATGGAGTTAGAGCTTTCATAGCAAAATTTTAAGAGAGGTAAAGCTTGTGAATTAAACCAAGTTTATTTAGAAATTATATTTTAATTAGAGCTTAGTAATTATTAGTTTAATTGGATCCAAATTGTTTTAGAAAAGTAGTTTTGTGTAGGATTTGATAACTGCTTTTGAGTAACAAAAGAATCTATATAAACGATCTAAAACTATTAATTTTTATAAAATCCAAAACATAAATGTTAGACTACAAGAAAAATAAAAGTGTGGTTAATTATGAGTAAAGTAGAAGTTTGTTCCTACTATTTGTATTTTATATATATATGAATTTTTCTTCTCGGGTTGTTAACTTTAAAGCTTTAATTGAAAGAAACCTTGTTGATGAGTAGCCTCCAAACAAATTATTTTTGTTGTCTTAGTATAAAATATTCTCCTATTTTGTGACTCTTATACATATAATTTTTATATCTTACAATAAGATAACTATGCATTTATGATTTAACTATTCAAGAAAGAAAGAAATTTTGTAAGTATGATTTTCCGATACCTTAAGGCGCACAACTTTCCTGATTGCGATAATCAGACCTGGCATGAGAGATTGCACATCTGTGATGTCATGTTTGACTGTATATACCTGAGTTCAGGAATTTTCAGAGATGAGATGTTCAGCTTCTTGTTAGAACAAGAGAGAGATGTTGCTATGACATATATTTTCCCAGAGTCAGTTTGAAGGGCTTATTTATGAACCTCGCCAGGCCTGGAAAAGTAGACTGTTGTGCTACTTGATAGTCCTGGTATTACCAAGCTGTGCACTCGCACCCCATCTTCTCCAAGAACCTGACCTCTGGCCTTACATCAAACAGAACATAAAAGGGATTAGTTTTGCCTTCCACATGTGAAGAATCACATAATTTGCAGTTGCTATTTCTGCTCTATCAAATTGAAAGTAAATATGTGCATACATGTGGCTTAAACCAATAAACAATTTTGCTTGCTTTCTTACCTTGACATCGGTTGACAGATCTTCTCTGTTGTATAACTGACCAAGGTTGGAGATGTTGTTTGCAATTTGTTTTGCATCTTGTGTAGGAAAATCCTGTCCATCAACACTAGATATAAATTTCTATGTTTGAAACCTCAAATTATATCATAGTCATAGATTTTAGAAAAACTATTGAACACTTCCAGGATGAAATTTTCTAAATGCACAAGCAATAAGCCTTCGTTTTATAATACACATTCTCTAATCAGGAGTTAAGGCTTGTGCTACAACTAATGCTAAATAATAGTCTTGAGCATCTTTCCAAAATTAGTTGCTGAAATATTCGTGAACTTACACCAGCATTTGGTCTGGATTCAACAACCTCTACATTTTGGTAGTGGAAAGAAGCTGAAATTGCAGCTTGCTGGAGGAGTATTGATCCTATGGATAAAGTAGGAGCCACCAAACAACCCTGAGAATTAATCGACACAAATCCCCAAATCATAATCTTAAAAACCATGATACATAGTATTTAAAATTGTTTCACTCATGATTGGTTTGGAAAAATCAAACAAACGAATAGTAGACAAATTCCTGCACACAAATCTCACCCTGAGCTCACCATGCTGGCTTTCTCGCAAAATCCTGATAATGCCATTACAGTATCCTGTTTGATCCGGGGCACGTACACCACACTACTCATGCCAAAAGCTGTTGCCTATTTATTAACAAGGTAAATGACACAAAAATAACTTTGTTAGACTCTGGGAATTTAATGGATGGAGCATGTAACATCTGAGACTTAATTTTGATTATCTTATGAAATGATATTCGTCTAGAAGGAATTTACCTGTTTGACATTCTCATATACTGTGGTAGGATCTGTAAAATCAAGTACAACTGCGGTTCCTTTGGACTGCAAATAATGACATAGTTTTGTTTGTACTAAATACTCATATAGTTCAATAGAGAGCAACATTCTAGTGCTATTTGAAGAGTATATATTGGGTGATTATGACAGTGATAAATATTGCTGATTAGTTAGGAATTAAGAGGCCAGTATTGAATGGAATAAAAATTTGCCTCAACAAATCTTTTCATGAACATTTAATATTTTCTATAAGGCACTAGAAGGGGATACGAAAATGGTATAAACCCCAGAATTAGGACTTTATGAAAACCAAATATCGAATAGAGTTGCACCATTTGTTTATCAATGAATTAATTGCCACAAAAAAATTATAATTAGCAAAATTTCTTCTAAAAATCTTGTTAAAATGGAAATTCATGACAAAGGGAATAAATTCTATAAACATTTTTTAAGGGCATAAATTGTAGTATACATTTTTCTGCACTCAAGATATACATTTTCATGCCCTTTACAAAAATTCTAAAATTTTGGGTCCTTTTTCTGATTATCAAATCGTAATAGGCTCTAAAGTAAAATTTTCCCATCTAATTTTGCGTACAGCTAGGCCCCCTTTAGTTGCATAATCCTTATTTTGGGCTTGGAAAAAATTTACACTTCGCATCTTACATTTGTTGCAATAGAGCCAAACTGCTGTTGTTGGCCATTTTAGCCGAAGAAAACATTAAGTTGATTCGTGAAATGATTAGCCCAAGAAAATTAAAAGCCATGAACAGAGGTCGAGGTTGAGCAATTAAAGGTTTATGATTAATCAGTTCTGAATCTAATTACTTGTATGTTGCAGTGAATGTAATCTATCCAATTGTCAGAATCAAGCAGAAATTTAGAATGCAAAATGCTATCAAGCAGCAAGAAAAAAAGATGAAAATGGATCAATTTAATTTCAGTTTCTTGTTACCTGAGATACAGAACCTAGGACCATGGGGAGATCATTCATTATGGGAATTTCCAAAGCCTCTTCCATGTCACTAACCTTAAAAACAACGAGGATCACCAAAATTCTAATTAAATTACTTATTTATGAAACATATACTGAATTTTTTATTTTTTATTTTTTATTTTTTTAAAAAAAAAGAAGAGGAAAAAGTATAACCTTTCCGATATCTTCTCCAACCAGGTAGGAATCCACTGCACCAGCAACTTCCATCCCTCTAGCTTTTGCCACTGCAACTACAGCTGCCCTTCCTATTTCTTTAGCTGCTCCATTTATAATTACCTCTTTCCCAATAACAATTATTGCAAAAAAAAAAATTACATGTAGCTCTTAGTTCTTTTTCTTAAATTTTATGCATCAATGAAGTAATCCCAACATAATTAATTATAATGAATCAATGTTCCTACCTTGATACTGCTTTGTCCGGGCTGCATTGTGCAAGAAATGCCAAGTATCGACACATTCTTTTGGACATTTGGGAGATTTGTGGTGTAGCCTATGGGAAGAAATTGGCAGCTCAAAACTGCCATGAATATCAATTCTAAGAGCTCTGTAGCTAGCTAGCTCTCAGTGTAAGGAAGAAGCTATGGCTTGGAAAGGATAAGTTTAGATGTGATCCATGTTTTCTCTGACTCTGCAAAGGATAAGGTTTTTTTGGAACTTGATTCTTGGTGCTCTTTTGTTTGCTTCCTTGGTTTCTCATTGTGGGGACAAATTTGCAAAATTCTTGATGGGAAAGCAGTAGTACTATGCCTTCGAGTGGACTGGTAACATGTGCCAACGCGGAACGGTCAAAAGGAAGGCGTTTTTGCATTTGGTGTCAACTAGGGACTTTCCGCACCGCGAAAATACTCAAAGTGCCCATTTGTGTATTAGTAGGTTAAGTGACTAATTAATTTTGTATATAGTTTTTTTCTAATGATAGGATAAATAAGTAACAGTAAACTCATATTGTAGAAAATATTATATGTAATTCTAATGAATTGTTAATTTTAGAGAACAAGTTCAATGAACAAATATTTCAATTTTGGGATATTCATAATATCCCAAAACAGTAATTAAAACATTATATTGAACTCAATTTATGAAGGATCGTTTTTTGTTGTTGTACAAAATTATAATATTCGAATATGACATTTAATTTTATTATCTTTCACTATCTTTTTTTTTTCAAAACGATCAATATATTTGCAATAGTAATATTTACATAGTCAAAAAGACTAATTAACTTTCATGGTGTTGGATTTAGTCAAACCCACGAAAAGCAGCTTCCGAAGATGACACAATTCCTAATAAATAGAGACACCCTACCACGTTGGGATAACACTAATCCTATACAACACTAAGTTAAACTACAACCAACTAAGGCAGTTGACTCGATTGGGTACTGCAAATAGCGTGTAAATTTAATGTCTCTCTTTTAAGAAATTGTATATAGTAACTCAAGCAAATTTAAATATTTCTTAGAAATTGTAAACTCTACAGTATTTATAAAAAGCCCAGTGAAAATGATTGTGCAGTATTTGAGAAGCCCGATAAAAGTGACAACCTATAATGAAAGTTTAATTCAAACGATGACCCATATTGAAAATCCAATAAAAGGGATGCCCGTATGTGATGTTGACCTAGATGCGAGGATTGACGTAGTTTAAGGGGGAATGGTTCTGCCAATATTAATGATTAAATCGTCATTTGTGCAAATTTATTTCTGGCCGTTCTACTTAACCTTTCTCAAAAGAATTCGTAAGTTGAAAGTAATGCAGAGTATATTTTCTATTGATTTTCAATTTTGTTTATAATTTCTCATAGTCTCAAGATTTTGCAGTGTTGATCTAGTAATACTTATATTTTTCTTGGAAATTTTGAGTGTAGGTAAAGAATTCAAGTTGCACGCCCCGTCTCTCCTGTAGAGTGCTCCTTTCTCTTGCCATGAGAACTTTGTCTCTAGATGGAGGCTGATTTGATCTTGTTAATTTTCTTCCCCATTGTGTAAACTACAGATCTAGGAATCTTTTCACAGCATATACATAAATAAAATTAAAAAAAAACCTTTTACACTGTTATAGTTTATATTCAGTAGAGTGTCTAGTCGGGTGTCTTTCTTGTGTCAAATGGGATTTTATTGAGTACGTATCCAGCAAAAATTTTCATTGTTTGCCTTTGCTTGTCCTCTCTGCTTTGTGGCTGATATTCTCATCGGTTGTTTTGCGTTTAACAACAACAAGCTTCGCTTCTCAAAGGTTTGCCCATCACCTGTTTGCAAAAAAGCTTCAGTATCTAATGGCGGAAGATTTAATTGCAAAGCTTCAACAGTGTAAACTATTGACGGCTGAGGAGCTAGGGATTGAGATACAAGAGCACGATGTTGTATTGAGCAAGGACAGTGCGAAAGGAGTTTAGTTGGCAAAATATTTGGAGAAAAAAGAGTCAATTTTATGGGGGTTAAAGACTACTTTAGGCAAACTTTGAACAACCAAATGACCTTTTTTTGTAATCAAGCGGGGATCCAATCTTTTTCAGTTTGTTTTTTCCAATCAGGAGGACAAAAGAAGGGTGCTTAATAGTAGACGATGGTCATTTGATCAACAATACTTGATTCTTAAAGAATGGACTCTTGCTTTAAACATCAACATGGAGGAATTCAAGACCATATACATATGGATACAAGTTTGGAATATCCCAAGTCATTGGATGTCGTGAGAGACGGGGCTAAAACTGTGAAAGTTATTCCAGAAGGTTTGGGATGTTCTGATTCCTGAAACAGGTAGTAAAGATAGTCATTGTCTCAAACTATATGCCACTATTAACTTGGATCAACCATTACCAAGAGGTACGAAAATAAAGCTTCATGATAAAAAATTTTGGGTAATTTTCAAATATGAGAAACTTATGAACTTCTGTTTTTAATGTGGAAAAATTGGTCATGTGGAATTGTCATGCTGGAACCGCAATGAGGATTGTAAGGCCAATACCTTAACTGAAGTCAGTATAGAGAGTGGCTTCGAACTGAAGTACCCAAAGGTTTTAGCCGAATTGGTGATGGAGATAAGGGGTTTAGTTCACAAGGCCAGTCGGGGATACAAATTTTCGACAGAGTCATCAACAGAGTGTCTAGACATGGAACTGATGAAGGAGGCTAGAATTCATCAGCAAAAGAGCCAAACACACTGGCCGAGGGAGCTACAAAAAATTTCTCTCAAGTTAATCAAGTTCAAGATAGTTGTGCTATAGATCTGGAAGGGATTGTAAATGAGCAGCAGGGGCTACATAGGTCTTAAGGTCCTTTGGGCCAACAAAGTGATACCATACTACTCCTCACTAAGGGGGGGACTTCCTTCAAACTGGGACATGTGTTGGACCACGGCAAGGAACATGAAGGGGAGCAGGAAAATAAGAATAATCAAATGGAACTAGAGCCAGAGAGATGAGCTCTTGAAAGTGAAACCCGTGATCTTGATCAGAATCTTGTTAATGTCCCAATGACTAATGAGTTTGCCTTAAGCCATGGGCATGAGGCTATTCAAGTCATGGAACAGGTAGTTTCTAGAATGGTGAGCATAGTACCAGGGGTGCGAACTAGAAAATGGCATCGAGCAGTTGTTACAAGAAATCAGCAAAAAACAAGTACTCCAAGCTCGGTACAACCATATAGTGGTACATACGAGAAAAGAAAATGGATCCTTCGAGATGAAGAAGACTCAACAGATTTTGAGCAAGGAAATGAAGGAAGTCAGAAGAGAAAGAACCAAAACATTATCATAAGAGATCTGCAGGTGAAGGAAGCCAGCCCTAAATGACTCCAAGGGGATAAATGAAAGCCTGTGTTTGGAATTGTAGAGGTCTAGAAGAGCCCTTTACCATTTCTTAACTCAAGGAAACACTCAGATTCTACCTCCCGAATATAGTTTTTGTATGTGAGACTAAAAAAAAGGCAACATTTATTAAAACAATATGCAAAAATCTTCGCAAACAAGATCGATGGAAAAATTTAGATCCAAGGGGAAAAAATGATGGCCTTTTACTTTTTTGGAATGATAAAATTATAGTAAGTCAAGTGCTATCAACAGAATTTTGTTTTGAAGTTCAAGCTCAAAAAGAAGGTGAACAAGAGAAATTTTGGGCAATTTTTGTATATGCAAATACCGATCCCAAAGTGAGATGTCAATAGTGGGAATATCTCCAACAAGCCAAGAGCAAATGGGGGGATAGCTAGTTTATGGGTGGGGATTTCAATGATTTGATTGATAATACAGAAAAAAAAGGAGGTCAACCTCGATCTGAGGCTAGTTTTCATACGTTCAGGGGTTTCATCTAGAACATGGGAATGGAGGGCTTAGGATTTACTGGTAGAAAATTCACATGGGCAAACAATAGAATGCAAGAAGGTTTTGTTGAAGAAAGACTTGACAGATATTTTAGATCAGCATCCTGGATGCTCAAATATTCTAATGCAAAAGTCAAACATTTGGAAAAGCAGTCATCCGATCATTCTTTACTCTTATTGGGTATACATCGGGGTAGTCACAGACAGAAGAGAAGATTCTATTTTGATAAACGATGGATTCAACAGGAGGGAGAACAGCAATAATAGAGAAAACATGGAACATGTCACAACTTGGAACCCTAATGTATCAAGTAACTGGTCGAATCAAACAATGTAGAGCTGAACTGCTGAAATAGGGTAGAAATGAGCATATAATACGGCCAGAAGGATAGTGGAGCTCAAAGGGCAACTGAAATTGATGAGCCAAACAGGGGGAACGAGGGATTGGAAAACTTGAAAGATTTTAAGAGGGGATCTGCACAAAGCATATAGAGAGGAGGAACAGTATTGGCACCAAAAATCTCACATTCAATGGCTTAAAGAGGGTGATAAAAACACAAGTTTCTTTCATGCGTATATAGTACAACAAAGAAGATTGAATGCAATTGGCAGGTTGGTGAAGGATACTGGAGGGATTTGTGAAAGTCAGAAGGACATTAGGGAGGAAGTATCGGATTTCTACACAACCATTTTTACTACTTCATTTCCCATGAACAACTAGCCATGCTTGAAAGGCATCTCGAAAATAGTCACAAGTGCCATGAATCAGTGGCTAACCAAACCAGTTGAGGATGCTAAGATTATGAATGCTTTATTTGGCATGCACCCTAATAAGGCCCCAAGGCCGGATGGTGTGACTCCCCTCTTCTTCCAACATTACTGGCATATAGTTCAAAAAGATGTTATTTTTGCTGTTAAAAGTTTTTTTGTCCATACCAAAATGCTCAAAAGTGTTAACCATATACTCATTACCCTCATCCCCAAAATAAAGAACCCAACCCAAATTACTCATTATAGGCCAATAAATTTATGCAATGTGGTTTACAAAATAATCTCTAAGATCTCTAAGATTTTGGCTGAAAGAATTAAAAATTGCCTCCATTGTTGCATACATAAAAGTCAAGCTGCTTTTGTTCCTGGATGGCAAATTTCGGATAATGTTGTCATCGCGCGTGAATGCATACATTATATTAATAGTCTTAAGATATCAAGAAGGGGTTTTATGGCCTTAACATTAGATATGATGAAGGCTTTTGATAGGGTTGATTAGGGTTTTTTATCTAAAGTTTTAACTAAAATGGGATTTTCTGGACAATTTATAGGCTGGATTATAAAATGCATTAGTACCTTATTTTTCTCTTTTAACATAAATGGTGAGGTCAGTGGATATGTGAAGCCCACAAGGGTATTAGGCAAGGAGATCCAATATCTATTTATTTGTTCATAATCATTTTGGAAGTCTTTTCAACTTTGATTAGAGAGGCTGTAAGCGAGGGTACATACCAAAAGATGAGATTGTGTCGCAAAGGTCCACTTCTCACTCATCTATTTTTTGCAGATGACTCTCTACCTTTTTGTGAAACTACAGTGGAGCAAGCTCTGATGAAAATCTAAGAGCCAAGGTTGGAACAATCAACCATCTAGCCAAGACAACTCAACCAAATTCAAGAGAGACAAATCTAAGAGCACAAGTTGGATGTTTAGTTGAGAATTCGCCTACAAAGAGACATCCACATGTTGATCCACTACAAGGTATTAGAAGGCCTATTATTAGGTCACACATTAAGAGAATGAAAGCTGCGTTAGCATCTCTTATAATTGAATTAAGTGAAGCTCAAGAAACTAAGGCAGCAAGGAAAGCAAGGAAGACTTCCGGTCTTAGCTCATCATTTGTCATTCTAGTCATCCATGAAGAATCAAGAATGAAGGATCGAGTGTGGCTAATTTTCACCTGTGTAATCAAGATCTTTAGGCCACTTCTCATCACAATCCAAGTTCGAATTTGAAAGGTTCTAATTTGGCAAGAAGCAAAACAAGTTCAGCCACCATTCACTTCTCTAATCCAACCCACACTTGGATTCAGCTTTAGGCAATATTATTTCTTCTTCATGAACGAAATTAGAAGCTTCCAAGACCATATCCATGATGTTTAGAGAATTTTTCAAATTCAGATCTAGAAGATTTAAAGAAGCTTCCTAATTCAATTCAAGATTGGAAAGCACAATGCTTGAAGGCAACACAAGTTTGGCTAGCACACAAATCCAAATCAGCCTTGGATTAGTTTTAGTTTTAGGCAACTATTTTGTTCTATTTCCTTTTCTTAGATTAGAATACTTTTAGTAAGTATTTATTTTAGTAATTATTCCCTTAGTTAGTTTCCTAAAAAGGTAATCCAACTAGGGAATGGCTTTCTTAATTATTACACATTGTAACCTATAAATAGAAGCCATTCAACCTCAAGAAAATACAGACTTTTGATCAATACAAACTTGAGAGCTTTTAGCTTTTCTTTGAGTTCTAGTTTAGAACTTGCTTTGAGTTCTAGTTTAGAACTTGCTTTGAGTCTTTGAGGATAGCCTCTTAGGTTCATGTTTAAGCTATTTTGTTGAGTTTCTTTCTCTCAACAATTTGAGTGTGCCGGTTGATTCCAAAGATAGTCAAAGTTCACATCATAGGTCTTTGATAATTCCATTGGGTGTCAAGTGGACAAAAGTAAGGTTCCAAGGATTGTCAAAGTTCACACCTTGGGTCTTTAATAACTCTATTAGGTGTCTTGCTAAAGGAAGACAAGTTCAACCTAGAGGACGATACTAGGACTAACACTCTAATATATGTTCAAATTCTTATTCTTTGATTTAAGATTCGTATCAAGCTCAGCACATCAGAAGGATTATGGAAGATTACTGTGTAGCATCGAGGTAGCTAATTAATTTGACTAAATCTTATGTTCTTTTCAGCAGGCACATAGAAGGAAGTGCTAAAAATGCAATCATTCAAGTCTTAGATGGTATAAAGGAGCAAAAAAGCGCAAGATTCTTAGGACTACTCTTGGTTATTGGCATATCCAAGAAAAAAGTTTTTGCTTATGTTATCAAATTAGCTAGAAGAAGAATTGCTAACTGGAAAACCCAATTTTTTAGCCAGGCAACTAAAGTAGTCCTTGATTCCTTACCTATTTATATCATGTCATGTTTCAAACTACCAATTGGAATATGCAAAGTTTTGAGTAGGGAAGTAGCAAATTTCTAGTGGGACTATAATACAAATAATGGTACAAAAATTCACTGGCCCACATAGTCCAAGTTAATAGCTTTGAAAGGTATGGGAGGACTAGGTTTTTAAGATATACAATTGTTTAACGACTCCTTGTTAGCCAAACAATTGTGGAGGTTAATTCAATACCCTAACTTGCTAATGAGCCGAGAGATACAAGCGCGGTATTTTCCCCAAAGAAAGTTAATGCAAGCCAAAGTTCAACAGAATACATCTTGGTTGTGGAGATGTTGGATGGGTGCAAAATATATATTGAAAATGGGGATAAGATATCAATCGGGGGATGGCAAATCAATAAGAATTTGGGAGTCTCCATGGCTGGCACATAGAGCAAATTTCAGGCCTCTTCCAAAGGAGTACAATGAAGTATCAATCATTTGGTGCCATCAACTAATGATGGAAGAGGGAGCACAATAAAATCAAAGTTTGATAAGAAAACTGTTTCAGCCTGAGGATGCAAAAGCAATTCTTAAAATCCCGCTAAGTCAGGAAAGAAGAAAAGATAAGTTAATTTGGCAACATGACAACAAAGGGCAATTCACGGTTCATTTTGCCTATCAATTTGCTATAGAACAGCAAAGAGCTTAGTTAAATATAGCTACCAGCTATTATGGGTTGGAGTCAATTAAGCGTATGTGGCTAAAAATCTGGACTTTTCAGATTAAAGGAAACCTGAAGCATTTCTTGTGGTGCAGTTGTCAAGGAATTCTGCCTACCAAAATGGAGTTGACCAAAAGAAGAATTATTCTGATTCTATATTCAGTATCTGTTGGGATTATAAGGAAACCATTGAGCATCTTTTTTTTACATGTGCTAGGGCAAAGATGGTATGGAGAATCTCTCCCATAAAATGGGATGGTTTGAGGATGGAAAGCGGTTGTTTTCGACACTGGTGGGAAACATTAAGCAAGCTGGGAAAGAATTGAATAGAAAATGACAGTTTGAACCTTTCAGTATATATTCTATGGATGTTGTGGAAGACGCGAAATCTCTGATTATTTGAGGGGACAAGTAAATCAGTCAAGGAAGTGGTGGATCAAGCAGTTTTGGAATGGCAGGATTATAAAGATATTTTCAAAAGAGCTAAGCAGAATTCTTGAACAAAATTGCATCTTATTATATATATATATTCTTATTTACTTAGTTGCCCTTTGGCGTTACTATTCATTTTTTACTTATTATACAGGACTGTTTGTTTTGGAGATTTTGCATAAAGACTAGCTATCCTTTCTTCCAATTTTGGTTGTTATCTTACCTAAGTAGGTTTTTTTTTTTTTTTTTTTTTGCAACCCTTTCATCAGGAGACTGAGCTGTTATGAAGGGTAATGCAGGAAGGATGACAAGTGGCTGTACTCCATAGCCTTTTGAACTATGAAACCCTACTGATGGAAACTTAATACCAAGTACACTTGCTCAAGGATTGTAGCAAGAATAACAAGTTAGTCACTGTGAGTTGAATATGTATACTCAAAGGAAAAGAAAGAAAAAAAGGGGCAAATCAAGAAAAAAGAGGCTAAAGCAAGTTGGAAAAAAAAAGTGCTAATAACACTATTCAGATTTGTTTTTCTCATAGGCTAATTATTAAAGAAGTTTTGGTCAATTATCCATCTAAGTGTTTATTTATATATGTATATACTTATGGTTTTTTGATCTTCCCACACATACCAAGCTATTGGGTCCTATTTTCTTTTTCTTTTTTTTGGAAGAAATGTAAATGAATTAATAACTCCCAAAAAGATACAAACTGATGCTAAGCCCAAAGGCTGACCCAGTTGAAACAAATCACACAATGGGAGGTTTGCCAATGTGAAAGACAACCTTCACAAAATGAGATCCTAATCAAACTGTCCCAATACAAAATGAAATCTTGATCCGCAATACTACCAATTAGTAGAGTTTTGCCAAATAAGTAGCCCGCATCACTTGGAATTTGATTTTGTCCACAATCGTAGAGTAGCAAATCGGTGTGTCCTCAAAGAGTCTCACATTTTGAGCTTCCCAAATATAGTAGATAGAAGTGGCTAAAGAGATACATCTAGATTTGCCAATAGTTCCCGATTGCCTTTTCCCACGTGACAGTCAGTGAATAACACTTCACAGAGATGTGAAGTTCCTTGGGATGTGCATCCATAGCCTGATTTTAGTCCAAATTCTCGAAGAGAAAGGACATAAGAAGAAGAGGTGGTTGCTAGATTCCATAGAGAGGCTGCAAAGACAGCAGGTAAAGCTACGGTTGAGGAATGGAGCTCTGTCTAGTGTGAGTAGTTTGCCCCTATTGGGTCCTACTTTCTAGAATGTGTTAAGATGTTTCCATGGTGATTAGATTTTTGTTGTTTTTGCTTTTTGTTTGAATTAGTGTAGTGAAGCATTTGTTTTTGTTCATCACGTAGTGCAGGAGGAGGGGTAAAAGAAAGGAATCGAGGAAAAATTAAAGCCAAAAGAATGAAAAAAAAAAAGACAAATGATGAAAAAGAAAAAAGAAAATGGAAAAAGGGAAAAAAAAGATAATGCAATTATAATTTGTCCAGTTTTGTTATTCTACTAGAATATATCCTATATTTGTTTCTGTCCTACACATGACTGCATTTACTAGTTAGAGGTAGGTTTAGGTATTGTGTTTGTAATTGGGAAACTTATTGTTAATATACTTTTGGACTACTACTTAAACTTGACAGGAGGTACCTTCTGGAGAGTTTTTCCGCTTATATTGTGGCGATTATGATCAAAAGAGAAGGCAAAAAAAGTAGAGACATTATTGTTGGAAATTACTGAATTCTTCCTTGCTGGACTGGTATTCCAAATGGTTCTTGAGGACAGTTTCTGCATTATCAAATTACAGTTTACTCTTACTCACCTTTATTTTCTCTTGCTTTTGTTGGGTATTTGGATTCGGATACTTACTGGATTTTTGTTACTGGTTTTGAACTCAGAAAAATTGGGTTTGCGCGCTGGACTCTTTTGCCTGGAATCTCTGGTTTCTTTTTTTACTGGATTGTTTGATGACTCAGATAGATTTTTCTGGTCTTCTTTATTCAGATTGCTGGACTATATACTTGAATGATGGAATGGAAATTTATTGTTGTTTCAACTCTAGATGCTTTTTGCTCTTGCTGATTTTTCTTGCCTTTACTTTCTGTTTTCTCTACTCTAGAAGGAGGACTGCTAGGTACCTTTTCATTGCTGGTCTTTTGTTTGGGAATATTTTGGCTGGTATGGAATGGAATTTTCGATTTGTGCTTGCTGGATTGGTCTTTGACTCAAATATATTTCCTAGATTATATCATTGCTTGATGGAAGGGAATTTTGTTGCTGATCTATATCTGAATGGAAATTTGCTGGCCTTTTTGGCTTTGGATTCTAATTTTTTTGCGAAGGAAGGAAGAATGGCTTTCTTGGCTTTTGTTTAGTCCATCTTCATTTTGGTTTTGTTTAAGAATGTTTGTTTTCTCTTCTATAGTGTTAGGTAGAATCTTCTACAGAATAATTATGACTATATTGCAATTAAGGTACAGGATATAGTATGGATGCATAGTCATTTATTTGAAATTAGCTGTTTTCACTATATTTGAAGACATCAATTTTTGTGCAATCTTTTTGACATTAGTGGGTTTTTCCCTATGTATAGAATGATATATGGTAGTTAGTCATAGACTAGTTAGTTTTAGACTAGTTAGTCTTGTACTCAATGGGATAGCGGTTTTCTTGAACTATTATCACATTTTCCTCCTTGGCTATTGCATTAGACCAAGGAAATCATTTAGCCTTCTTTGGCTATCACTTGTATAGTTGAATTATTTTATGAAATGATATGACTAACGTTTTAGGAAAAAAAAAGAATTAGAAGGGAAAAAATACTTATATTTTTCTACACTATTTGGAAGTTGAATGACATGATTTTTTCTATTGGAAATTTTAGTGTCATTTTTCATTCATACACTTTGTGTAAAACAAATGAGATGGTATTTAAAAAATGCACAAGTTATATAGTATATTTACCATCTAATCTCAATTTGTTTTTCCCCCATTTGTGGCATTTGGAGATTTTAGGGTTGAAGTTTGATGTTGGTACTAATGCAATTTAGGGTTTTTTTTTTTTTTAGGTTGTTTAGTACATTACAAGAAAAATGAGTTTCAAAGACAACAAAAATTTTGTCACCAAAAGGCGATTTTTCATCACCAATAGCATTTAGTGATGAAAAAATGGTTCATCAACTTGTCACTAATATTCCATCACTAAAGGTTTTTGTAATGAAAGATGAAAGTCGTCACCAAATGGTTGAATTTGGTGACGACATGAGGGCGTCTTCAAAATTAGTAACGAGAAAATGACTCCAGCAAAGGGTTGGGAATTTTGTCACTAATAAGTAAGAGTCGTCACCAATTTTGACCGGTTGGTGACGAAATTTGGTGACCACATTGAAATTGGTGACGACAAAACCTCTTCATTCAAAGTACGATCGTCAACGACATTTAGTGACGACATTTGGTGACAAAAATAGTTGTCAAGAAAATTGGATTTGGTCCATTCTTTAGTGACAAGAAAAGTTTGTCAACGAAGACTACTTTATCCAATTCAATTAGTGACGAAGAAAAATTGTCACTAAATAGTGAGCATAGTGACAACTTTTAACCAAAACTGTGACGTGTTTTGTTTTGGTGTCTTATCAACAATACCATCACTGTATTGATCATAACACTATTCATCCTTACAATACATACATTATCCCAGTCAAAAATATAAAGGCAATCATACAAATCATTGAATATCCAAAAATATTGAAATAAAATAAACAAAAGTTAGAGTTTATCAATTCAAGGAACGACATCTTAATTCACCACAAAACATGAAAAGTAATGTACCAACATCCAATTTGGAACATGACAAAACAATATTATTCAAACACTTCAGTTATCATATTCACTAAGTTACGCCTTTAACCCAAAAACATTTCTATACTATACTAGATTATAGTGCGGATCTAATAGACATGTAAACCTCTTAAAGATATCAAAAAACTTACACTCTTAATAACCAAAACCCAGATAATTAGCCCTCATCTAGACAAAGTCATGTACTTTTGAAGCAGCTGTTCAGATGCTCCACTCAATCATTCTACTGCCAGTTATCGAAAAAGTGCAGCTTACTAACCTTACCACATCTAGTTTCAAATAAGTTTTGAGATAATATCATTTACCACCCTTGTAGTTTTGTAATATATCAAATCAAATCCCGTAGTTTGAAAAAATATCAATCCCCCCCTCCCACCGAAAAAAAAATCAATTAGTGCCAATTCTATTTGACTTTCTGTCATGTTCACATCATAAAATAGGATCTTATTAGCTTCAGAATGAAAGCCAAAGGTGTCCAGTACCAATTGCAACTCATAAGTTCAAAATCTAGATAATAGTTGTCTTTGGACGAATATAGTGAACAAAGTTTACAGCTAATACACACAAATATATTGGTTTTTGCATTTTAAAATAACTCAATAAATAGGCCACAGATTTAGGAGAATAGATAAGAACAAAACTACCTAGCCCCAGTAATAGTCATGAATTACTAAACTGCCTCTGCCTAACTTGTTAGGTAACGCAAATTGTCACACACAAATTGTCATCATGTAAATAAATTCACCACAATTAGTAGACAAAATACAAAAGATGGGTTAAAACCGCATGAAATAGACCAAAAAAAAAACAAAACTTTTCTTTCTAAACAGAGCATGAAAATTATTTGATTTTTTGTATAAGAAAATCTTGAAATTGGTTAAGAAGCAGAGTACCAATTAAGGAACAACATTGAAGAACATAAAAAATAAAAGAAATTTTGAAGCTTTACAAATAGGGAACAACCATATTGAGCAAGTTCTGAGAAACCCTAGTGAGCGGAGGGTGAAGGTTGAAATTGTGGATAGTTTGGCTTGGCCACCAGCTGTGAGTGGTGGCTATGCTGAGGTCGCTTCGGGCAAATCGACCGGCGAGGAGATTTCTCCTTTAGCTTCGAGGCTTCCAACACTGCAATTGAATGAGCAATGGTTAGCTTAGGTCGCTTCGGGGAGCTTGGGCTCTTGGGCTGTGCTGGCGGCGGCTGACGGAGGTGAAGCTAGGTGACTGATAGTTGATAATTTTTAGTAATTTATATCCTTAAAACTTAGAGATTTTAAGTGAAATTAATAAATTTTACTATTAAGTTGTGGTAGTTTTTGTGTTTTATAGGATTGTTAGTAGTAAAATAATTTGTTAGAAAAGATAACCGATTAGGAAGATTTTGCAAAATTTACTAATAAGATAAGATTTGGTTGTTGCAGGTTGCTACCGTTTGAGTTTTGCTGTCATTCAAATTCTTACAAGACTATGCCACGGTTTGAAATTTCAAGACATAGCATGGCTAAACTGAATATTTAGAAGACTGGGTCAAAACTGAAATCGTTGAAACCATCAAATAAAGAGATAAGATTTGAACTAAATCTTATAGCTGGATTTTATCCTCCAACTAGAAGATAAAGGGAGCAAATCTTGAAGCAAATCTTGGAGAATGCTTGGAGAAAATCTTGGAGCAAAGCAAGGATCAAAAAGTCTATAAATTCTTGAGAGCTTTAGTAGTTTTTGAACATTAGGGAGTCGTTATTTTTAGAGAGTAGTTTTACAGCATTAGAGTAGATTTTAGCATTTGTTTCTTCCGGTCATCTTTTCTTAGTTCATTTTGTAGAATGTTTAATTTTCATGAAATTCTTTGTTTAAGCATTATGTCTAGTTAGAGTTCTTCAACTCTAGGAACTAGGATGTAACCTTTGAAGCTTTCTTTAATTTAATCAAAACTATTTGGTTCTTTTTCACTTTTCAAAATCCATTGTTCTTGTTTTACATTACTTGTAAGAACTTGATCAATTCTTGCATGATTTAAGGTGTTGGATGATGGAACGAGAATTGAAATTCAACATAGTTGATAGGAACTTTGGCTATGAATGTGGAGCTACGAGAGTAGAACACAAAATAGCAACCTTAAATTCTTGAGTGCTTAATGTATTTGTGTTAAATTTTGTAGACACGAGAGTGATCACAAAGTTGCATGAATAAGAGGGATATACCTCAAGAGAGGGTACTCTTAATTGAGTGAATGGTTGTGAGAAAAGTGAAAGCAAAAAGGAATCAAACTAGTGTAGATTGAATTCATTGAGTCTTTATTTGGTGAAATCCAAGTTCCTAGAGGTCTTTAATCACTTGTATTTTCCATGTTTAGCTAAATATTCTGTATTGTTTTCATCACTACACAAATTTCGAGAGAGATCCAAATAGTTTGAAAGTTTCTTTTCCATTTGTTACTTGACATCCTCCCTGTGTGACGATTCTGAACTAGCTTTATACTACGAGCTACGATTCTTTAATTTGAAGGTAGTAAAGACGAGAAAAAGTCGCATCAGTGACAAAGAGAGCTTGGTGGCACAGTTGTGAGGTGGTGATGGAGGGAGCTCAGTGGTCAGTAAAATGAGTGATGGAGGGGGCGGCTAATGATGAAATAAGCTCTAGAAACAGAAAGGTTCGGGAAAGGGGGGAAAATTGGGAAGGAAGGGGTCGAAGATGAGTCATATGTAAGAATTAAAATAGTTATTATTATAACATTACCCATACTTTCCTTCTATTTGAATTTCAATCGTCTAATAAATGTAATTTTATTCAATCACATTCTCAATATATATATATATATATATATATATATATATATTAGTTTTAACATTTTTATTTATTTCTTTATCTATTTATATATCTATTTATTTTATTATATATATATATTTTTTATTTTATGGATTTATATCTTTAGGTTCATCGACTGCCGACCCCAACTAGTTTGGGATAAAGGTGATGATGATGATGATGATGATGATGATTACATTCTCAAAATATATTTATTTCTTTCAATTGCACCCCTAACACTTAATACAAAATATAACTTTTTTAGCTTATTAATTAATATGATCAATTAGTAAATTAAAAAATATCTTTAATTATTTTAATATAGATTAAAAGGCTAACATAAAATTTTAAAAGGTGTAATACAAAAATATAATAGCTTACTTAAATGATACTTTTAGTGAAAATTTATAGTAAAAAGTCATAATAACTGATGTAGTATGGTTGGAAAGACAAAATCATCCACTACACTCTTTAAAAAGTGGATAATAATAAAGTATAATTTTATTTTTTTAAGCATATCACATTAGTCACTATGACTTTTCACTATAAATTTTCAGTAAAAATATCATTATTCATAAATATGTGTGTGTAATGTGTATGTACTAAACTACTTATGTTATGTACTAATTACTTATGTTATAACTATATTATATACTAAGTACCATATATATATGTGTACTAACTACTTATGCTAATGATTCTTGTTTTACTTATAAACTACTTATGTTATAGATTTTACGTCTAACTATATATGTATATGTATTAATCCCTACTTATGTTATAATATTACATTAGTGTTTGTAACTATTTTGAAACTATTTTTGATTTGTGATTTTCTTATAAAGACATCTAGTCCGTAATAAATGTCAAAAACAATTCATTATCATTAATCAATAGTGTATTTTAATACTAAAAAAATTATGTTCTTCAAGTAATTAAACTTATGTGCACAAATTGAAATTGAAAAAGATGTTTAGTACTAATAAATGAAAAAGATGTTTAGTCCAATTGTTATTCTTAACCAAAGAAGACCCAAAATCAATAGTGTATTATAATGCTAAAAAGACTTTGTGATGAAGTAAAATCACATATGGACCAACATAAATAATAGGGTGTCCTAGTATAATTATTAGAAATTAAAAGTCAAAATATAAGTAAGTTATGTTTGGCACATTGAAGAATATGCTTAGTCCAATATCATTTTTCTTAGCCAAAGAAGCGTTATTATTAATTAAAGTGTACCTAATAAAACACTCTATGCTTGAAATAAAATAATGTAGGTAAATTCATAAATTTTAGGATGTCTTAGTGCAATTATTAGAAATTAAAAGTCATAATTTTAAAAAAGATAAGTTTGGCCTAATGAAAAAGCTACATAGCCCAATCATTATCATTAGCCAAAAAAGTCCAATCATTACATAAGTTATAGCCCAATCAGTTTTGCCCGAAACATATTTATTTAATCTATCCTAAATTATATAGTATAATACATATCTTGTTATTAAAATTTATTTACAAAAAAAAAAAGCAGCATCGTTATATACTAAAACAAATATTTTACATCTCCATATTTAATAACATTATACACTTATATATATATATATATGAATAAATGAAAAGCTTATAATTATTTTCATTTTTATTGTGACTACTTTTTTATTTAAAATTTCTTTTAAACAAGAAAAATCAATTTTATAATACACTAACAAAAAAAAATTTCTATATCTAAATTAATAATATTTCACATATATCCACATAATATGCATATAGTTAATAATTTAATTGAGAATCATATATAAGTAGTATAAGTTACATATATGATAAAAAATTGGTGATGAGAAAAATTGTCATTAAAAGGCATCTAAATTGGTGACGATAAGAACTTCATCACCAATGAATAAACTTTAAGATTTTAGTTACAAGAGTAGTTCTCGTCACCTATTTTCGTCACTAATTGCATCCAGTTGGAGGGAAACCTTCCCACCATGTCCTTTAATGATGACATGGTGATGATTTCTAATGACTCATCACCAAAGCTAGTGAGTTAATGCAAAATTGCTGACGAGTTGAGTTGTTGTTACCAAATATGGTATTTGGTGACAAGATTTTCGTTTGTCATTGTATTTTCCATCACTAAAAGCGATTTTTCTTGTAGTAGTACGATTGGGTTTTGTATCCATTTTGGGATTGACTTTCACATTTTTGTGGTAAGAACTGGTAGTTTTGTATTTAATTTGTGGTTTGATTTTACTAACTTTTTGTTTCATCTTTAATTTGAACTTTTGTATGATATGTAATTATTGTTAAAAGTTCTTACTAAAGCTCTTTTATTGACTAATGATATGCTGCCTCGAGCCATTAGTCCTTAGTGTCCTAATGAAAATTTTGATATTGATGTAGTTGCTTATTATTAGTAGGCAGTGTTGTTTACGGGCAATGATTGGTAACAAACTAACAATTAGTTCTGAAATCTTTTCTTCTACATTTGTGTTTGCAAGCAGAGAGTGTCTTCTCGTTGTTTTAGAGAGTTTATTACATCCATTTGCTCTTTTCTCTTTTTCAAATGATCGTATTAATTCCTTATAGGATAAAGTTAGAGTCCTAAATTTGTCATTATCACTTGAAGTTTATCTACGCTCTAATATATGGTTTTGATTTTAAATATCAAAGACGTCACCTCATCATCCTCATTTAGAAATACAGAAGTTGAAGGAAATATAGACTTTTGAGAGAGAATGAATTTAAAAATGAAAAAGAGAAAAAAATACAAAATAAAAAGTCTAAGCACTAATCTCTTTATCTACTTCTTCGACTTGAGGTGAGACCAAGGACTACAAATCCAAGTCCTTATCCACCTAGCACACCCGCAGCTTATCTATCATCATCAAGGAATTTTGAGATGCCAAATGATCTAACACGATGAAGGATGCCTCATAATTCTTCACTGCCTCTGCATACTCCCCAATAGCTTTACTCAAGGCCTCGAAATCATACCCAGGCAAATCTTCCAACTTCAACACAAGAAATTTTTCCTTCAATCTGGATAGCGGCTCAATGCTTCTCTATCTCTATTGTTGCCCTACTGAAGCGTATGGCAAAGGTGCCAAAATCAACTTCTTATGAATATATACCCGGAGAACAATTCTAAAATCTATTTTGTAAACCTAATGCAATTGAGGAGTCCAACGGAAGTTTATCCCGAAGCGAGTTGCAGGTATTGGTTTCATCACCAATAATTAGGGGTGTAAACGAACTAGTACGTTCGGTGAACAGTTCGTGAACAAGATCGGTTACGTTCGTTTATGTTCGTTTGTTAAGCTAAACGAACAATAAACGAACGCATTTTAGTGTTCGTTTAATAAACGAACACGAACACAAACAAGTATACGTTCGTTTATTTATGTTCGTGAACAAGCTCGTTTAGTGTTCATGAACAAGCTCGGTTAATGTTCGTTTAAAGCTCATTTATATTAAAATAATAATAATAATATAATATAATAATAATGTTTGTTGATCATTCATAAATAAATTTGTTGTGGTGTAGTGGTAAGTAGCCATGCTCCCCATATTAGAGACTAAGGTTCAATTCTCAATAATGCTATTTGTTTTTTCAATTTGCAAATGTGTTTGTTTATTTGTTCGCGATCGTGTTCGATAAGTGTTCGTGAACTGTTCGTGAACACTAATAAGCGAACATAAACAGTCTAAAAAATAAACGAACAGTAAACGAACAAGGCCCGTTCATTTATGTTCGGTTACAGCCCTACCAATAATTATTAGGCTTATTTTAATAGTATTTACATGCTAATTTAAATTTTAAAAATTTCTAAGTGCATATACTTTCAAATATTACTCTCTCCATTCTAAAAAAGATTCAATTTTTTTAAGTTACAAGATATAATACACTTAATGCACAATTAAATATATATTTTTACAATTTTATCCTTACTTTTTAAAGTTGTGTTATAAATTAACATTATTAGTAAGCGAAATACAACAATTTTACACTTAGACTCTTCTTTTGGGACAAAATTTTTTTAAAAAATGAACTCTTTATTTGAGACAAAAATAGTATTTTAAATTCATTGTAACAATTAAATTTTAAAAATTATTGGAAAACAAAATTAATATTGTTGACAGGTTAGATTTCACAATCTATCTCTAACGATATAGGCTAGCCACAAATGGAGACTAGAGAAAAAAATTATTTTCATTAAAAATTAATATAAAAATTGAGAGTTTGTTAATGGATGTCAACTTTATTATTATAATTTTGAAAGATAAAATTATTTTTTACTAGCTTTTTATTAATTTAAAAGTAATTGAAGTTCTTATTCTTATAAATTTTGAATTAGTTATTATGATTTCAGTGGACTTTTTTCCCTTTTTCCCTCCTTATATTACTACTACTATTGTTGTTGTTGTTGTTTTGCAATCTTTAATTTGCTTTTTTCACATAATAATTGTCCTCTAAATATTTTATTTTATTTTTGTCAATGGGAAACATCTAAACTTTCTTAAATACCTTATGAGAAAAAAGGAGCGCCACTGAGCTATAAAAAGAAAGAAGAATCATATGGATTGAATAAACAATAGTGGCACATGATTTAATATTCAACATCCATTGGGGATACCTGCAACTTTGCAAAATGGGAATCATATGGATTGAATAAACAATAGCGGCACATGATTATTTAATATTCAATATCCATTGGTGATACTTGCAACTTGCAAAATGGGCACATGGACGAATGTACCAAGTACCAAGCTTCAATTTTCTAATATAAACAAAATTGAGTGCGGCCAACTTTGGCCGGCAGTGATTTCCTTTCCGGCCATTTAAACATTATCTCAATTTATAAATACAAGCACTCACATGAATCATGGTGATACCGCGTAAGAAAATCACAGTGGGTCGAGCTGTACATGTTGTCCTCTAAGAACTAAAATTTAGTTCAACTATGAAGCGCTGCTGCTGCTGCTTTCCTCTCTTCATCATCAGCTTTATAATTTCTCTCTTCTTCCTCATTTCACCCCAGCTGCCGGTATTAACAGAGGCAGCTCAATCACAAAGCAATAACAATGGCGTATATATAGTGTACACAGGAGCTGCGACCGCGTCCTCATCGTCAACTGGTGCTCAAAGAAAAAGCTTCCATCAGATTTTGAGCTCCTCCTCCGTCAAAAGGTCAGATTATCAAACTCAAATATGCACAAAATTGTTGTACTAACGTTCATAGTTTTACTGCAAGTCCCTCACAGGCATCCCCCACCTCTTCCCAAGAGTCAAGCTACTCCCTCCTTTCAAAAACAAAGAGTCCACCCTGATTTAAATATAAATTTTATTAATTATTTGACACAACGCACTTAATATATTAACTAAATGTATAATTTGATATTTTATTCTTACTTTTTAATTATGAATATACACAATTATTATTAGTAAGGATATTTTAAAATTTTAGTTTGTGCAATTTTAATAATATTTAAACTACATATTTTGAACATAACCATTAGACAAATAAATCCAAATTCCACATGTAAACCAACATGCCTTGCTATTACTTATTAAATAATGATATTCATATGACTTTTCATAATAAAAAATAATAATGATTGATGTGAAAAGTATGAAAAAATAAATCATCTCTTATTATTTTGCATGTTTTTAAATAGTGTGATAATTGAGTTTTGTCTTTTTATACTTGTCATATGAGTCCCTTTGAAATGTTATTATGAGTATCATTACTCTTAGTTATTTATAAGTAAAAGTATTGATTAATTTATGTGAAAATTGTCCGTTCTCATTTTGTATATTGATCGAAAAGCAATTGCAATTTTTTTAAGCAATTAAATGATTCTTTTTATTTAAGATTTGCTCATTTTCCAAGCTCTCAAAGATGTGTCTAATTTCATTCACTATTATGAAGTGGCAGAAGGAACATTTAATAGAATAATTAGTAAAATTAACCTAAAAATCAAAAGGAACATTTTTAGAGTAGAATTCTATGAAACCTCTCCCAAACTTCATCGAAGTTTGGTCATTACTAATCCTTGTATTTGTTCAAGAAATGGTAGAAATTAAATCTCTGAAAAACATATTCCTCTCTCAGTTGGAAAGATAGAGTCGTCCACAGCTACAACAATGGTTTTTCAGGGTTTGCAGTGCGATTATCAGAGGAAGAGGCCAAATCAGTTGCTCGAAGGCCCGAAGTTGTATCAGTTTTCCCCGATCCAGTGTTACACCTCCACACAACACGTTCATGGGACTTCTTGAAGGATGAAAGTTATGTTGGATTCAAGCCTCATCAGACTTCGAGATCAATTCCCTCCACCACTACTAGTGCAGCTGCAGATACCATAATTGGCATACTGGATTCAGGTTTCATTAATTCTAAAAACATGAGGAAATTATTTCTTTGTGCTCAACGCACCTTCTAATTGCCAGTGTTGATTCAGGGATTTGGCCTGAAGCAAAGAGTTTCAATGACGACGGTATGGGTCCAATTCCCTCGAGATGGAAGGGAAAATGCATGGAGGGGCCTGGTTTTAGTTCTTCTAACTGCAACGGGTATAGTATACAAAAATCACTACAGTGAAGAGTTGCATATTACAGCGCAAAATATTACCTTTTACTTATATTGTACTTGCTGGTGTTATTTTAATATTTCAAAAGAATTCACTTTGTCCATTAGAATATCTGAGCTTTTGTCCCTCTTTATATTGAGGAACTCGTTATTGAACTTCTGATGACAAAAAAAAACTAGTGGTAGTACTCATGTACCTTACCATTATTTTGATCAATTTTTCCATCAGTTCTTCCCTACAGCTTAGACCCTGACTTGCGATTGGATCCAGCCCTGTTTTGTCTATATTTGGAACTACTTGAGTATTCATAATTAGCTTCACAGGATTCAAATGATGGTACACCATATAGTTTCTTGTAATTTAAAGCACAGGATTGGGGTTATTTACTGTTTCGTATTCCACTTGCATCAGGAAACTGATTGGAGCAAGGAATTACATTGTTTACGGTAACTTTACTTCACCGAGGGACCAAGATGGTCATGGCACCCATGTTGCTGCGATCGCAGCTGGGAGACCTGTCCATGGGGCATCCTATCATGGCCTGGCTCGTGGCATTGCCACGGGTGGATCTCCAGGGTCTAGAATTGCAGTGTACCGTGTTTGTGATGATTATGGGTGCGCAGGGTCGGACGTCTTAAAAGCAATGGATGATGCAATAGCTGATGGTGTTGATGTTATATCTTTATCAATTGGTACATCTCCTGTTAATGATTTTTCAAGAGATCCGATTGCTATTGGAGCATTTCATGCTGTTGAAAAAGGAATTGTTGTAGTATGCTCCGCAGGGAATGATGGTGCTGAGCCTGAAACAGTCCAGAATGTTGCTCCTTGGATTCTAACAGTAGGTGCAACCCTTATTGACAGGTTCTTTGAGTCAGATGTTGTCTTGGGTGGAAACAAAGTGATCAAGGTAACTGATTTACTCCTTGTTTCTTTGAGAATAAAAAATTGATAGATGAAAAACAATGTATTGTCCATAGCATATCACATGATTAAATCATCCAGATAACTACATATGCGGCATTATCAACAATATCCCTGTATAAGATGAGATTGCTTCTTTCTTAACATGCCAATCTTGCAAGCCCCAATCTCTCTAAAACCACCCTTAGTCCAGACTCTGGACAGCCTTGATCGCCTTCCATGAACTATTGACCACTTAACTTTCAGATGAAAAATTCAAAATGTGATAGATGAGATCGCTTGTTTGAATGTCAGGCTGGAGGTGTTCACTATGCTAATCTACAAAAGAAACCAATCTATCCTTTGATTGATGGCCTTTCAGCCAAGGATCCTGAAGCTTTTGACACTGAAGCAAGGTACTCAGAGAAAAAAAATGATTAATTAATTTTAGCTTGTTGAGAAGAAATGAAGCTAGAGTTGAGTGCGGTGGTTTCAGCAATTGTTTCCCAGGTTCATTAGATAGAGAAAAAGTCAAGGGGAAGATTGTTCTTTGTGATACTTATCTTGAAGATTATTCAATAGGAGCGAGGTATCAGGCAGTAATAAGCCTAAGGGGAATAGCAGTGCTATCGATTGATCACTACGAACAGCTAGTTGACTCAGTTTACGGTTCTGCTCCAATGGTCAAGATCACCTGGGAGGATGGATCCAAGATTCTCTCTTATATCAACTCAACCAGGTGATTATGATATATAATTAGTGTGGAAAGAATATGAAAAGAGAATCACTCTCTACTCAATGAAAAACTATTCCTTGTATTAATTATTTCACTCTGAAAATCACCAGGAATCCTGTGGCGACTATTTTACCAACCTTAGCTGTAGCTAAATTCAAACCAGCTCCATCTGTGGCATACTTCTCAGGGAGAGGCCCAACATACAAGAATGATTACCTAATAAAGGCAAAACAATTTCTCATTCCTTCTTCGTCTAAATTTAATAGTATCACTAGCGAAAAATGATGCTAATTTCCTTAATATAACGCACTTGCAGCCTGATATTGTGGCACCAGGAGTCGACATTCTCTCAGCATGGCCTTCCAACGTCACAAACGAAGCTTTCAATATACTCTCAGGTACCTCGATGGCCTGTCCCCACGCAAGTGGAATTGCAGCAACAATCAAATCCCAGTTTCCCTCCTGGAGTCCCTCTGCAATCAAATCAGCGATGATGACCACAGGTTAGTGTTGACGCAGTCCCTCTGCCTTATGAGTCTTTGAAACTTCATAATAACTTACACTACTTTTATCTCCATCTACAGCAATTCAGACTAACAATTTAAAGAGACCGATAACAGACAATCTTGGCGATCCAGCTACCCCATACAACTTTGGAGCTGGGGAAGTAACAGTGTTGGGTCCATTACAACCAGGGCTAGTTTATGAGACTGCAATGGCCGATTATTTACTGTTCCTCTGCAACAAAGGCCACAACGTATCCATGATAAAACTCATCTCAGCAAACCTTCCAGCAAACTTTTCTTGCCCAAATAACTCGAGCGAAGATATGATCTCCGACATGAATTACCCATCAATAGCTATTGCTCACTTCAACGACTATAAACGCAGGACAGTGAGAAGAACGGTGACAAATGTTGGTGAAGAAGAATCAGTTTATGTAGCAACTGTAGAAGCCACCAGCGACTTGAAAGTCCAAGTGAAGCCTAGTAAGCTCGAATTCACAAAAAACGTGAAGAAGCTGAGTTATGAGGTTACTTTCAGAACAGGTAATATTACTATGTTGAATGGATTTACATATGGATCAATTGTATGGAGCAATGAGAAGTACAGAGTTCGCATTCCTTTCGTTGTAACTTAGAAGTCGTGACTACAAAAACAAGCACAAGATTGTTGTTCTCATGATTTTGTTTATTAATAAGCTTCAAGATTCTATTGTATTGTAATAAAAGAACACGCGATGGTTTGTCCGAGAATTTTTTAGGTGTTCGTTGACCACCTTTTTTGCTTTGAAAGTTATATTTATCGATTGTAAAGGCTAATTTTTCTCATCACCAATAAAATGTTGATTTATTATTTTAAAAAATTCAAAAAAAAAAGAAAAAAAAGGAGCAATCTCTTCCCCAAAAAAGAGTCCATTTTCAAAACTTTTCTCTATAATAATGAAAAATCACTTTTGAACAACAATTTTATATTACCATTACTAATAATGACAATATATAACACAAATTAAAAAATAATGATAAAAGTAAGAAAAAATTATACATTTAATAGTGCATTAAGTTTGTTATATCTATTAACTTAAAAAAATTAGTATTAAATTAAAAGTGAACTCTTTTTTAAAAAAAAAAAAAAACAACTCACACATTAGTTGCACCACGTACAATGACTGTAGAAAAAAGAAAATTATGTAATTAATTGATTGCAATACAAATAAGAATACATCCATGCATGAAATGCTTTTTTCTTTTTTTGAGATGAAGAGAGTTTTTTTTTTTTTTTTTTTTGATAATAAATGTTACGATGATGTTTTCAAATGAAGAGTTAAATGCCATTAAATTAATGCTAGGTAGCTCTACTCACAAATCAAAACTGTCCTCTCTAGTCTAAGTCCTATATAAATTACATGGATGGAATTAATTAGAAAGATGAAGGAACTAAGTTTCATCGATTATCACCTAGAAAGAAATCACTAAAAGCTTCATGGGTATTAATTGGCGGCGGTGTTGGCTTTAAGTTGGACCTTTTTTGCTCAGCACTCCTGCGGCTATACCTATGTTGTTCAAATCACCAACACTTTGCCTCCTGGCAATAAAAATCCCTTTGTGATTCACTGCAAATCCAAAGACAACGATCTGGGAAAACATGCATGTCCTTCATCCTGTTCAGCACTTTCGTTGGAAATTCCGCATGAATTTCTGGGCTACTACGTTATTCACCTGTACTTTTCAATGAGGTAAAAAGTTTAAAGGTTTGAAAGTTTTTGGCATAATCATTGCGAATAGGTATTGCGACGAGGGATGGTGGTTTTCGCAGAAATTGGTGAACTATGAGGCGGCTGAGGAAGGTTTCTACATCCAGTGCCTTAAGAGGCTTCCCTACGATTTGGTAGCAACTTGGTAATTCTTATAAAGTATTAATTCTACCAACGTCTTATTACTATGAATTTTATAGGTCCGTTTGGTTGGCTGTTAAAATTGAAATTGGTTTAAAATTAAATATATATTTTTATATATTTTTAGTTTGAGTTTTATAATTTATTTACATAATTTGAGAATATTATATAATAAACAATAAATCAGTTGGATTATGAAAATAAAATCATTAAACTCAACTGAATATAAAAAAATATATAATTTAAAACTAATTTTAATTCTTATGAAAAAACCATATGAATACCGTTTTTAATATAATTTCTATATTTTTAAATATATTTTAAAATGCAATTCATACGTGATCCTATATATATATCGATCCCGCAATCTTTAGATCTCCATAACGCATCATTTACGTGTTGTTGTGTTAACTTTCTTTCTTTGGCACGTTTTTCACATATGTAATAAAGAAAGGCGTAATTTGATTGATTTGGCATGACCAATGTGGGAAAATAGCAACAGAACGGCCTATATATTTTACCAGCAAGAATATGATGGAACCAAAGTCCTCTTATCCTAGTGGCAAAGGACTAAGGTATTCCAGAGGGAGGTCTTGGGTTCAAGTCTCACTCTGCGCAAGTGGTACTGGGCCTCCCCAAAAAAATCCTTCAAGTGGCCGCGCCAAGCGGTGTATACTAACCTGTAGGGCCAAACCAAAGTAGGGTTTCTGGGGTATGGGGCCGCGAAGCGGTGGGGCCAGTCATTATAAAAAGTTTACCTTACCTTAGTTTCATCAAAGTTCTCTTGTCCTAGTGGCAAAGGACTAAGGTATTCCAGAGGGAGGTCTTGGGTTCAAGTCTCACTCTGCGCAAGTGGTACTGAGCCTCCCCAAAAAACCCTTCAAGTCCAAGCGCTGTATACAAATATTGTGGAAGTCTGTCCTGAGGTTTTGGTCTGTTGGCTCTCTCCCTTAGGCCTCTGCCAATTCGTGCACATCCCTCAATTTACATCCCGCCTGGCTAATGGGCCTCTGGTACAGGTGGGGGAGTTTCGCCTTCGCAAGGAGGACTTCAAATATTGTTTTGGTCTGTTGGCTCTCTCCCTCAGGCCTCTGCCAATTCGTGCACATCCCTCGATTTACATCCCGCCTGGCTAAGGGGCCTCTGGTACAGGTGGGGGAGTTTCGCCTTCGCAAGGAGGATTTCAAATATTGTGGGAGTCTGTCCTGAGGTTTTGGTCTGTTGGCTCTCTCCCTCAGGCCTCTGCCAATTCGTGCACATCCCTCGATTTACATCCCGCCTGGCTAAGGGGCCTCTGGTACAGGTGGGGGAGTTTCGCCTTTGCAAGGAGGACTTTCTCCAAATCAAAGAATATGATGGAATTACTAGCTCAAGCCTATAATAATAATTAGTACAGTAATAAAAACCTCTCTGTAGTCGCGGGTGGCTATGTTTGGATTGAGTTTCATTTGCAAAAAGTTAATTTTTTTAAATAAAAATAAAATATTTAAATATATTTTTATTTCAAAATTTAAAATTTTAATTTTCCTTTTCAAATTCTTCCCACATAATTTTAAAAAAGATTCCCTTTTATTTTTACTCCAAAATACTTTTTCTACCAAAAAATTCCCATCAAAATTTTATACATTCTAATACAAAATTTCTCAAATAAATTATAATCCAAACATAGCCATAGGAGTTCAACTCATCGCTGTGCGTGCATAATCCAAGCTTGCCTTTCGGTAGAACAACGGGTGCTGTGTTGTGTGTGCATAAAAGAGGCTACTTTTAAACTAAAATTTTAAAATATTTTTATAATTAGTAATAATTATGTATATCTACAATTAAAAAGTAAAATTAAAAAAAATAAATTTTTTATGCATTTAGTTAGTGCATTAAGTGTGCTTTATCTACTAACTAATAAAATGTTATAACTAAATTAAAGTAAACTCTTTTTTTGAAATAAATGGAGTGCATTAAATAAATAGTTATTGTTCGATTGTCTTCATCATAATAAATGAGGATAGCAAAGTTATCTATAGATTAGATTTCAAAATATATTGTTGTAATCTTTAATATAACTTTTTACATTTGTAACACAATTTTTCTCTGACAATAAAAATAGAGAACTAGTTCTAAAATGCAACCCGTATATTGATCCCTGGTTTCCAAAACAGCAGCCCTTTTATCTGGCCAATAACATATACTTCCTCTATCCAAAAAAAAATATTTTTAATTTAATATAACTTTTTTTTTAAATTTATAAAGTACACACACTTGATACACCATTAAAAGTATAATTTTATATTTTTATCTTTAATTTTTAATTTAAATTATATATTATCATAATCATTGCAAATAGGTATTTTGCATAAATTGGTGAACTACGAGGTGGCTGATGAAGGTTTCTACGTCCAGTGCTTTAAGGGCATGCACAACAGCCCTCCTTCATAGCAAAACTACAACCACGCCACATCAGCTCATAGCCACTGCTTTACTATTCACGCAGCTATCATAAAAAAATGACCCATGCTCATTAGCCAAGCTTTTACTATTTACGCAACCATTATCAAAGTTTATATATATTAATAATAAAATTCCAAATTTTGATTCTCATATATTAAATACTTATAACTAATTAATAGAAAATAATTTTTCATTATATTAAAATTAAAATTTAATAATATAGTTAAAACATAAAAATAAATACTCTAAATTAACTATGAAATACTTAAAACAATTAATGGAAAATAATTTTACATTACATTAAAATTAAAATTAAAATTTAATAATACGCTTAAAACATGAAAATAAATACTCTAAATTAAATATGAAATACTTAAAATAATTAATGGAAAATAATTTTACATTACATTAAAATAAAATTTTAATAATACACTTAAAACATGAAATAAATACTATAAATTATACTAAACTAAAAATGAAAAACTTAAAACATAAGGCATGACAAAATAATAAATAAATTACTACTACATCCCTAAAAATTCGCTAAGCTGATGAAACATTCTTTTTTTAGCATTTGATAAGTTTTCTTCTCCATAATTTGCGAAAGTAAGCCAAGTTTGGAACTTTTGATCATGTTTCATCCTTTGTTCAGCAACTCTTTCTAATTTCATTTTTTGTTCATGAGCAATTTGTCTAGCAATTCTATCCGCCTCCATTTTTTCCTTCTCCAAAACAATCTTCTCCCTCTTGACCACCAATCTCTCTTGCAAGGCCATGCGCATCTTCTCATATGACTCCGTCATTTTCGAAAATGATTGTTGCTCGACCTTCTGTTTCCCTTTATTTTTAGTCTTTTTCACACCCATTGGGCGTTTTACAGGACTAGTAGCAATGTCTTCTAAATTAATGGGAACATCTTTGCCAGTTGGAGATGATAGGTTGACAAAATCATCATTAGTGCGTAATCTCTTCCCACTACTAGTAGTGTTTGGTGTTTTCGGGGGTGTTTGGATCATCACATGGAACATTCGAAGTAGGAACATGAAATCCAATCATGGATTCCCACTTGGGATAAGCCTTCAACAAATTCCAATGCTTCATAAATTGAAACTTTGAACCCTTACTTGAATGCTCCCATATGGTAAGTAGGGGTGTGCAATTTTCGAATTAATTCGAATATTTGACCAAATTCGAAAATTCGAATTCGAAAAAAATCGAATCGAATTCTGATTTTTGGTTTTCGAATCGAGTTGAACTCCAATTCGAATTTGAATTCGGTTTTCAAGTTTGGGGTCCTGAAACCGAAAACCGAATCGAATCGATTCGAAAACCGAATTTGGATTCGAAAACCGAATATGGATTCGAAAATCGAAAATCGAAAACCGAATATGAATTCGAAATTCGAGGAAACCAAATTTTATACATACATATATATATATATATATGCATATAATTATATAATATAAAAAATATGCTTGATTGTATTTGATTTATTATATATGTGTGTGAAACTTTAAAAATTAAAAGAATTTGTAAAATTGTTAATATGTGTATTACTGTATTTTAACTTTTTAATTTGTATTTTATTGTATATAACACAACACATATTTATAAATTATATACAAATAATGTGTATATTGGAAATGATTGTATACAAATAATTGTACTTCTTGTCATTAGTATAGTAAATTGGAAAAGATTAAATGTTGGAAAATATTAAATGTAAATTTATTAAAAATGTGTAAAATGATGCTTTTTTGTTTTTTTTTTCCCCAAAGTGTTGCTTAGCTTCTTATGATATTCTGTTGAGTGCTGTGAATTAACGCAATTTAGTGCCGAAAAAACCGAATTTGAATTCAATCAAATTGAATTCGAATTTGGTTCAAATTCACCCGAATTTGAATTATCAAAAAATTGAATTCGAATTTAGTTCAAATTCACCCGAATTCGAACCAAATTCAAACCGAATTTGAAATTCGAGTTCTTTGGTCAAATTCGAATTTGAACCGAAAATCGAATTTCGAATTCGGTTTGAATTCGAACGAATTCGGTCGAATTTGGTTCGATTTTCAAATTTGGCTTTGAAAATTTTCAATTCGAACAAACCGACTCGAACAAACCGAAATTCGAAGAAACTGACCGAATTGCACCCCTAATGGTAAGTGCGTTTCGTATCACATCTTGATTGTTCATTCTACTTCTTTTTCCCATTTGCGCCTCTGCGAAAATTTCAACCCATTTTGACACAGCTGTAGTAATTCTCCACCATCGACCCCTAACCTGAGCCAAGTTTTTGGGGTTGACGTTCGCATTCTCTTCCTGAGCGGATCTATACTGTGATAGTATATTCTTCTACATTGTAGAACTCTTTTGAGATGTACCTATTAATGGATTGGTTGTGGTGTTAATATATGCGGAAATCAGAGCCTCGTCTTCATGCCATGACCAAAACGCTTTCCCCTTTTGCAAGTGCGGGATCAAGAGGTCAACATTCGCAAAACTTCATTGCCGCCGGAGGCATCTTCATTGTTAGATTGACCTTGATGATGCAAATTATCAACATTTGTAGGAAATTCATAGTTTGTTGAGTATTGAAATTGGACATCATGTAGTGTTGAAACCCTGGAGATTGAAACATTGAAGGATCTTGCTGGAAATTGTGAGGATTAGGACCAAATCGACCGAAATTATATCCTAGTTGATATGAACCTTGAGTAACTTAGGTTCCAAATTGTGCATAATCACTCCAATTTGGTGAGTAATTTGGACGGAATGAATTGTTATTTGGATGGAATGAATTGTTTCGAACATTTCGTGATGGATTCATTTTTTAGAAAAACAGAAGGATTTTGAGAGAGTTTGGGAGATAAGGAAATCAGATTTTGCACCAAAAATAGGCAAAATGCATGTCAATTGTAATGTGTATAATTTAAAACTAATTTTAATTCTCATGAAAAAACCAAATAAATCCTAAAAAGTGTTTTTACGATTTTTAATATAATTTTTATTTTTTATTTCGCAATTATTATTTTAAAAAGTATAAAAATATATATTAAAATGCAATTCATACGCAATACAAATATTATATATATATATATATATGTATATATTGATTTGGCACTAATATATTAAAGATCAACTGAATATAAAAAAAGTTCTAATTTAAAACTAATTTTAATTCTTATGAAAAAACCAAATGAATCCTGATTTTTAATATAATTTATATATTTTTTATTTTAAAAAGTATAAAATGTAAATTCATACGCAATCACGCATCAGTTTTGGTGGTGTTGTGTTAACTTTCTTTCGTTGGCACGTTTTTCACATATGTAATAAAGAAAGGCGTAGTTTGATTGATTTGACATGAGCAATGTAGGAAAATAGTAACAGAAAGATCAAAATCAAGTTCCAAAAACTAATGGCCTACATTTTACCAGCAAGAATATGCAGCAATTAATAGCTCAAGCCTGTAATAATAATTTAGTACAGTAATAAAAGCCTCTGCGTAGTCGCGGGTGGCTGAGAAAGATTCATCGTAGTTCAACTCATCACCGCGAGTGCATAATCCAGGCCTGCCTTTCTGTTCAACAACGGGCGTTGTGTTGTGTGTAGGGGAGGTGGAGAATTAAAGCGTTTGTTTGCTGCTCGCCAATGTTGTACTTCAAATCGTTCCAATGAGTGATCGATCCTCTTCTAATTAAGCTTCTTCCACTTGTCTTTCTTCAACCCAAAAGTTATGAATTGAATGTGCCACTAAAACAGGTCCACATTTTTTAGAGATAACTCCTGAAATGATCCCTCGCATATTGGCTAATGATCATTTTAATTCCTCACTATTAAAATGGGAACAAATAGCCCTTTATATTTCATGAATGTACTATTTTAGTCCTCTATCACTATTTTGTTTGTTTTTCTGTCATAATAGTGTTAAAATAATGTCGAAATAGTGACGGAATAGTGACGGCTGACCAAAATAGTACATTCATAAAATATGATGGATCATTTGTTCCTATTTTAAAAGTGAGGGACTAAAAAAAATCATTAGTCAATATGTGAATGACCATTTTGGGGATTATCTCAATTTTTTATTTATTTTTTTGATTGGGCATTTTCATTACCTTCTCTAACCTAAAAAATATTTCACTTTCAAAATTTTTTGTTATCCCGATAAAAGAGTTCATTTTTAAACTAAAATTTTAAAATATTCTTATAACTAATAACAATTATGTATATCCACAATTAAAAAGTAAAAATAAAATATAATTTTTTTTGTATTTAGTTAATATATTAAATGTGCTATACTTATTAATTAATAAAAAGTTATACTTAAATTAAAGTGAACTCCTTTTATGACGGATGGAGTATATTAAAAAAATAGTTGTTTCATTGTCTTCATCCTAATAAATGAGGATACCAAAGTGATGTATAGATTAAAGTTCAAAATATATTTTTGTAATCTTTAATATAACATTTTCTCCCACAATAAAAATAGAGAGCTAGTTCTAGAATACAACCCGTATATTGATTGCCAGTTTCCAAAAAAACAGCCCTTTTATCTGGCCCATAACATATATTTTCGCTATCCAAATTTTTTTTAATGCACTATTAAAGGTATAATTTACATTTTTATTTTTAATTTTTAATTTAAATTATATATTTTTATTATTAATAAGAATAATGTAAAAAAAAATTATTTTGTTTTGTTTTTTAAGAAAAAAAAATTAAAACTAAACGTTTTTTTTAAAATGGCAGGAGTATACTAGTAAATACACAAAGCATCACATGCAGTGCCCGGTTTTTATAGGACCCGACTAAACTTTTATTTATTTTTTATTATTATTATAAAATAATGATGAATGCTTCAAGACTCAAAATATGAAAGATTTTTTTTACAATTTTAATTCACAACGTTTGGGGAATAACAATTTTAGTTTACAAAGTTTTAAAATTAATAAAGATATTCTTTATGGTTTAAATTAATAACAATTTAAAGAAAACTAACCCAAAAAAATTAAACAATCAATGACTGGAATAATGGGGCCCATAATTATGTAAATTTTTTGACAATTGAAGTTCCTAATATTTGATAGTTTGACATTTTTATCTCCAAATAATTTAAATTGATAAATCTAATTTGTATAGTTCAAATTTACACCAATTTAAAAAAATTGTGCCCACTAGTTGAAAAGAATGGAAAGAATAAAATGACATATATTTGTTTTTTTATTTTTCATAAGTAAAAGAAAAATAAAGTAAAATTTTTCTTATTAATTTCATATTTTGTATTTTTCTACTAATATGGATTTGAATTTTTTTTAAAAAAAAATTACTCCATCAATCCCAAAAAAAGTGTCTACTTTTAATTTGGTACAACTCTTTTAAGTTACAAGGTATAACACATTTAATGTCCAATTAAATGTATAATTTTGACATTATTATCATTACTTTTTAGTTTGTATTATGTATTGCTATTATTAGTGAGAGTAATACAAGAATTTCACACCAAAAGTGGACTCTTTTTTAGAGAAAGAAAATTTTTAAAGTTGAACTTTTTTTTTATGATAGAGTACGTATTTGTTATTTTACTTTTCCTATTCTTTTTAGTCACGACAATCTTTTTAAATTGGTGTAAATTGAAACTATAAATTAGATTCGTTGACATAAAATATTTGGGGACTAAATTGTTGAACTTCCAAATATTAAGAACTACAACTATTAAATATTGAACTCCACATACTTCAATCATTAAGTATTCATCTTTTTCCATCATTTGTCCTTCAATTGTCACAAATTGAAATTATAAAGACTGAATTTGTTAATTTAAATTTTTTAGAAACTAAATTTATCAGATCCCAATGAGAATTAAAACTATTGAAAACTCAATATTAAATTATTAATATCACTGGTGAGAATCAAAATAGGCTTTGTCATCTCAGTGCCCAATATGCTCCAATTCCATGGTTAATTGCTTTGTCAAACTATTCATTATAGTTTAATTTATAACAATTTAAATATAACTGACCAAAAAAGTTGAATACTCGGTAGTTGGAGTATATAGAGTCCATATTTATGTAAAGTTTTTGATAATTTTAATTCCCAATATTTGATGGTTTGACAGTTTTAGTTTTTAAATATTCTAAGTTGATAAATCTATTTTTTTATAGTTTTAATTTAAAATAATTTTTAAAAAAATGGCCTCATTAGTTTAAAAGAAAGAATAGAAAGAGTAGCATAATAACATAATATACATTTGTGTTTTTTCTTTTTCAAAGCAAGATTAGTAAAAAAATGAAAAATATTAAACAAAAAATGTTACTTTATTTTTCTTTCACTAATAAAAATTTAAAAAGACAAATATATATTACTTTACTCTTCCTATTCTTTTAAGTTAATCGGAACAATCTTTTTAAATCGGTTAAATTAAAACCATAATTAGATTTATCAACCTAAACTATTTAGGGATGAAAATTGTTTAACTTTCAAATATTAGGAACAAAAACTGTTGAAATTTTTATATAAATATGGACTCTACATACTCCAATTATTAAGTATTTTAACTGTTTTTATTTATTTTTAAATTATTACAAATTGAAATGATATAAACTAAATTTATTGATTTGAAAATTTTAAGAAACTAAAAATATCAAACTCCAAATACTCTCTTTGTCCCAAAAAAAGTTCACTTTTAATTTGTACAACTTTTTTTAACTTTTAAGGTACAACACACTTAATACATAATTAAATATATAATTTTATATTTTTATCTTTACTTTTTAATTTGAGTTATATATTGTTATTATTAATAAATGTAATATAAGAATTTTACTAAAAAAATTTTAATTAAACTTTTTTTAAGAATAAAGGGAGTATTAAATATTGAAACTATCAAAAACTCAATATAAAGTACTAATATCACTCATGAGAATCAAAATAGCTTTTGTCCTCTTGGCACCCATATGCTCCAATTCCACGGTTAATCTCATACTCTGACCACTTCTAGCTTCTCCTAGCTACTACACACCCTACTCTATTAAACATTGTATTTATTTTTATTTTTTTTCTTTTTGCCATGCTACCATCACCATCTTTATTATTTCAAACTAACAAGGCATTTGGTTCTCTGATAGAAATTGGAATAGAAATGGAAATTGGGTATGATAGTATTGTAAAATAACAATAGGTATCATGGTTTTAATATTATTATTTGGTGTAGTATTAGAAATGAATATTATTATGAAAATTAATATTTGTTTGAATAAATTTTTAGAATAGAAATGAACGAAAACTTTTTTTCTCCCTTATATTAAATATTTTTTTATAATATTTTAGATATTTTATTAAATTGTAGAAGAGAGAGAAATTAGAATGTAAAAGAAGAGAATATAGACAAAATAGGATAAACAAAAAAGTAAGTGGGATGAGAGAGAAGAAGATGACAGGAAAGGAAAGAGAAAAAAAAGTCACACAAGAGAGAAAGAAAGAGAGAATGAGATGAGAAAAAAGGAAATCGAGACAAAGTTAGATGAGAGATGAGTAAAGAGAAAGAAGGAAGAGAGTGAGATGAGAGAAAAAGAAAGAGAAATTGAGATGAGAGAGAAAACGGGATGAAAGAAAAAATGAGATAAGAGAAAAAGCAAGAAAGAATGAAAAGAGAGAAATTGGGATGAGAGAGAAGGAAAGAGACAAATTAGGAGGAGAGAAAAAGGAAGAGAGTGAGATAAGAGATGAATGAGAATCAATCCAGAAGGTTTGGAATTTTTTGTGTTACGAGTACCATTAAAGAAAGGTATCTCGATTTAGAATGAAGGAACCCGTCTGATATAAATAAAAGAGGAGTAGGAGATAATTAATGTTTTTCATTTACACATTTAGTTTATACAATTAAATGCCTATTTATAGGCTGAATATATGAGTAATACAAGGTAAAGAAAATCAATCAAGCACAAATCAATCACTAATTGATTGATATCAATTATAATCAATCCCTAATTGATTGATTACCTATTAGATCAATATGAAATTAAATCAAATATACAATTAATACATTCTCTAATTATATAGAATCAACCAAAATTAAAAGATATCTTATCAAATAATTTTTAATCAAATAAAATCTCAACATTCCCCCTCAAGTAAAGTGCAAAGATGTCGCCCAACTTGCTAATAACTTCTTAAAACACTTTACTGGAAACTATTTTGGTAAGAATATCTGGCAATTGATCTTCAGATCAAACCATGGGTAGCTTTACAATTTTACTACCTAGCTTCTCCTTAATAAAAAATCTATCTACCTCAACATGTTTGGTTCTATCATGTTGGACTGGATTATGGGCAATGTCACATGCAATTTATTATCACAATATAGTTGAATTGAGTACCCAAATGAGTAATCCAAATCATTCAAAAGTAATCGAAGTAACAAGGTTTCACAAAGCCCAAGTGTCATACCTCTGAACTCAGCTACTGCACTTGAGCGAATAACAACATTTTGTTTCTTAATCTGCCAAATCATAATATTACCTCCTACAAATGTAAAATAACCAGAAGTTGACCTCCTGTCATATATTGATCCAGCCTAATTAGCATTAGTATATGCAAATAATGCAACTATGTTTTGCCAATTTGTGTGCTTGGAGAATAATAATCTTTTGCCAAGAGCAGACTTTAGATACCTCAAAATGTGCATAACTACATTCATATGTTGCTCTCTAGGGTTGTGCATAAATTGACTGACAATACTTAGTGCATAAGCAAGATCAAATCTAGTGTGTGCTAAATACATTAGTTTCCCAACTAACCTTTGGTATTTACCTTTATCCACTAGAATTTGATCTGATGTCACATACAATTTTAAACCTTCTTCTAGTGGTGTGTCAGTTGGTTGACAAGCAGACATACTTATTTTTTGCAACAAATCCAAAATATATTTTCTTTGAAATAAGAAAATTTCTTTATGAGATCTAGATACCTCAATCCTAAGAAAATATTTTAAGAAATCGTGATCTTTCATTTCAAATTCTCGAGACAAGTATTTTTATAATGCTTTCCTTTCTTGTGGATCATTTCTTATAATAATCATATCATCAACATATATGATAAGTGCAGTAATCTTCCCTGACTGTCTTTTCAAAAATAAGTATTGTCTGAGTTACTTTGATGGTATCTAAATGATAATATGGCCTTTGTGAATCTTCTAAATTATGCTCTTGGAGACTATTTACCCATAAAAAGATTTTTTCAATTTACACATTTTGTTGTAATGCTTATCCAATGTCATACATCCTAGTGGGAGTTCCATCTATATTTCTTCAAATAATTCTCCACATAAGAAGGCATTTTTTACATCAAACTGTTGAAGTGGCCATTCCAAATTTGCAGCCAAGGATAATAGTACACGGATAATATTGATTTTTGCCATAGGTGGAAACATCTTTGTGTAATCAACTCCATACGTTTGAGTATAACCTTTGACCACCAATCTTGCTTTGTACCTTTCAATAGTACCATCTGCTTTATATTTTATAGTATAAATCCATCGGCGTCCTACTAACTTCTTTCTTTCCAGGTGGGCAATCAACTAGATCCCAAGTTTTATTCTTTTGTAAAAAATTCATTTCTTTGTTCATGGTAGCTTTCTATTTTTGGTCGCTTACAGTTTCTTGCACACTGTTAGGAATAACTACAGCAAATAATTAATTTACAAATGATTGATTTGATTATGACATATCGTGGTAGGATATATAATTAGACATGGGATATTTAACTTTATTAGAAATTTTATGTTCATATTGTGATTTAGAAATACCTCAAGTGAGACATGGTGGTTGCTGCTTTCTAGGTAACTCAGGTACTTCGTCAGGTACATCCTCAGTAAATGATTGGCGTGGTATGTTGGCAAAGGATTTAGATTTTGTATCTGGTGAACTTATATTTTCTATTTCAATTACTTCTCCAACTTCTGTTTGATCTGGCTAGTACTCCACACTATCATAATCAAGAGTCTGAATTTTCTTGTGATGCTCCCCCTGAACATTAGACTCTGAGCAATAGTACATTGAATTTTCATGAAAAACAACATCCAATGTGATAAACATCCATTGTGTAGGTGGATGGTAACTCTGGTACCCTTTCTAACGTATAGCATATCCAAGAAAACCACACTTCAAGGCTCATGGGACTAATTTGCTCCATTGATGTTGATGTAGATGAACAAACACCACACATCCAAAGACATGCAAAGGAACTTTCGAAATTGGTGGAGCAATGATAGCATCAGTAAGAGTCTGAAATGGTGTTTTGAAATCAATTATACTGGAGAGTATTTTGTTAATTAAATATGCAGCAAATGTAAGTACTTCTCCCCAATAGGATAATGGCATACAAGTTTCAACCAATAATACTCGAACTACTTTCAAAAAAATGTCTACTCTTCTTTTCAGTAACACCATTTTGCTATGGAGTATTAGGGCATGTAGTCTAATGAAAAATCCCATGTTCTTTCAAATATTATTGGAGATCAGCATTTCTGTATTCACCACCATTGTCACTACTTAAAACTTGAATATGTGCATTATACTAAGTTTTCACCATTTTGTGAAATTTTTGAAATATGAAATTCACTTCCATTTTAGACTTTATTAACCACAACCAAGTCATCTGCTTTGTCTGTATGTCCTTAAACGTACAAAAATCAAGCCAAAAATTGCA
Source organism: Gynochthodes officinalis (assembly GCA_020080225.1). Taxonomy (NCBI): domain Eukaryota; kingdom Viridiplantae; phylum Streptophyta; class Magnoliopsida; order Gentianales; family Rubiaceae; genus Gynochthodes; species Gynochthodes officinalis. The sequence goes on from CM034620.1 coordinate 16,113,023, forward strand.
AAACAAGACAGGCTTTTGGTTATTTGAGAGACAGATAAAAGGTTATAACCTAAAGATGAAACAATTAAAACCGAATCTAAATTCAAATTATTAAGGGTTAATGAACATTTCTCAGTAATTGGGGTCATCTAACCATTGGCTATGGACACAAACTGTTAAGATTGTGGTTTGAATTGTTTGATATGTCTAGAATCAAAAGTCATATGATCTGTAGTACTAGAATCAATTATTTATATACTATTCAAATCATGTGCAAAAACATTAAAGAGCTTATCACAAGTAGTTACCAATGATGAAGCTTTATCACTTTCACCATCATCATTTGTCTCAACAACAGCTGCAGTAGGATTCTTCTTTTGATTTTGCTTCCGAGAAGCATGACTATGGTCCCACCATTCTGGATATCCCACAATCTCAATGCAACAATCCTTGGTATGCCTGTCTTATTACAATGACTGCATTTGTAAGTAGATTTTTCAATATTATTGGTTGTCTTTAATCTACTTTTAGTTACCATTATTGTAGCATCAAAACCTTCAATATCTTCCTTGAACATTGCTTGACGTACTGCTTCTCATTGAATCAATGCAAAACATCCTTCTAAATCTAGAATGAAATCTTTTCATAAATTCTTTTCTCAAACTTGTTCGAACTTACTATTCAGTCCAGCAAGGAAAATGTATACCTTGACCTTTTGGATTAATTTTTTGTAGTGATAACATCATCTAGATCTTTTATAACCACTTTATCTTAGTGGTCCAACTCTTGAAATATTTTAGTCAATTCTCCATAATATTCAAGTAAAGATCTTCTATTTTGTTTGGCAGTGAAAGCTCTTTGGTTCAAAAAAAAACTTGTAAAAAAGCTATCTATATTTCACGGGCAGTAGGAAGACGTAGATAGCATTTCATAATTTCTAGAGTCATCGACATCAATAACCACTATTTCAGTTTTTGATTTTTAGTATATCACTTCTCATATCTATCATCTGATTCTACAAGTGGTGATATCATCTCACGAATATATGAAAGTTTCTTCTCCTCTGTAATATGCCCTCTCTGCAATATGCATATCCATCAATTGAGACCATATATCATAATTGGATTTTGTGAAAATGATCCCTGCATTGAATATTCCTTCAGATTGAACAACAATTGGAACAAATTTTTCTCCAGTTAATTCAATACATTTCCCACTCATTTTAAAGAAGAAGTTAAACAAAAAGCACTCAGAAAAAAGAAGTAGTGATCAATTTTTCCACTCGTTTTACCGTAGTGGCTTTGATACTATCTAAAGAAAAGAGGAATAGGAGATAATTGATGTTTTTCATTCACACCTTTAGTCTGTACAACTATATGCCTATTTACAAGCTGAATACATGAGTTACATAAGGTAAAGAAAATCAATCAATTACTAATTAATCGATATCAATTATAATCAATCACTAATTGATTGATATCTATTAGATCAATATGAAATTAAATCAATTATATAATTAATACATACTCTAATTACATAGAATCAAGCATAATTAAAAAAAGTCTTATCAAATAATTTTCAATCAAATAAAATCTCAACATCTGAGATTTGCCTGCTCGCCAAACTAATTTTGGTGAATCAAAATCTTTCATGTTTTTTTAACCACTTGTAATGCAATTGATCCTACTCCATTACTAATAATAATTAAAAAAAAAAGATATCTCGATTTGAATCACCACTTTGTTTATTCTTGCTCATTATTTATTTCTTACCATGAAGATAATTTGTGGAAGGAAAACCAATCCAAATCAAAAGAGAAAAAGAGTATGTTTTAGGAATAAAAAGGATAATTAAGGGAAAAAAATTGAAAAAACGAAACTCCAAATGCACTGCCTGTGTAGTTTTATATCAGTAGATAAACTATGGATTCTAGTTCCAATAAAAATACTTTTTTTTTGTGCTAAAGAAACGATAGTTATATTTATTGTCAAAATTGTCACATATACAACTTTACCCACTGGTTGTCCTTAACTCTCACAATGAGGCTAAATATGACAGTATGGGATTTTCCCATCTTTTGAGAATGCTATACACCTTGAAGCCTATATCTATATATTCTAACCTATGAGGCCAAAAAAGAATAGAATATCAACATTTTCATCAAGCAATAACAAAAATCACATTCCTTGCTTAATCCTTGTGCTCCTCATTGGGTTATAATGGATAGAATATCTAATTCTCATGGTGGTTGGATATTCTTCCCATTATAATCATTGCCTTAATTTACCAATTACCTTCTTGTCATGGTTAGTGACCACTAAAGTTGGTTAGTAGTTCCTAGTTGCTTCTCGTAACTTGGTCCTCTCTTCAACTTGCTCACATTCTGAAATTCTAGTCATTCCGTCAGAGTAAAATCAACAACTACCTTTTCTTTTCTTCATTCTTTTTGGAAAATTTATAGATTTCTTGTTTTCTAGAGTATCCATAAGATATATACTATCAGTTCAACTCTATCTTGCCAATGATTGTCTTTTTTTCCCACTTCATATTTTAAGCCACCATTGTTTAAAATTTAAATTCTCTTTTTCCGGATCTTCCCACCTTACCGGAGTCAATTTCCACTCCTTTTACGCCCTTGGGCAGTATAGTAGGACATGCTCTAAGTTCTCCACAGTTTCTTCATACATGTTGTATATAGGACATTTTTAAATGCCTCTTCTTAATAACTAATCTTTTGTTGGAATAATGCCATGCCAACATCACCATATGAAGTACTTGAGCTTCCCTTTGATGCCTAACTTCCAAATACTCTTCCAAACCATTTTCATTGCTCCCCTGGTTAAGCTACTCTTGGTATGTTGATACACCTCTTTTTTTCCCTTGATTGCATCTTGATAGGCTGACTTTACCGTGTAGTTTCCTTGTTTTGTCAATTGTCACACAAGTTTATCTTTATAGTCACTTTGGCTTTCTCTTAGGCGGGGGATACTTGTTATAGTTTTGACATCTGGTTGGTTAAAAATTTGGCACACTAGTTCCTCATTCCAACTATCACCTTTGCCTTTCAAAAGCTTACTCACCCATGTAGCCTACTCTCTCTAAATAGGAAAAGTTTTTGGTATGAAATGTGGTCTTCTGGAAATCCAAGGGCTTTTCCATATTCTAACTGATTTTCCATCCCTCACTTGGAAAATGACCCTTCTTTTGAGAATATATCTGACTCCCATCTAGCACTTTCACAGCCATAATGTATTGTTTTTAAGCGAGACTTGCAGGAGACTGCCTTCTGGGAAATACTTGGCTTTCATTACCTTGCTCATAAGGAGGTTCGGCTGTGTAATGAGTCTCCAAAGTTGTTTTGCTATGAGTGCATTATTATACAGCTGTATATGTTTGAATTCCAAACCCCTCTCCTCCTTAAGCCATGTCAGATCCTTCCAAGCCTTCTAATGGATCTTGGATTTCCAATCTTCTTTGTCTCCCCACAAAAAACTTATGGTCTTGCTGATGATATTTTGGCATACTCCTTTTGGAAGTTTGAAGTATGCCATAACATAAGTAAGGAGGGCATCAATTACCGCCTTAATGAGCACTTCCTTTTCAACTAAGCTAAGAAATCTATTTTTCCACCCTATTATTCTCTGTTGGATTTTCTCCCCTTTGTAGTTGAACACCTTCTTCTTTGATCTGCCTATTATTATAGAGAGTCCGAGATACCTGGCCTTCTGCTTCTCTTTAATGCCATTTAAGATCTGATAGATGTCTTCTTTCTGCTTCTTTGGAATATTCTTGCTGAAGAATATTGAAGATTTTTTCAGTTGACCAACTAGCTAGAGTAGCTGCTGTAATTGGATGAGAGAGTTTTGATCTTGCTTGCTTGCTCCACGACTGCTTCACAAAAGAGTAGTGAGTTATTTGCAAACAGTAGATGTGTAATTTGTAGACCCTTTTTGCTAACCCTCATGCTCCTGTATTCCCCCCTCAAGCTTATTTGCTTAATCATGTTTGAAAATGCCTCAGACATAACTAAGAAAAGATAAACCGATAACGAATCTTCCTGTTTAATTCTTGTAGTTGGTTGAATATACCCATATTTTTCCCTATTGATGTTAACATATAATATTAAGGAACTAATGCATGCCAAATCCAACCAATAAAAGTACCAGGGAAACCCATTCTTCTAAGGATCTCACACAAGAATTTCCATTCTACCATATCATACGCTTTAGCCATATCGAGTTTAATAGCCATCCATCCCTTATTTCCTTTATGTCTAGCATTTAGTGTATGAATACACTCATGTGCCACTACCTTATTATCTAATATTTGTCTCCTAGGAATGTATGTAGCCTGGTAGGGGCTAATGCATTTGTGAATGCAAACTTTCATCCTTTCAGCTAGTATTTTAGAGATGATCTTATACACTACATTACATAAGCTAATGGGTCTATAATGGCCAACAAATGCAGGGTTTTTAATTTTTGAGACCAATGTGATTAATATATGGTTCACTTGTTTAAGCATTTTCTTGTGTTAAAAAAATGTTTAACAACATTACACAAATCTACACTAATCACATTCCAATAAGATTGGAAGAAAATGGGAGTCATACCATTGGGTTTAGAGGCCTTGTATGGATTCATTTTGAACAAAACAACTTTGATTTCATATTCTTTCACAAGTCTCGTCAGCCTATGGTTCATTGCTTCGATGATCGACAGTGGGATACCATCCAAATTTTCATGCCATAGACTTGGGTTAGAGATAGAGAAGAGTTTATCATAGAATGTTAGGATTTCCTCCTTCACTTCTTGAATGTTTTCACAAAGACTTCCATTTCCTTCACTAATCTTTCAATAGTATTTTACCTCCTCCTATTAATAGTCGAGGCATGGAAGAAATTCGTGTTTTTGTCCCATTCTTGAAGCCATTTGATTTTTAATTTTTATCTCCAATATATCTCCTCATCATGGGGGTTCCAATTTGCTCCCTTTTCATGTAACTTCCACTAATCTGCCCACCTCCACTTTCTTGACCCATCTTTCGTCAAAGATGAATTCTCTTTGCTCTTTCAGTTTAGTGTCCATCAAGATGAGTGAATGATTTGATGATTGCCTTTCCATATGGTATGCTTTTACTCTTGGAAAGTTGAGTAACCAATTAGAGGAGCCAAAGAATCTATATAGCCTTTCTTTCACAAAGCTTTCTCCTTCTTGATCGTTAGTCCATGTGAAGCACCTTCCCACAAAGCTTACTTCTCCCATCTCCATTTTGCTTACAAATGATTGAAAAGGTTGGCAACTGGCCTCTGCTCTTTTCCTTGTCTCTTTCTTCTCTTTAGAACTTAAGGTATCATTAAAATCTCCTCCTAAAAACCACATGTCTCCTCAGTCCTGTCTTTGTTGCTCTAAATACTCCCATTATTCTTGTCTTATCTTTTTATTTGTACTAGCATAAAAAAACAACCCAAAAAAGCTTATTCTCTCCTTTTAGCTCACATTTTATTTGGATGCAAAAGCTAGTAGATTTTTTTTGTTGATACCTATATTCTCATTCTAACAGACAAACAATTCTCATTTTATGCCTTCGGCTCTACAACTCTCCATCTTTCTTGGTATCATGCCTTCCGGCTCTACAACTCTCCATCTTTCTTAGTATCTCAATCTTCTGCACACAGTAGCCACGAACTTCTTATTTTTCTTTGTTTTAGATAGAAATATTAATTCAAGAATGTAGGATCGAATAACCTCCCTCAGTTGGGAAACTATAGAGGGTTCTCCCAAACCTCTACAATTCCACATACAAATTTTTATTTTTTAGATTGGGACTACTCTAGGCTGGTTGCCACCACCTTGGATAAGCTTCTTATGTCTTGACCTTCACTTTTTATCCTTTTGTTGCACATATCCCTTCTTTCCTTTGAATCGAAACTTTCATATTGGAGTTGCTAAGTTTTCTTTCAACTGATAGATTCATTTTCTTTAGTTTCAATACTTTTTCTAGCTTTGTTTCTTGTTCTTATCCATCTTCTGCCCTATCTGCCTTCGTTTGTCTTTTTTATTGAGGCCGCATCTTTATTAGTCTTGTAATCTTACTCCTTTCTTTGCTGAAATACCATCTCACTTCTAATTGGAATATTAATCAATTCCAAATCTGCATTTGATTTACCAACTTCCTCCCCTCCTTTCAGTTGTCTAACTCCATCTCCTCAAGCTGTATACTATGACTGCTAGCTGCCACTAAATTTCCCTCACACATCAGAGTTTCTTTTGCTATTTTTCCTGCACCCCTGTTCATTGTCAGCTCCCTCTCCAATTCCTGCCCTTCTGTTTGGCCATCATTCTTCTCCCTCAGGTGCCTATTCTCTACTTTTGCGTTCATCATGGCTAGCTTTGAATTTTCATATGTTCTGAGCTTTTCCTGCATTCCTTTCTCTTTCTCAAACATTACCTCTACTAATGGTGGAGTTTCAAATTCAGCAGCTTGGTTTTTAGTTGGCAATTCCTTGCCTAGAGTTCTTGCTTGATCCAGGCATTTGTCTAAAACTGCCATATCTTTATGCCTTCAGATCTGAACTAGCCTTACCTCCTCTCTCCTTTGCATGAGACTTACTTCCTACAGCCCTCAACCATTTTCCAAATTGTCTCTCTCTCAATTTATTTTTTTCAAAAGCTGCCCTCCTAACAGTGCACAACCACTCCAAATGCCCAACTTTGCCATAGTAATAACAGAAAGCTGCTTAGTTTTCATACCTAAAAGATGTCCAGCACTCTTTATCTTGCAGTTTCAGCCGTGTTCCTCTCAATAAGGGCTTGCACAAATCAACTAAAGTTAATATCTTCATGCACCTTCCAACATTGTTTCCGGTTTCTGGAATGAGGACATCAATAACCTTCGGAAAGTTTGCTGCAATCTAAAGCCCGTTTCTTTTGTCATCCACTGAGGCAGGAGATTCCACACTTGAAACCATAGCTCTACTTTGTTAAATTTTCTTTCTTGAGTTGAAGATTATCTGGCCATTCTCTGAGAATGACATACTGTTGGTCAAACATCTAGTCTTTGCCTTGCAATACCCTTAATTTGTCCTTTTTGTTGCTAAAGACAAACTGATATGTATTTGGCCCTAACTCCCTGACTTTGAAGGGGTCTCTGGTTGGCCAAACTCCTTCCAAAGTGTTCTTGAGGCCAATGAAATTTGTCTTCCTCTTCCCAAAAATTCGGCCTATCAAACTTCTTGAACATTCTTCCATACTACTTTCAACATCTTCTTCCTAGATCACCACCTCCGTTTCTTCCTCTCTGGTAAGCTCCAATCTTTACATCAAATTGGAGACTACCAGTATCGGATCTGGGGGGTTTCCACTGACCATCCCCAACTTGATAAACCGATAAAGGGACTACCTGCCTGGAAAAATCAGAAAAACAACAAAGGTGAGAAGTTAGAATTTAGCAAGTAAGAACTAAAGCTTTAGTGGATCTGCCATGAAAATTTTCTGATAAAAATGTTAGAGTAGAGGGCAAAAGTTGATGGTATCTTTTATAGATTGTGGGAAAAAAAAGACTATCTGGAGTGACTCTATTAGTCTATCAGCAGAAGCAAAGATTTTTTCATGAATCTAACAGCTAGAAGAAGAGATTAGAAGAAGAACTTGGATACTAGGGAAGTGAAGTTTCCTTAATGACGTCTGAACACTAAGGAAAGACCATATTAAGGATAATCATCCTTGTAATCATTATGCAGACAACCTACAGATGAGTTGCTAGCTATTTAGTAAGATCATTAGTGCTTGTTTATTATTTGATAATGACTGGTAGATTAAAAGTGGTTGTTTATTATTTGATAATGACGAGTAGACTAAATATTTATCTCCACAAAAGCACCTTACTCCTCCTCACATGGTGAGAGGAACGTACACTCCAAAGGAAACCTTATAAAATACTGCTCTTTTCATATTAAAAAAATGTTTACTTTCAAAAAAAATTTATTTGAAAACATAGTTTATTTTTAAAATGAATTTTTTAATACTCTTATTAATAATAATTATATATAATTATAATTAAAAATATAAAAATATAAAATAATATATTTAATAATATATTAAAAAAATTATATCTAATAATTAAAAAAAATTATACTCAACCTAAAGTAAAGTCTATCTTCGAGACTGAATGAGTAGTCTTACAATGCACCCTCGAATTATGATAACATGAAAAGGGAAAAACGAGGAAAAAAATTTAATTAGAAGTTATCATCATTTATTATTCTAATTGAGATGAAGGGCCACAATTTAGCTAGGTTGTTGTTTTATGTGGACCATTGACACCTTCCTCACTCATTTTGATTCAAAATACGATGAAATTAACGTTGACTTCTTCTCACAATGCCAGTATTTGGTTTGATGGTCACATCAGGGATGTCAAATTTAGGAAATAAATTATTCATCAGAGAATTAATGCTGATAGAAACAACTTCCTAAATCAAGATCATAGCTATTCTTCTAGCTCGGTTAAATCTTTAAATATAAAAAATGATTTTCAAGCCACATTATTCTATATATTTGTGAAATCTTCACATAAATTTTCACAAACCCCTAAAAAATATTTTTGTTTTATTCCAACCCCAGAAGAATCCAATTGAACTGTTTTTTAATGCAATCTTGAGAGTATTATATTCCAAACTGTCGGCGCACTTGCGCATACAAATATATGCCTAGACTTGAGTGGTTAAAAAATGTGTAATGTTGGTCGGAGAAAGTCCTTTTTCTTTTTAATTAATATTAGAAGAGCAATTAATTTATCAAAATTGATTCACCCAAAGATCGCTTTCCTTTTCATGGACTTTGGTCGTATTCTAAGCTTAGATATTTATATAGTTTTATCATAATAATTTATTTGCCAATAATTCTAATAACACTTCACTTCAGTCTTTTCTTCGCTGAAATTATAGATTACAAGCAAATCATTTTGTCCATTGACTGTAATTTTTCGTCTTAACTTTTAAAATTTTTTCTTAAATATTTCAGTCAAATTGCGGAAATTCATAACTCGTTATGTCAATTAACAGATTTTTCGTGAGATGCTGGCAAATCAGAAAATGTGTTTTGAGTTTATTAAATATATGGTTTTCTTTTTTCTTTTTTTTTTCAAAAAGGAATAATATTCATAAATTTTTTAGTGATTAATACCACGTTTAATGAATTTTATTTAGATAGTTTTATTATTTGAATGTTACATTAGTCGTGAAAGATTTAATTATAAATATTATTGATTTTTTTTCCTAAATAAGTATCAACTTTAAATTAAATAGACAGAAAAGAGAAAATGGCCAAAGCGTCGGCAAAATAAACATTTATTTTCTGGGTCCCGGAAATTATCATTTATTTGTAGTTTTATGAAGATGAATTAATTAATTAATCAATTAAATCGGATAATTAACCAGAATTATGAAGGACCGTCGACAAACCAAATCAGTAAGTTGTACAGTCTCCATCGTACGGCGTCTGCATAGAATAATATCCTTATCCCCCAAATTTTCAAACTAATTCCACTCCGAACGATTCATCGACGGTGCATATTTCGCCACGTACCGATTGATCAAAAGCATGCGTGGGGATCGTGCGTCTCCAAACTGTCGGTGGCATTTGGGAAATTGGAATCGCCTGGAAAAAGCGACTACAGATTACGGTGGAGTGGTTTTGGAGTTTGGTGGTACAGATGGCTTCCACGTCTAATTTGACTATTTTATGACGACAGCAGTTCTATTTTGTTTGGTGTGTAAAGGGCAAGTTTGCGTAAGCACCTTTTTTTTTTTTTAATTTCATTTTCTGTTATACATTGCTTTGACTTTTTTGATTTGTTTACATACCTGATTTCTCAGAAAAGTGATTTGTAATTTTACTCATAATCCCCTTAATTATGTGTTAACCTTTACTTAGAATTGTATATTTCAAGGGCTTTTTAATATTTCATCATGGAATAAGAGTTTAGAGCCTATATAAATAGTGTTTCAAGATATATTTTTATATTTTTTTAAAACAGCAACAGTCAAAATAGAGATGTATTAAAAATTTAAAAAGTGTTTTAAAATGAGTTATAAAAGACTGTGCAAATAAGTTCTTAATTTTTATCAATTCATTTGGTATTTTTTTCTTAACACAAAAATAAAAAGCAAAAACTAGACCAATTAAAGAATTAAATTTTAAAATATTGTCCAATAAAAAGCTACTAAACTCCTCTATAATAGAATTAATCGTTTAAAAAAAGTCTAATTGGATTATAAATTAACAAAAATTTGCTTAGATTCGTTCCAAATTCACGACAGGTATTAAAAACCTAATGTGTGGGAAGGTGGAAAAAGATTTGAAAAACAAAAATTGACAATTTTTCGCTTCGTTATATGTATTTTTGTTTAATCTTCTGAATTTCAACATCGTTTCTGTTCTGTCTACTCTTTGTTTTTTTTTTCTTTCCTTTTTTTAATGCTTTTAAACATTTAACTACTACTGTACTACTTTAATGAGGATAATGGGACCAGTTCAAAAACAAAATGCCAAGGATAAGAATTGTTGCGAATGTCATTATTATTAGCAGTATTATTTGTCTGAAGAAAGAAACGACGAGAAGTACAAATACAGTACATGTCGTTATTATTAGCAGTATTATTTGTCTGAAGAAAGAAACGGTGAGAAGTACAAATACAGTACAAGACAGGGGTACGTAGTAACGTACTTATTGCAATATCTGACCTTATTTGGTTGGGGAATTAATGAATGAAATCACTACATCACAATTTACCCACGTAAATGAAACTCATATGTATATGAAGGCAATGCGGTAAAACAAATTAATGCAGCCTCTCACTAATCCTTTTACCTAAAATCTCATCAAATAATAAGTAAATAAACATTTTTGTTTTTGACTTCAACAATAAATTGAAAGCAAAAGATTCTTCTTAAACTCATTTTTTTAAAAAAAAAAAAATTTAATTCATTCAACCAAAAAAAAAAAAAAAAAACTTTTCTAGAGTCAAGTTTCATAGTTTTATGGTTTATTATATTAGTTAATTTTCATTCTTGCATTTTTATACTTGATAATTAACTGCAAAAAGTATAATGCAATATAAATTATTAAAGAGGACGAAACTTAAAACTAAATTATATTACACAATGTAAATTCTGTTCTATTTTCTCAATAATAATTCACTCAAACTTGTTTTACGGTTAGAATCCCATTTCTTTTACTTTTTCTTTAAATTCACTTTTAAAATTTCTCTTCTTTTTTTTTTAAAAAAAGTTCACTGTTGAATTAAAATATTATTTATTATTATATTATTCTATTAACAATGATTATATATAATTTACACTTAAAATAAAAATTATGTGTTTAATTATATATTAAGTGTATAATATTTTATAATTAAAAAATTAGAGGAAGTAGAATTTTTTTTAAAAAGAATATTGATTTGCTAAAAATACCAAAAAAAAAAAATTAATTAGAGTGAGAATGATAATTGAGGGCGGCAAGTATGAAAGGGTGATATTCTTTGCTCCCTCATTACACTGTCGACAGCCACTCACTCGTAATACAGAGAGAGAGAGAAAAGAAACTCTAGTTTAACAACTGGAGTTTCATCCTTCTCCCAACAGCTATCCCTCTTCGTTCCGTACAATGGGACATTGATTTCATCATCTCATGGAACATCCAGAGCTTCCCAGTTCCAATAATTGTACCTCCGTCCCATAATACTACTTTTGGTCTGCCATTTTTCTCTGGGCCGAATATCTGCTACCTTAAACAAACAAATATCCCAACACAAGTCAAAACTTTGTCCAGATTTTTTCCAATATCGGGAAGCCATTATCAATATGATGAGCATGAGGAAAAAAACTACGGCGATGGGTTTGGGGCTGCCGCTGCCGACACAAAGCACAACCGCTGTCGGTGGCGGTGTCGGTGTCGGTGTGGGTGTGGGTGTGGACGAGAACTGCGAAATGAGGCCCGGTGGAATGCTTGTTCAAACGCGTTATGATTCGGATCAAAGCCGACTCCCTCCTCCAACCATCCGGGTTCGGGTCAAGTATGGCTCTGTTTATCATGAAATCCATATTAGTTCCCAAGCAACTTTTGGTAAGCTTTCCAAATTGGTAGTGCATATTTTAATTTTTATTATTGACTTTCTAAACCGTGACCAAAGTATTATTAATATTTATTATATTTATGTTATTACTGTTGTTGTTTTTTTTTTTTTTTTTTGGAATATTTTTGGGTTGAAACAGGGGAGTTGAAGAAAATGTTAGCAGGGCCAACAGGATTACACCACGAGGATCAAAAGCTAATTTTCAAGGATAAAGAGAGGGATTCAAAGGCATTTCTTGATACTTCAGGCGTGAAAAACAAGTCCAAAATTGTGTTAATTAAGGACTCAATTAGCCAAGAAAAGAGGTACCTAGAAATGAGGAGGGCTGCTAAATTGGAGAAGGCTACAAAATCTTTATCAGACATCAGCTTAGAGGTCGATAAGCTAGCTGGGCAGGTAACCTTTTTTAATTTTACTTCTTGTAAAGTATTTGTTCAATGAGGATTTATTGTATATTCAAAAGTATATTCGGTGGGTATTTTATCATTGAGAAATCGTAGGTACATCAATCAATAGGTTGAAGATGTTCAAGATTTAGATGTGCATGTGTTGAAAATTAATGGAATGTTGTGAAAATTGAGTAGGTGGCGGCGCTTGAATCTGTGATTTCAAAAGGCGGAAGAGTTGCAGAAAAGGATGTGTTGGATCTGATTGGATTGTTGATGAATCAACTTCTCAAATTAGATGGGTTTATTGAGGATGTGGATGCAAAAATCCAAATGCAGAGGAAAATGCAGGTACTATTATCTAACTTCATTCTCAAGCAGCTTATGAGTGGAATTTTTGGAGCTGGACTTAAATGAAAGTTGTTTACTTTGAAGGTGAGAAGAGTACAGAATTATGTTGAGACTCTAGACATGTTGAAAATCAAAAACTCAATTCCAACCGGCAATGGAAGCGTGAACAAAATGGCAAATAACATCACAGTGCGAGATAAGTCACTGCCATCAAAACAACAAGAACAAAGGCTCTCCAATGAGCATGTACCGTCTCCTAATCAGAAACAGCAAGATAGGCATTCATTTGGGGTACCCAATCAACCACAGCAGCAACCACAAAGGCATCCTCATGAGCATGTACCACCCCAAGTGCAGCAAAATAGGCAATCGATTGGATTACTAAAGCAGCCGCAGCAACAAGTGCAGCAGCCATCAAGGCATTCGTATGATGAGCCCAAAATATCTCCAGTTCAGCGACAGGAAGGAAGACATTCGAGTGGGGTACCAGTGCAGCCACTTGAACAACTGCTGCAACCATCAAGGCACTCAGCTTCGAGGCCTGTTGTGATCACAACACAGTGGGAAATATTTGATTCCTTCCCCGTGTCCAGCAATCCTTCAGCATCCACAACTTCAACAGGCTCAACTCAACCTGCATTCAATTGGGATTTGATTTGAAGAAAAGCAATAGGCCTACTTTGATTCGTGTGCTCGTGAGTGGTGATGATTGTAGTTTTCTTAAGTTGGTTTGTTACCCATTGCTCATTCATGTGCCCATTCAGTTGAGAAACAACTTGGAAATAACTTGGGACAAAATCATAGTCTTTGATACTACATTTTTCTTCCTTAGTCCTGCCTTGTTTGTAGAATTCTTTTCGTTTCCCTTGTATTTTTTTTTGGAATTCTTGTCTACAATGTCAAAGAACAATAATAGGATCCTTTCATGGATGAGAGTGCATTTTGAGGCAAAATACTCTGTACAGATATTCTTTTTCCTTCGTATGCCTCTCATCTTCTCCAGTTTAAGCAGGCCTATAAAGTTTCCTATTTAGTGCCATTGCAAGTTCACTGAAAGATGGAAGCAGTTGATATCTTTATTCCTCGCTTCCTCTTCCAGGTACACGCAGACAAAAGAAACCATTTTTCATTAGTAGTCTGTCAGTGGATCAATTTGGACTAGTTTAATCAATGAATACCGTTACCTCTGAGATTGATCCAACAAACACCCCATGCAAAAGAATTTTTTTCCCCTCTTGAGGTAAGGAGAATTTGAACAAATACCAAACTACTGTCTTTCACGGACACGCTTCGATTTTGTTTAACGAGATTTGGTTCATGATGCCACGACTGGCAAGGTTCTGAATCCAGTTTGTTTTGTCCGAATAAGGAATAGCATTTAAAAGATTGAAAGCTTACCTGACGTATGAGAGGTCATCATAGGATTCATGTCATTAGTCACGATGCTGTTTGACGTCTAAATGACGCCAAATGACGTCGTTTTGCCGTTTTGCAAAAAGAAAAAAAAAAGACACGCATCAGCACAAAACAAAAAATACAAAGCAACAACGACCCCATTTGGCGTCAAACGTTTTGACGCTAAGCAAAAAAAAATAAAAATTGCAAGGCCAAACCATAATAGACGTTAACGCAAAAGCCATGTTTGAAGGCCATACAATTTTAAGGCCACGCCACATCAACAGTTGTGCTGATATGGAGTGGCCTTGGTAGACATGGCTAGCCCCAAAAAGGGCTGGTATGAATGCCCTAAAACCTTGCATGTTTGATTCTCACATTAGGAATATGGGGAAATTTAGGGCCTCCGAGAAGGGCCAAATGAAGAGAGGAATTATACAGTTTTGTACTTTTTTTTCTGGTTTAATAAAGGCAGCACCAAACTTTTCAATAATAATGCTCAAATATATGCCTCAGAGTTTCTTGTACATTTAAAGTGCTGGCATGCAGGTGCTCTAATGCTTAACATTGAAAATGATGGGTTGAGGGTGGAAGTTGCTTAAGTTAATACTAACCAGAAGTTGCAGCTTCAGCAGACGAGAATTCTTTTGTAAATGACACAAAATTGAAGTCATTTCTCTCTCCCGATCCCTCAACCATATCTCTTGGCTTTCACATTAAATCTCGAGAACATTATGTAGATGACATTTCTCAGGTTGTAATGGCCTAATAAATACAGTCTGAAAAGGTTTAATTTAAATTTTTTGTATAAAAATTCATTTTTCAATCAAATTCGTATATTATTTTTACTAATTATATATAACCTATACCTAAAAAAATAAGAATAAAAAAATTATACATTGAACAGTGCATTAAATATGTTATATTTTATAATTACAAAAAATTATACTCCATAGATTGATAAAGTATTATTTATATAAATAACACTAACTATAGAATACAACCCATGAATTCAATTTCTCAATGCCACTAATCAATTACTACCAAATAACAACATCAACAAAATTCTGAAGGATGGCCTTGATTATGAATGACTCAAAAAACTACAAACTTTTTCCTTAACAAGTCACTCTTCTAAATCTGACATGACATAAAGGTTGCACTCAAACATGTTCATTGCCCTACAATAATTATCTATAATTATCTGGTTGCAAAAAGTTATACTTCACTCAAAATGAATCGATAAAGTATTATTTATATAAATAACAGTAAATATAGAATACAAACCATGAATTCAATTATTCAATGCGACAAATCAATTACTACCAAATAACAAAAACAGCATCAACAAAATTCTGAAGGTACTTTTGGCCTTGATTATGAATGACTCAAAAAACTAGAAACTTTTTCCTTAACAAGTCACTCTTCTAAATCTGACATGACAAAAAGGTTGCACTCAATCATTTCACTGCCCAACAATAATTATCTGACTATCAATTACACAACTGAGTACTAATTTCACTCTCTACTCGAGCAACTTCATACATTAATTTTTTGTTTCTCTTTTTCTTTTTTACTCATTCATTACAATCTTAATTATAATGTATATACGTACCACACATAATATGGGAACTTTTTTTTTTTTTTGACTCATCCATTACAATCTTCATTACAATATGCATATGTACCAGACACATTTATAAGTGAGGTTGTTATATTTAACTAGAAATGAGAAAGGTCGACCGGAAAGAAAAATATCAGGGAGGGAAATCGAACCCTTTTGATTTTGACCTCAACATAGTTGGATAACTGTTAAAGCAAGCTAAAGCAAATATTTTAGTGTATATAGGCAACTAAAAATTAGTGTTAAAGATCAAAGTAGAAATTAGCATCAAAGCAATTTACTTCTCGCCCGTTCTCTCTCGATGGGCATGGAATAAAAAATAAAGATAATATTATTTACTACCCTCGTGGTTTTGCAATATATTAAAGCAAACCTTGTAGTTTGAAAAAATATCAATTCGCCCCTTGACTACTAGTCAACCTAACTGGATAGTGTAGAAAGACAAAAAAATTCTCAACAAATTTGATCTAGTTTAAAATTTTTTATTAAATTTTTAAAAAAACAAAAATAAAACAAAAATTTAATAAAATTATTTAAACTATATAATAAAAATTTTCAAACTAAAAAAAAGAAATTTAAAAACGAAAATTTAACAATATTGCCTGTTCTAATTCATAGAGATTAAGCAAGGATACTGGAATTCAGAAAAGCCAAGTAGATGAGCATGGCAAGTGCATACCGAACCTAAAGCTCGGTGGAAGGTTGCCAACGTAGTTAGAACTTTGTACCGCTCTATTAAACCTTGCATGTTTGATTCTCACAGCAAGAAAAAGGGGAAATCAAGCCCTCCGAAAAGGGCCAAATGAAGAGGGATTATACAGTTTTGTATTTTTTTTCTGGTTTAATAAAGGCATCACCAAACTTTTCAATAATAATGCTCAAATATATGCCTCAAAGTTTCTTGTAAATTTAAAGTGCTGGCATGCAAGTGCTCTAATGCTTAACATTGAAAACGATGCATTGAGGGTGGAAGTTGCTTTAAGTCAATACTAACCAGAAGTTGCAGCTTCTGGAGACGAGAATTCTTTTGTAAATGACACAAAATTGAAGTCATTTCTCTCTCCCGATCCCTCAACCATATCTCTTGGCTTTCGCATTAAATCTCGAGAACATTATGTAGATGACATTTTTCAGGTTGTAATGGCCTAATAAATATAGTCTGAAAAGGTCTAATTTAATTTTTTTTTGTATAAAAATTCATTTTTCAGTCAAATTCGTATATTATTTTTACTAATTATATATAACCTATACTTAAAAAAATAAGAATAAAAAAATTGTACATTGAACAGTGCATTAAATATGTTATATTTTATAATTACACAAATTATACTCCA
The DNA here is from genome assembly GCA_020080225.1 of Gynochthodes officinalis. Classification (NCBI taxonomy): domain Eukaryota; kingdom Viridiplantae; phylum Streptophyta; class Magnoliopsida; order Gentianales; family Rubiaceae; genus Gynochthodes; species Gynochthodes officinalis. Next base: position 16,130,228 of record CM034620.1, read on the forward strand.
CTCAAAATAGATCGATAAAGTATTATTTATATAAATAACACTAACTATAGAATACAACCCATGAATTCAATTACTCAATGCCACTAATCAATTACTACCAAATTGCACTCAATCATGTTCATTGCCCTACAATAATTATCTGGTTGCAAAAAGTTATACTCCACTCAAAATGAATCGATAAAGTATTATTTATATAATAACACTAAATATAGAATACAAACCATGAATTCAATTACTCAATGCAACTAATCAATTACTACCAAATAACAACATCAACAAAATTCTGAAGGTACTTTTGGCCTTGATTATGAATTACTCAAAAAACTACAAACTTTTTCCTTAACAAGTCAGTCTTCTAAATTTGACATGACAAAAAGGTTGCACTCAATCATGTTCATTGCCCAACAATAATTATCTGATTATCAATTACACAACTGAGTACTAATTTCATGACACAACTGAGTACTAATTTCACTCTACCCGAACAACTTCATACATTAATTTTCTTTTTTTCTTTTTTACTCATTCATTACAATCTTAATTATAACGTAGATACGTACCACACATAATATGGTATTTTCTTCTTCTTCTTCTTTTTTTTTTTTTGCCCTTTTGGCTCATCCATTACAATCTTCATTACAATAGGTATACATACCAAACACATTTGTGAGTGAGATTCCTACTTTTAACCAAAAATGAGAAAAGACGACCGGAAAGGAAACTATCAGCGAGGGGAATCGAACCCTTCTGATTTTGACCCAACATAGTTGGATAACTGTTAGAGCAAGTTAAAGCAAATATTTTAGTGAGTGTTAAGGTCAGAGCAGAAATTAACATCAGAGCCATTAACTTCTCGCCCGTTCTCTCTCGAAGGGCATGGAATAAAGAATAAGGCATTGTGGTCGAAGAGCATGGTTAAGGCTTCCAAGTTGAAGCAAGTTTTAAAAACAGAAGCAAATATATTCGTATCATTGATTTCTATACTCCTATTATGCAGATTCTATTTTGTTGATGACAATTTCAATGGTTTATAATTTTGTAAGCGCATAATTCTTTTAACTTCGGATGGTTAGGACTTACTAGTGGCGTAGTTTTTTTAATTTGGGAATAGCAATTTGGATTTTGCGTTTTGATATATATATATATATTTTATTTTCAATTAATTTCTGCCATTTCCTTTTGCTTTTTGACGAGGGAGAAGGCAGCTACTAAAGAAGGGTTAGCAATGACAAGAATATTGTGGCAAGATAGATGGTGAGGAATGAAAAAATATTTCACACATTTATTGTATTTTTATTTTTAATATAATAAGTTAATGACATAGATTTCTATTTTTTTAGTTCTTAAATTAATAAAGGGAAATTTGCATATATAGCAGGGTTGACCGTTGACTTTGCAAATATAGCACCCTCCTTTTTTTCCTTGCAATCATAGCACTTCATGGCTGTACAAAGACCAACATACCCATCTCTCACTTCAGTTCTTCATAGCATCTCTTCTTCGATTTTTTCTCTCTAAACTCTCTAAATTCGCAGACCCTCTCTTTTTCGGTTTTTTTGTCTAAGTTCGCAGCTCTCTAAGTTCGCAGACCCAATTGCTCATAATTTCTTTTCTCTCTAAGTTCGTAGAAGTTTGCAGACCCCATTTGCTCAGTTGCTTTACTCAGTAATTCTTCATTTTCTTAATACTACAAAACTCCCTCTACAACAAAACAATATATATCACCCGTTTTAATGGCAAGCAGAAAAGGAGGACCATCATCTTCAAGTAAGAATGTGCAGGCTCACAAAGTCAGTCGAAATTGAACTACAAATCGTCTTTTTATTCTTATGAATTCATACTCAGTGTTTTGATAGAGTGCAGTGTTATTGAATGTTGGAATTTGAGTTGGGTTTGTTTGAATTTGTAATTGGTTTTCCACAGAAGTGAAATTTGGTCGAACCCTAGGTCGAGTAATTAGTCGAGCCATATTGTTGGTCGAGTATTTAGTCGAGTTAATAGTCGAGTTTAACGTCGAGTTTAATTAGGGCTTGGACCAGAAATGTAATTTGGTCGATCATAGGTCAAGTAATTAGTCGAGCCATATAGTTGGTCGAGTATTTAGTCTTGTTAATAGTCGAGCCTGAAGTCGAGTATTATGACTTTCCTCCTCAAATGTTGAAAGTTTTTTCTCAACAAGCCGTACATTAATTAATGGATTAGTTTTCAGGTGGGTTCTAAAATTACATACCTTTTTTACTCGTTGAATAGTAAACTTTACTGCTTGAGGTTTCTATCAATCTAGGCTTATGAAGTCAAACAAAAACCGACGAAAAAAGACAGAAATTCATTATCTTAGTGCTAATACTTGGTCCTGTTGGTCTCTTATAGACTCTCATCTTTGACATTGTTGTTCTCTTCGAGGCTCAGGAAGTGTTCCAAAGGACAGAAGTCAGGAATACAACAAAACAATTGTCACTTTTAAATTTCATCTTTTATTTCTAGTAACGCATGGTTTTTGTTTCGTATAGCACTGGAGATTGTGGCGTGTATGTTTTGAAATGGGCAGAACGGCTAATTCACGGGTTGCCGCTGGGGAATTTCAAAATTGACAATGTTAGTCCATATCGGACTGTCTGAGCCCAGTCGCTTTATCGGTGAATTGCTAGCATTAACTTCACCAACGAAACCATAACCCAAATTAGGCATAACCAAGTTAATAGTATAGTGGAAGGAATGTGAATATTGCTCCACCACAACTGGTAGACATACTCGACCAAACCAAGCACTCACTCGACCTAATACTAGACTTTTTTATTCGACCAATTAACAGACTCGACTTTATGCATGACCGTTTATTCGACCAATTACCAGACTCGACCTTATGCACGACCATTTATTCAACCTAATACAAGACTCGACCAAGGGCTCGATCATGAGAAGTATAGTCCAATTACTTGACCTTTCAACATATTACTCGACCTATAACTCGATATAATACTCGACCTAATGCTCGACTATAGGGCTCGACTTTATTTTCAATTTTACAAACCCAGTTCGCAAAAGTAAATTTCGACTAACCTCTAACAGCTGATCCTTTGACTCCACAGTATCGATGTTCTTGCTTACAGATGATGGGCCAATTGAGTTTGTGAACAATGTGGTGAGAAGAAAATTTGTTTACTAGATTCTATTACGAGAAGAGAGGGTCTGCGAATTTAGAGAGTTTAGAGAGAAAAAACCGAAGAAGAGATGCTATGAAGAACTGAAGTGAGAGATGGGTATGTTGGTCTTTGTACAGCCCTGAAGTGCTATGATTGCAAGGAAAAAAAGGAGGGTGCTATATTTGCAAAGTCAACGGTCAACCCTGCTATATATGCAAATTTCCCAATTATAAATTATCTCTCCCAATTATAAACTATTACTTTTCTATTACATACTAGTAAATCAAGCAAAAAAAAAAGTTTAATTTACCATTTCTTTAGGCTAGATTTGTATTATAATATTACATATAATTATGTTTAATGCATATTCCTATCAAACAAATCTTTTAAATTCATTTTTTTATATATTTTGAAAACACTTTATACTCACATCTTTATTTAATTTTTTTGTCATTCATGAGTTATGTAATAAAAATTAACTTTTGTAAAGGGTTAAAAGGGAAAATCATACTATTTTCAAACTTCAAAGGGTAAAAAGTAATAAAGCCAAATTTCAGAGGAAGTATATGTAATTAGCCCAGATATTTTAGGTAACAGAGCAACTAATATTAGTTTTGGCATTAACGCCACCTAGAAACCCTTGCAGTTGCACCATGACTCTTATCTTGAAGAAATTGAACTCTGAAATTATCAAGATGTTTCAAATCAACCCAGACAGTCAATCAATAAAAGTTGATTTGATTCACAAATCTCCATGCATCAAGCATCCTTTTGTGTGTTTTCAGGACAAAAGGCAATGTTTATCTCTTTACAAGTGAAGTATGTGCTGATGCAACTAACACATTTGTTTCAGATTCTCCACATTTGGTCGAACGTCTTTTATCAAGCCCAAATCATTTATAGTTGTCGGTCGAAATGAATCCATTGCATCAACAGTACAAAAACCAGCTAATCACAAATATATATATATATATATATATATATATATATACTTGGAGGAATATTTAGAGAAAAACTGGCCCAAGTTGTGGGCAACAGGTTACACCAAATTTTTTGTAAACAAACACTGGAAAGGATCGAGTACATGAAACAAAACAAACTAACCCGAAAAAATAAATAGGGAAAATTGCCACAAAAAAAATAAAAATAAAAAAATTTAGTGACTCCTATTTAAAACCGTGGAAATTGGTTACTCACATTTTAAAACAAACTATAAATTGCATTTCAAGATATATTCTTATGTTTTCTAACCCAATTTTGTGCATTCCCTTTATTTCCAAAAGCAACCCATACAAGCTTTTACATTGATCCCTAAACTCCACTCCATATAATTTCTTTGACCAAAAAATGCCCGCCCCTCTTCCTCCTCGATCTTCATCTACTTCTTAAGACTTGCGAGATCCCATTGCAAAACTCAAATAACCTATAAAATGAAGTAACAACTGACTTTGTTGGATTAAAAAAAGTTCATCAATATGATGTTTAACAAATAGCTGAATATCACCAGATGCAGTACCTCCATGACAAGGGCGATGAATTTATGCAAAACAAGATTCCAAAAGCAGTACACTCAGATTTTGGTACTTCTCCAGTTCATCGTGCTGCTCAGAAAAGAAATAGGGATCCTATTCTCAACCCATATCTATCTGGCATATATCACTAAACCCTAAAAGAGAATATGTGGAAACAGCAAAACTAAGAGTACATATAATTGGTTACCAGATGATTTGCACAGTACGTTAACAATAGACTATGTAGACAATCCAATTCAAGACAATTTAGAGACTTAGGACAATAGGGGTGATTGTGACTAAAATATTGGGCTACTTCAAGAAAAGATCAAAAAGGAATATCAGTTATTGAAAATGAAACAAATCATTGCAGGAGCAACAATTGGTCCACTTAATGAAACCATTCTAGGTGATGTTTGTTAGTGAATCTCTTGAAAAGATTTCAAACTTCTTATGACATGAAGGAAGAGGTGGCAGACAGAAGGACACTGGTGGCGGTAACTATGCAGAAGGCAGGAAGGGGAGATGAGGGAAGGGAAGGCAAATGATGCTGGCTATTGCAACTTTAACCCTCAAAGATTCTTGTCATGTGGAGCAATGGTGCACCTCAGTCAAAAACTGGACAGGGTAGGGTTTAGAACCAATTTGGAACATTTTTAAGACATGAGTGACCAGTTTGCTCAATTGCAAATGTAAGTAAATAAATAAATTCTTCTACAAAATGTGACTGATGATTTTTGCTATCTTCCTAACTATGTATCAAGAGAAACTTCTATCACATTTCCACGATACCAAACAAGACAAAATACAAGTAACACCTTGATTTTTTAGTAGACAAGTATATATTTTTCCTTTCAATGTGGTTTTATCTGAAGTTGTATGTAGAAAGGCGATTGGAAGAAATCACTTCTTAAATATTGTGCGATTATTTTAGGTAAATTGGGACTCCCCAGCTGCAGAGTAAATATTTCGCCCCATGGAACCAAATAAATCTGATAAAAAGAATAGAGAACAATCTACATACAACTGCAAGTAGAAGCTCACAATATCAAAGGAAGACAAATTACTGACTGACAAATTACAGGATGAAATTTCCTTGAGAATTTCACCAAAATTTTTAGAAGATAAAGAAGAGAAAGAGAATAAAAAACATATGGTTAGTTTGCAAAATTTTGTCAATGCAATATAATCTAAGATTCTACAAAACAACAAAGGAACAGGTCAGTTTGCAAGAATTAGAGTTTGAAAACAGTTATCTTCTAATGCTTTTTCCTTGAAAAATCAACCTTTAAGCATATTATCAATCCAACCAACAAATAAATCCCCAGCCAGTATTTACTAGTACCATTCCAGCTTTATACAAAAGCAAGTAAACCAGGTTTCAGGCGAAATACTCTGTTGCTGCGAATTTAAAAGAAACCACCCATCAGGAAAGTGAGCAGACATAAGCTTGATCATTTTGACTGGGAGACAACCCCCTTCAGTGTAGTGAGCAAATATAAAACTTTTCATCTCAATTGAAAGCATTAGCTATCTAAGTGCTTTTTTAAAAAGAAGGTTGTTGTTTCTTTCGTATTGTGCTCCACAGAAAGTGGGGGTGTGAAACAGTTACAATATTTCATCAGCTTATGTACACATCCAAACAAAAAGGAAGAGTTTTATTGACCAGGACAGCAAAGGCAACATTTAATTTCTTAAAGATCCTATAAGTCAAAGTGGATGTATATGCTTTTATTGGAATAGGTGAAAACAAATAGGTATAAGTTTGTGTATGCGTATGTGTTTTGTCTGTTAATCTAAAACACAGAGGGGCAATTGGAGTAATTCAATTAATTATATATGATAAACCTGTAGACTATGATCATACCTCTAAACTTATTGGCAACTGCTCTTGCCCAGGCTCTGTCTTTACTGTTATATGCATATGTGCTAGTAGCGGCCAACAAAACAAATCCCTTGGTCTTCTGTGTTTCATTTGAACTTAGATTTTGAGCCCGTACAACTGGTTGTACGAGAAGAGAACAAGTGCCATTAGGGAGCATCTCCCATAATTCTGTACCTAAGATTTTCCAAACAATCTTTTAATCTTTCATGACAGAACATATCTTTGACAAATTGAAACTGAAAAGCAAAATCATACCTTCAACCTGAGGGAAATACAGCTGCTCCTTCAGATTAAGAAGTCCCATTTTTTGAATTTGCTTCACAAAACAGTCATGTACTTGCTCACGTGACATCTCTTTAGGGCTGCTCCAATAGCCACGTACACAAAGTGAATCATGAATTAAGATGAGCTACAACAAGAAGAATCAGCACAGCATATGTCAAACAGTTGAAGAACAAGCAATGTGATGCATGTTAGTTTACCGCCCTCAATTGTAATCACTTATTTCAATATATAGAAGTTCAATACAAACCATTTACTTATATTGTTCTCTCTTTTTTTCCATAAAAAATGGTTAGGCTTCCCACATACCACCGATACAGTGTTGGTATTACGCAGTAGAACATATGTTCCCCAAGCCAAATCCTCCTTCAAAGTGTCTGAAATGTTTTTTGACATGAGAAAAATTTGATCAGCACCTTCATGAATATTTTTGCCAGTAATTGTAGTAGCACCCTGAAAGTATACCCAAGCAACCAAGATTTCAGAATCTTTGAGCTCATAACTGTTGGAGGTTTCATCTATTGCAACACTCAAAATTTCCTTACAATGATAAAATTACATTACTGCATAACCAAATCAAGTCTATGTAAGGAACACAACAACAATAATCAAGCCTTTGTCCCACTATGTGAGGTCAGATATATCGATCATATTTTGCCATCGTGTTCTATTAAAACACACATTTCATTTAAGTTTAAATATATCACGTTCTTTTTCAATAGTTTATTACCAAGTCTTTTAATTAGAATTAATAATTCTCTATTTTCTATATGTGCATCTAAAAGTCTCCTAAAGCCTATCTAACGAATCTGATAGAATATTAGTCAATTGCACATATTAAGACAACCTCAGAATTCATTATGCCAAAATATTGAAAATAAAAGCTTCTGCAGACAAAAACATTGCACTGGCATCGATCTACTAATGGCTTATAGAATCAAAATTCAAAGAATGTCCTTTTATATGCCTTTAACATCCAAACAACCATTCCAGGATACCAAACCTGCAATAAAACTGCTTAAGGAACATACAAAGAGGCACAAGCCAAGCCGCTTTCCATTTTTCTGTTTTTCTTTTCTCTATTCAATGAGATCAAAATAAAGATATTCAAATTTGTGGAAAATTATATACCTTAAGAAACTTCCCAAGATAGGGAAGGAAAACGGAAAATGCAGCCAATGAAAGCCCCAAAACCTCTGTAGTCTGCCATAGCAACAAAAATTACGGTTAGAAGAAATAAGTACAAAGAATTGCATTAAGAACTGAAAAAAAAAAAAAATCAATTCATTCGGAGTTTGTGAAGTGAAGAAGAGAAGGAACTCACAAGCTGAGCTGAAGTAATGGAAGATGAATCCGAACCCACGAAATGATTTACCAACAAAAGTGATCCAAATGCATAGCCAATCCATCTGGGCAAGTATGATTCATCTAATCCAGGTATCCCTTTACGAAATCAAGGAACAAAAAGGAAAAAAAAGGGAAAACAAAACCCAAATAAATTTCGATAAGAATATGTAGAAAGGGCGCACAGATAACCAGGAAGAGGCATATGGCTTGCCAAAAGTGAAGCGAAGAACAGAGAGGTTGAGCTGCTGTTGGGATGTGGAGGTGTCTTGAGATGAGTTATCCGAACCAGTGCAAGATATTGTTGCTGATAGTGTTCTTTTCTTGGGGCTTAATCTGTCCGAGAGATAAAATTTGTTGCTGATTTCTGGCGGGAATCTATGGGAAATTGAAGCAAACACCTGGAGTGCAGCGCTGCTCATTGTCTCCTTTCTTTTGGGGATGGCAAACGGGTGGAATCTTCGTTTTCTATAAATTGTAGGATTATTAAATAAACAAGTTCAAGTTCCCCAAATATTGCTAGTTTTAATCAAATATTAATAAGAGTAATGATATAAATGGTGAAAAATATCAACAATTAAATTATACAATAATAAAACACTTAATAACTGATTTGACAAACAAAAAGGAAAAAAAACCATCTTCCATTTTTCTTAGAAAATATAAGACATTAAATACTTGCTTATGATTACTATAAACTACCATTTTCCTTAGAAAGTTATATTGGTTTGCTGCGGGCTATTTCATAGGAGCGAAATTTATCTAGTACATACTTTTAGATAACGACTGCGAGTTTCTTTATCAACAAAAATTATATTGGTTTGCTATGAACCACTTATTTTACATTTTATATACTTGCTATTTTAAAGCCAACGATCACGCATATGTACAGTAATAAGGGTAATAAGGGTGATAAACTTATGTGCATAAATGTTTTTTGAACATAAAAAATAAAATCAAATTAAAGTCCTAAATAAACTGTACTATTTACTCAAAAATCAAAATATCAATCAAGCCCTTTTTTGCAATGTTATCAATCCCAAACTGGACTAGTCATTTTTACCAGTAATTAGACCAGTTCCTGGGATGAGTATCAATAAAAATCTCCAAATTTACAAACTAGTCAAACCCCATCAAAACTCGAATTCAATAGGAAACTAGAGAAAACTGATTCACCCTAGTTTTTTGTTTTTTTGGGTAAAAAAATAGTATTGCTTGCCCTTGAGTTTTTTTTACTATTTTACCAATTCAGAAGCACTTTTCGTTTCCGTCTTCTTCCTCCTCCTCCTCCTCCTCCTCCTCTCACTTCCATGCTCCATCTCCTCTCATCTCCTCCGAAATTACCACTGCCACTGTTCTCCTCTCATCTCTCTTCCAAAATCACCACTACCTCCCTATATCTGCCCGGCCTGCCTCCCTCATCTCCAAATCACCACCACTGCCGTCTTCATCCTTTTCTCATATTAGTCCTTCACCTCTACTCATCTCTTCAAAAATCACCACCACCATTGTCTTCCTCCCATCTCCTCTTAAATGACCACCATTGCTACCCATCTCCTATTCTCATTTTCACCAGATCTACCACCAGTGCCTGTCGTCTCTCATCTTCTCCAAAATCACCACCACTACCACCATATTCACAGATGTTATGAAGGCAATTTTTTAAATCAATTTATTGAATTCAAATATTTGGATTTTGTAAGAAAAATAAAACCAAAGAGTTTTGTTGAATAATTGCTATGTATTGACTTGTATTCTATACAATGAATTATCGTATATTTATAATCTTGAGTCCTAAGCTAAATAAGGCAATTAGATAATTACAAATGAAAAAGGATATATAGGATATACAGAAAATATTCTATGTGATATACTTGGAAAAATCTAATTTATCTTTAACACTCCCCCTCAAGCTGGAGATTTGTATAAGTCAAATACTCTAACCTTGGAAGAAGATGCCAGTGCTGTCCACTGCTTAAGACTTTAGTTAACAGGTCGGCTGGTTGCTCATTGGTAGCTATGTGGCGTGTTGCAATGACACCTTGCTGGATCTTTTCTCTTACATAATGACATTCCACTTCAATGTGTTTAGTGCGCTCATGAAAAATCGGATTTGCTTCTATTTTTTCTGTAGCTTCATTGTCGCAATAAAGTAAATCAGGTATCTTCATATGAAAACCAAAATCTTTTAGAAATCCCATGATTCACACTATTTCACTGGTTGTAACCTGCATGGCTCGATATTCTGCCTCAACTGATGAAAATGAAACTGTGGGCTGCTTTTTGTACACTAAGATATTAAAGAATCCCTATGAATGATGCAAAAACCGGTGGTGGATCTTCTTGTCATTGGACATGTGCTATAATCTGAATCACAAAAGGCTCGTAATTCAAACTTTGAAGATGAAGGAAATAGAAGACCAAGACCTAGGCAACTCTTCAGATATTTTATTACTTTTAAAGCGGCTTCCATGTGAGATTGTTTTGGATTGTGCATGAATTGACTGAGAAGTTGAACTAAAAACTTAATATCTGGCCTAGTGAGATTCAAATAAATGAGTCGACCAACTAATCGTTGATAGATTGAAGGATCTTCAAGAAGTGGATCATTGACTTGCTCATTCGAACTAGTGTTATATTCAATGTTTGTGAACTTCTTGTTCTGTTTCATAGGGATAATTGAAGGTTTAGAACCTACTAAGCCAGCCTCAGATATCAGCTCCAATGTACTTGCGTTGATTTATTGAGATACCATCTGGAGAGCAAGTAATCTCAAGACCAAGGAAAAATTTGCACTAACCAAGATCTTTCATAAAAAGTGTGGCATTGAGATATTGTTTGAGATCAATGATACCAGCTTGACTGTTGCCTATAATTAGTATGTCATCAACATAGATAAGCAATATAACAAAAGAAGTACCCTAAATTTTGGTGAACAGTGAATAGCCATGCTGAAAGAGAGCACTAGTGAATTTAGCATTCCATTGGCGAAATGCTTGCTTCAACCCATATAAGGATTTCTGCAGTCGACATACCAAATTCTGCCCCTGAGTGCGAAATCCAAGGGGCAGTTCCATATACACCTCTTCTGAAAGATCACCATGGAGAAAAGCATTTTGCACATCCATCTGATAAAGAGGCCAATCATGGATAGCTGCAACGGTGAGAAGAAGACGAACAGTAACATGCTTAGCAGTAGGAGAAAAGGTATCTTGATAATCAATTCCTTTCGTTAATTAAAACCTTTAGCCACTAAGTGGGCTTTGTACCATTCAAGAGTGCCATCGGCATGATGCTTGACCTTGTAAACCCATTTGCATCCGATTGGAAGACGATTAGGAGGTAACGGAACCACATCCTAAGTATGATTGGCTTGAAGAGCAAGGAGTTCATTTTTCATGGCGTTCTGAAAAGTAGTTGGTTCTGGGATGGCAGATATGGAAGCACTAAAGTGTTTGTATGGAGGGTGGCAATTATCCATAGAGATGTAGTTTGAGATGGGATAGAGAGAGGTGCAAGAGGCTGAAAGTAAGGCAGGGCAAAGATAATCAGAACTCCATATGGGAGGTCAAGAAGGACGGCCGGAACGGCGGAGAGATATAGCTAAGTTTGGATCTTGTATATCTGAATGTGTGGAGGATGAGGGTTCAGTGTCTGGAGAGGAAATAGGATCAACCGAGAATACATGAGTGATAGACTTAGCTGAAGAAGTCGATATGTCCTCAGGGAGATTAGACGTGGTGAGAGTCTCGTCAGACCATACAGCTGGAGGTGTCAGATCGGATGGAACTGCGGGGGACATCACTGAAGAGGGAGAAGAAAAGGGAAAAATATTTTCTTGAAAGAGCACATCCTGACTAACAAAGAATTTTCCTAAAGTGGGGTTATATAGGCGATAACTCTTCTGATTAGGAGGATAACCCATGAAAATGCAAGAAGTTGCACGTGAACTGAATTTATCACAGGCACCTAGGATGGTAGCATAACAACGACATCCAAAAACACGAAAATGGTCAATGATGGGTGGTTTTCTGAACAGTAGTTCAAAAGGACTTAGACCATGAATGGAAGATGAAGGTAACCAGTTAATGATGTAGGTTGTAGTGAGGATGCAGTCATCGCAGAAGTAAGGTTGGATGTTGGCCTGAAACATCAAAGCTCGTGCAACATCTAATAAGTGACGATGTTTGCGTTCAACAACTCCATTTTCTTGAGGAGTGTAGACGCATGAGCTCTCATGAAGAATGCCTTGACTAGCAAGGAATGAGCGACATTCATTTGAAAAAAATTTGGTTCCATTGTCAAAGCGGATGCGACGAACAATGGAGCCAAATTGGGTGAACACCATAGATATAAAATGTTGAATTTTGGACAAAAAACTTGATATTTTGAGTGTAAAAGGAAGGTTCATATGGCACGGGAAAAATCGTCGATAATGGTGAGAAAATAACGGGAACCATCATGATTGGTAGTTCGATGAGGACCCCAAGCGTCCATGTGGACTAATTCAAATGTGGAGGTAGTTGTATTAGTCCTTGTAGGAAAAGCATGGCGAGTTTGTTTGGCCAGATGACAAATTGGACATGAAAAAGATGGAGGACACGAAATTGATTGACTATGTGCATTATAAGATTTTAAAGAAGAATGACCAAGACAACGATGCCAAATATCATAACTAATATTATTGCAAAAAATCGAATTACAACTTGAAATTTTTTTTGGAATACATGAAGTATTCTTTAGGGAATTTAAATAACCTTGAAAAACTAAATAAAATGAGTCGGGAATGGAAGAACATAAAAAGTATAATCCCAGATCAACCCTGTCGAGCCCAATCAGAGCTCCAGTCATACGGTCCTGAAAGACACAAAAGTTATCGAAAAAAATTGCCACACAATGATTCTCTCGAGTGAGTTTATGGACAGATAACAAATTATGTTTAAAGTGTGGAGCATATAGAACATGTGTGAGGTGCAAATTAGGATATGGTTGGGAATGACCAATATGTGTTACAAGACTAGTGGATTGATCGGGCAAAGTAATGGAAATGGGTGTTTTACAGGAAAAAATGAATCTAAAATAGGCAAACTACAAGTTATGTGGTCACTAGCACCTGAATCGATAACCCAAACGGATGAAAGGGAATTAGAAGGTAAAGTAATACCTGAGAAGTTGGCAGTTGAATCCGTAGTCCCCATCTGATTCAGAAGGGTGACAAGTTTCTGTTGCTGATCCATTGTGAGGTGAAGCCCAGATGAGTAGCCATAAACATTGCCGAGGCTAGGAGTCGCAGATCCTAAGATACCTACACTGGAATAAGGATATGGGTTAGTATCAAAAGGAGTGGGAAGAGGTCCAAATCCGGGTGGAGAAGGTGCCCCATTAATGGCCGCGTTATGGGCTAGGGGCCCAAAACCATATTGTTTTTTTTAGGCCACCTCATTGCTTGGGCTTCCAATTCGGAGGATAGCCCACAAGAAGAAAGCAGGCCTCACGAACATGGCCTGGTTTCTTGCAATGGGTGCAAAATGGGCATGGGCCATTGGGCCTATTGATAGTTGATGCAGAATTGGGCTCACCTAGCCCAATGGAATTGGACAAATGGATCTGCCCAAAATGGGTTTGTGAGTTGGTGGGCGGCCCAAGATTGATTGGTGAATAAAGCGGCCCAAAAGAATTGCTGGCCTGCAAAAAAACCGACCCTCCTTGTCCTGTAGAAATTGTTATTTCCTTCTGTGCAGCAAAAGCAATTCCGTTGTTTGCCCCGGTTGGAAGCTGACCATGGATGGAGGTGCGCTGGTGGAGATCTTGTTTGGCGAGTGCGTGGAGCTTCTCAAGGGACAAGAAATCGTCCCGAGCAAGAACATTGGTCTGCAAGGTGCGAAAATCTTCCGGTAGAGCAAGAAAAAATTTCATCGCCAGGTCGATGTTCTCATGAGCGCAGAGCTAGTCATTAACTTGACATTGACAATGGCCACAAGTGCAGCGAATGAGCGGTTGGTGAATATCCAAATCCATCCAAAGGTCTTGCAGTTGAAGATAGAAGGAAGTAAGTTGGGAACTTGAGGCACCGGCATTGAGTTTGGATTCGCCAATAGCTTTCTTGATGGAGAAGATTTGTGACCCGGAGATGCAACCGAAGTTGTCCTTCAAGTTATTCTAGATGGCGGCAACAGTAGGGAGCCGAGATACCATAGATTCAAGTGACGGATGGACTGAATGGGTTAACTAAGTTTTTACGGCTGCCTGACATTGATCCCATTTTTCAACGGCGGCGGCGTAACTAGAAGGTCTTTCGAGAGCACTGGTAAGAAATCCAAGCTAGTTTCTGGCTAAGAAGGCAGTCCATATTTGATTGCTCCAAACCTGCCAATTTCCTTCGCTGGTGACCTTGGTAGAGACGATGCTGCCAGTCTGAAGATCAGTGGCGATGAGATGGTAAGGGTCGCGCGGGGTAGATAGAGTGATGGTGATGGTGCCAGAAGTGGGAGTATTGGTTTCAGCCATGGTGCTGGGCGGCGGTGAATGGTTCAGAAAATTGAAGTTGGTCGCGGGAGTAATTCAGGAATTTGCCGACTGACGGTGGTGTTTAGGGTTTGGTGATGATGAAGGGCAGAATGGGAATTTGGCCAAGAAATAAAAAGGAAAAAGGAAAAAAACAGCAAAAAAAACTCTAACTAATGATTTTAAAAATTGAAGCAGAAGCAATGATAGATCGTCCTCTCTGATACCATGTAAGAAAAATAAAACCAGAGAGTTTTGTTGAATAATTGCTGTGTATTGACTTGTATTCTATACAATGAATTATCGTACATTTATAATCTTGAGTCCTAAGCTAAATAAGGTAATTAGATAATTACAAATCAAAAAGGATATACAGGATATACAGAAAATATTCTATGTGATATACTTGGAAAAATCTAATTTATCTTTAACAGATTTTAATTGCATTTACTGTTGAAATTACGATATGAATGTTATTGTAATGTATTGCTAATTCCTGTATATGTTGGAAGATTTTATCAATTAAAGAGTCGATATATCTGTATAAAATTGAATATTTATAAAATTTAAGATTTTTTTTACTCTTAGAAAAACTTTCATTAGGGGGGAAAAGTTAATTTTTGATATTTGAAAATGCAATTTTTACATAAAACACTTTATGCTGGTTGGAATTACTTAAATAATACCAAATTACTTGAAAGTAGAAAATCATATGATTAAGTATGCATTTAAACATTAGAGATTGTGTCCATTAACAAAGAAAAAAAAAATAGAGATTGGGATTGGAAAGAAATTGTGGAAAAAGAACTTGGACATTTTGATTGGGTTTAGAAGTGAAAAATCATACGTTTGTTGGAAAGGGAAAGGGAAAGGAAAGACAAAATAATCTTTTGATAATGAGAGAAATATTAAAGATATATCAATATCCTTCGTAATAAATCTTTAAAACCTACACTCCTTTTATAATCTCACTTCTTAATCTACCCTTAACTAAAAATTTCCCTATCTTTTGTGTCAATATTTATCGTTTAGTTTTGCAAGGAGGTAATTCTCACTCTGCACCAACTAATAAAGAATTAATAGCAACTCATTCTTTTCAAGACAAAGTCATAGACTAAAAAAGGACTTGGCTTGAAAATATGTTATACAAAGGAATAATACCAGTGGGAAAGAATTCTGATTTGTAATTTTTGCCGTAGTATCTTTGCTAATGGAGGTATTAACAAGATAAAATAATATCTTGCTAGAACAAAAAGCAATGTAACTTCTTGCATACTCTTGAAATTCATTTTTTATTACTACTTTCATTGCAAGAGGATGCTCAAAAGTCGAGGGAAGAAATTTTCAAAATTGAAAATCTATTTTGTAGACATAAGAATGAGTTTCCAAATAATGATATTTAGGAAATCTCTCTTCCAAAAAGGAAAAGAATTTCTGTTAATGAAAGGATCAATAACGGCAAAAAAAAAAAAAAAAAAAAAGGCAAGCCATGGTACAAAGCTTTATGATAGATAAAGCTTTTGATTCCTCTCTACCAAACTTTAAATATTGTTTGCAAATTAAAGAAAAATGTCTCGGTGCAAATATAGCTTTAACTTTGTAGTTTTATGATGCATGTAACCCATTTTTTTTTTAATTTGAAATGATAGTTGTATTGATATATTCAAAAAAACCAACATAACAATGTTACCAAATGGTAATGATCGACTAAGCACTCTAACCGAGTCCTAGACAAAGAGTAAACTGAAATTAGCAGCTTACTCAAACATATAAAATCTAAAGCTACTTTCTATATGGTAGATAGTATAACAGTAATTATCAAAACAGTTACTCTATCACTTACTATATAGGAGATAAAATAACAGTTAGAATCCACGCGGTTACATAATCAACTATATATTGTACTCTTTAAAGAAACCATCTTACGATGAATTGGCCATCCTATGCTCCTTAGCCTCTTGCAATTCCTTCCACTCAGAGATTGCCAATTCCACATCCACTTTCTCCTTTCTCCATTCCTTTCTGAAAATTTAGAGGTTCTTAGATTTCCAAATCATCCACACTAAAAATATGACCAATTGCATTTTCTCCTACTAGTCACAGCCTTTTAACCCCATGCACATCTGGAACCACCAATCCTGAAAAGACTGTTCTTGTGATTCAGGCTCTTCCCACTGTACTGAGGCAATTTTTCACACTAACTTCGCAGGCCCACAATAAAGTAATGCATGTGATAGAGTTTCAAAGTGTTCCCCACACATGTCGCACATAGGATCCTCTAGCATTTCCTTTCTTAATAAGTTGGTCCTTGGTGGGTAATATGCCATACGAACATCTCCAGATGACATGCTTGATCTTCACTTTGATTCCCAATCTCCATGTAACCAATTCAATGTTGCAAATTCAATTTAGTTTTAGCAAACTATTGCAAAAGTAACATTCACTGGTCATGGATATAAAGTATCAACTTATTGTGCATATAGGGTGAATTTGTTAAAAAATGCAAACAAAAGAAAAAAAACCAAGTTGGGTTTACTTGTTTGTAATTTTCATAATAAATGTGCAAAAACAGGTTACACAATAATGGGTGACGGGTGAGAATATTGTAGATAAAGAAGTTTGATTAATTTATTTATTGTCCTAGTAGAATTGCATTGATCAAATTTATTGATGCTTCTAATGTAGCGATGAATGCAAGAAAATTTATGTAATTATTTGCAAAAATTGCTAAAATAGTTGGGGCTAATAATGTTCTTCACTTAGTGATAAACAATGCAAATAATTATGAAGTTGCAGGAAGATTAATTTTTAAAAAATTTCCATCTATTTTTTGATCTTCTTGTGTTGCCCATTGTCTCTATTTGATCATGAAAGATATTGAAAAAAATGTTTGAAATTATAAACTTGGTTACTTTTGTTTATAAGGTCACAAAATTCATATATAATCCCAAATGGATTCTTAGTTAGTTAAGAAAAAGACTCAATTAGAGAGAAGTTTTTCATCTTACTGAATCATGTTTGCAATCACATTTATAGTAATAAAAAATCTTTATGAGCGTGAAGAATACTTGGAAGTTTTAGTTGTTTCTACACTATTTAAAAGGGAATTGAAGAATGATGAAGATAAAGAAATTAGACAGATTATTTTGAATGATAGTTTTTGGAATACTTATTTTGAATGATAGTTAATTTCTATATGATTTTGATGAGAAACTTTTAATGGGCTACATTTATAATAACATGTGAAGAATAATTAATGAAATCAAAATTTTGTTCAAGAATAAGAAAAAAATTGTATGAATTCTACATTAATATAATTGATAAAACATATGATAGTTTGTTAAAAAAGAACTTTATGCTGTGACGTTTTGGTAGACTCCCACGTTTGTATATGAGAAACATAGACATTGCAACATGTTTAAGATTTTAAAAAAAATGTGATAGAAGTTATGGAAAAATTAAAGATTAAAATAATGCAATATATGATGCATAAAATCATAATATTTATGACAAGAAGTCAAAACTTTGGATATCTCTTTGCTAAAAACACATATGCATCTTCTTGTCTATATAATTTTAAATCTAATACTACTTTTATTTTGTGATCATGTTAAATATTTCTTTCTTATATGGTAGGGTGATGCATTTCTTTGTTTATGTTGTGATGTCGTAATGATGGTATAAATGAATGTTGGAGAATATTTGGTGATAATGCTCCAAACTTGCAAAAGATGCAATTAGGCTTTTGAGTCAAACTACTTTATCGGGATGTGAGTATAATTGGAGTGTATTTGAACACATTCTTATAAAGAAAAGGAATAAGTTAGACCATTAAATATTTAATGATCTTGTTTATGTTCATTATAGCATTTGTTTAAAAAATAGGTATTAATACCAAAAAAAAAATTATAATTGTCATTATGATAATATTTATTATAATTTGATTATTTGTTATGTCTTTTTTTAGACTCGTGTATAAAAAAGAGGTTGTGATCCAATTAATTACAAGTCAATTGGTAAAACAAATTTTTGGATAGTTAAATAACAATCCGAATGAGAACTTGATTTTGACGAGTTAAAAAAATGACAGAAAAAAATATCCTAAGGATGAAGTGAGAAGGAAACTTTCAATCATGTAAGAAATTTATATATTACTTTGTTTTCTTTAAAATTGTTTAGTTGAGATAGATTTTTGTTTGTTTTGTTATGAAGGCATAATATAATACTTTTATGATTATATATCTTTAAATGTAATTTACGAAAAAAGAGTTCAATTTTGGTTATTGATGAAGATGATGATGCCAATGATAACTTGTTAAATTACGATAATGGAGATGATGATAGAATTAGGGTATTAATTTGCAATTAGTATGATTTTGGATTTGATTGAAATGGTCATAGAAGGTTGCAAACTTTAAAGTCATGGATGTGATGGTTTGAGTTTTTGACGATTCTATTTTTTAATTTGTAAGATGAATTTTGATGTAACATAGTGTTTAATTTGTAGTATGAACGTATATCATTTAAAAAATATATATTCTGGACATTATACAGTAGACCTATCTATTTGAATATAATGGTGAACTTTTTTTTTCTTTTAATGAGTAGTCAAATGACATAACCATAAAATTATAATACCTCTTTCTCCAAAAAAAAAACAAGGCCAGTTTATAAAATTTTTTTTGTCCCAAAAAAATTGTCAACTTCAGATGTGAAATTCTTATATTATCTTTATTAATTATGATGAGGTATAATCCATAATAAAATGTAAGCATAAAAATGTAAAATTATATATTTAATTGTGCATTAAATACATTAAATATGTTATACCTTATAATTTTAAAAAAAAAGTTGTACCAGAACAAATGTGAACTCTTTTTTCGGGACGAATAGAGTATATATTATTAATATATTTATTAGTTTAAAAATATTTATAACTTCATGATAACATCATTTGAGTTTTCAATACCGATCCAATTAGTTGACTTTTGACCCTTTAGGTCAATTGGTTCGTCTTTCAATTTAGTTTTGACAACAGTGCTTTCTTATTTCTAAATGCTTCAATAAATTTTTGGCTTCTAGATACCGTCACAACCAAAACTTTTTGAGATTAAAAGTCAAGCCACAAGCCACATGCCACATGGGGATGGCATAGTATTTTCAGGGTTGGGACTTACAAAACTTAAACCCTTGCGTTTCAAATTTCTGTGTAAGCATGAAAACACTAAAATCCCCATCTATCAGTTTTGCCAAGCACCATAATATTCTATTCATAAAAACAATCCTGACTTTGTTATTTAGCTGTGCAACTGTCAAGGTAAATTTCTGTTTCTCAAATGTTCAGTCTTCATTGAAATAAACAATATTGAAGGAAATTTCAATTCCAATGAAAAGTAATTTGCAGCCAGAGCCTATGGCAATGAATACCATGTTTTGCTCTAAGATCTCTTTTTGTTGTTGTAGATGTGTTGGGGTTGGTAATCGGTAATCCGCTTGCTAAGACTATCAAAGGTGATTTGGACAATTAAGTTGTCCAGAAATTTGTACTTGTCAATCAAAAGTGCTAAAATATTTTGTTTTTTTTTCTCTTACCATCTTCAACTTTTAATTTTTACTTGCTTTGGTTAACTGTATGCTTCATAAAGGGATTTATGAAGTATAGTTCATAACTTTGTACCAAAAAAAAAAAACAAAAAAAACTCTTGCGCACATTATTAATGCATTTTTTAGCTGGTCTAAATCTGTTTTTTCAATGTTGCAGTATGAAGACAGTTATGCTATCTATTTGGAACAAATTTGTCAAGAATGAAGGAGCTAATATTCTTGAAAGCCTTAATAGTTTCCCAGTGATTGTTTGCCGAAGGGTTAAAGTTTTTGATTATAATGGTTGTATACAACATTATCGATCCCTTTATTTTTGCCTTCATTTCTGTTTAAGTTTCATGGTTTTCTTTCCAACTTTTTTCCTATTATATCTAACCACTCTTGTGATTCAAAATTCACATTATAGAAATTGATCTCACCACAAAGTATGACTTGACTATTCTTCTCAATCCACCAGTAAATAGTGCACTCTGGCTGAAAAACTGGTGACTATTCTAGTCTTGATCTATAACTGCCTTTTCTGAATAAATCTATATTAATGAAACATTGTTTTGTGTTCGAACAAGGTACAAAGAAACAAAGAAATGCTGACTGATTTTCTAATCAACAAGAATTATTTCAAGAGTGCTCTAGAGATATCAATTAATTTATACAAGAAGACTTGCCTTGTCACAAGTATAACACCGTTTCAAAAGGTATAGATTTAGGTTTATCGTTAGGTTGTATAAAATTGTATATATACATGCATGTGCTATTGTTCATTTACCAAATTAATGTTCAAATGTCTTTGTAGCATGCCCTTGTGAAAGCACAACTGTCATTTAGGAATATTTGTCAAATATATTGGTAAATGGCCTGTCCCAAGTGTTTCCAGTCAACATCTACACTTTGACATGAGGAATATACTTGTAATTTGTGTGATTTGAGACAAATGCCTAAACCAAGGTTTACTTCCTTTGTTATTCCTTTTTTTGTTAAATTTTTGGGAACTATTCTTAAATCAATTTTCATTGATGGATAGGTGTAGGTTTGAAGTTGATATGATTAATGACAGTGGTATAATTACGACTTCTATATTTGGTGATCTTGCCTAGAAACTGTTAGCTTATTCAGCTAATGAAGTTATAAAGTATGCAAACAAGGAAATTAGTTTTTTCAAATTGTGGTTTTCAAACGTCATTGTTTTGCGATTGTTCTCCTGTACTTCCAATTTAACTGTTTTTCTTGTTTGTGTAGAACATTGAACTTCTTCTGCAGGAAGTTCACAAAGAATTACAGTCCAAGTTGTTTTTGGCACAAATCAAGCCAATAAAAGTAAAAACAGGAAATGGCAAAAACCGTTACACCATCATTTTGTATGTTGAGTTTCATGAAGGCCAATTTTCAAGCTCGACATCAATGGAGCAGGTCACTACATTACCAGAGAAGTCGTTGTCGGCAGATGTTCCTCAAGGTCTACCAATGACCCAACTTGAAAGTAATGATATATCTAGAATACTATTTCTGATTGTGTTCTAGGTCTATACATTACAAAACTTAAAAAATAAAACTATGTTTTTCTTGCCAATTATTGTTTTGCAAGGGCAAATTCTAGTACATTCTCATCAAGAGCCCGACTATGCCTTCTTGATTAATATGTTCCATCCAATGATAAGGATAAAATGGATAACAAAGATTCTGCCACTGTCACAAAGAAAAAGCAGAAAATAAATTAGGACTTTTGTGCTTTTAATCTTTTGCCTATATGTACTTGAATTTCTAATTTGGAACTACCTTATATTACTACATTTGTTTTTGGTCATAGGTGTACTTTTGAAAACTAAATGATAGCCAGTCAATTTTGGAAGTACATTTTCCACTTGTTTTGTTGATGCAGTGAAACAATGTGCTACTATAATTCTTGGTTTTGTACTAGTAGTATGGCAGTCCAGTAGTTAGCTATTATGAAAACCATTATCTGTATGCATTCAACTGGTTATGTTATCCATGTCTTTTAATTGGATTACTTGCTATTTTTATTTCAAACCATACATGTGAAAGGCATATTTAGTTCCTTTTTTAAAAAAGTTTTTGTATGCATATAACTGCACGGGTTGGTTTCTTTCAGAGTGGTTTTCAGAGCTATTCTTATGGAACTTTATTTTCTGTTGTGCATCGATTTCTATGTTTGAAACCTGAGTGCAACTTTAATTCCTGATTATCTGTATTCATTATATTGGAAATCAATGAATATCACAACTTCTTTTCCATGCCCTTGTTGTTTTCAGCCTGCTGAAAATCTGTATACATGATGCAAAAATTTGTTCACTTGATTGTCTTTATTTCCACATCCAAGAGGTGAAAATGGGAATGGATTATATACAATTGAGATTATAGTTATTTGGTGCTATTTAGTGTTAAAATTGCAAGTACAATTTCACCATGCTATATTTATTGGCATGAAATTTTGAATCTTCATTATGTTCTTTGTTGGACAGCTTCTAGATAATGACTACTTGGAAGATTTCTGACTGTTTTATCTTTTTTTAGATTACCATAATTGGTATTTTTTCCCTTCTTTTCACAATGAGTGGTATCACTTGTTAAGGAGTTGTATTTATATTAGCATTATTATGTTTTCCTTCATAGGCTTTAACAATAAATGGTTCAAGGATACATTTTTCTAATGTGTTCTTCTTTTTTTTTTCCTTTTCTTTCTAACAGTGAGGTGCTGTAACCAATCTTTATTAATGGGAAAGGTATATATGCATTTTTTTTTCCATTTTATTTCCCAGGTTGCATGTTCTAGGGCTGTTTCTACTTTGATCTTTTGTGTTTGTTTGAAGAATGCTAATTCTGGCATATATTTACTTACAATGTGTAATGATAAAAAAATATGTGCAAACAACAGTTATTTCCAACTTATTTTTCCAATGCAATTTATCATTTGTGTGGTCATTATTCCCTATACGCACTTGTAACTTTTATTTTCTACAACTTTTATTTACATGGCCATGTGACCAGATATTTTCAGTTGACATCTGCAATACAGCTGTAAAGATAGAAACTGGTCAAATCACCATCATCCACACTTTAAAACCACTTCTATATATTGGAACCATGGAAGTTACTTGTTGCCATTGTTTATCCATGTAGACTTTTAAAGGAAGGACAAGGACTTGTCAACATTGTTTATCTATGTAGGCTTTTAAAGAAGAAAACAAATCTAGGTGATTAGTTAAAAGAAATTAAAACCACCTGTAGAATATTAAAAAGTGAAATTCTCCTATTCGATTATTTATTTATGAGTCACTTTTGTTGATTATTTGATTCTTGTAATTACTTCTTGCTTTTCTAAACAAGCAATGATACTTAACCAATGAAAGCTAGGAAAGACTAGAAATGATGAATATGGTGTAGTAGAAACATTTGTCTTCATGTGTTCTTTATGTCATTTGTATTTTGTTTACTCTATTAGTACTTATCTATTTTGTACTAGTAGAGCTGTTTAATGTCATGGTGGTTGTACATAACATTATGAGAGTTGTAAAAAACAGTCATCTTCTCCTTGCTAATGAAATAAAAAAATGGCATTGCCCATGAGCTTAATGCATTTGGCTATTTGTTTCTGTCTCGTATTAACTCTACTCCTATTAAGTTGCTTGTAATTCTGATTTAAGTAACTTCATATCTCTGTTTTCTTTCTTTGTGTGCCAGTGAGTACATATAATGCATAGAGGTGTTTTCATTTTTTTTTTGTTTGTTTTGTTTTTTTATTTAACATGTGTCAACTTGTCCATTCCTAAATACAGAGTAAACAAGAAACAGCTATTGTAAGACATTCTCTAGGTAATTACAATGTGTTTAGAATACAAAAACAACATTCTTAGAATGAATTATAATTAGTCTTACTTTTGACAGGTTACCAAAGATGGACGTTCAAGAAACTTACTTTGAGTCGTAAAAAAAGAACACAATAAAAAACTTTGTCAGCCAAGGGATTGTCTTCATTGTTATGAAGAAGTTGAACTTATATTTTCGATAACGAGTCTTGCAGAAACATAAAACTATTTGTACAAGGGTGTTTGGAAGATTGAAAATTAAAAGATTGTCTGGAAGCTGTAATTCAAAAAAATCCAAATTTGATTTATTTTCACCAAGCTATTGCATTCCTCAAAAAGGATGGAACCATCCCATTTTATCAACTTGAAAACTGAATGACAAAAGCGTTACCTTTGTACTAAAAAATAATTTAATTCCATTTTTACATTTAGGCAAGCTTATTACATCCTATTGCATTTAACCTACAATAAAAGATTTGTGATTTATTTTTTATAGAGAGTTCAATTATGTCTTTATGCTATTCGTGATTTCGAAGATGACGATCAAATCATAATCCACCAAGGAAAAATGCAATGGAAGTTAACAATCAACCACCATTTATTTACAAAGGGATGGATTGAAATTTTTTATGATAATTTGCTTAATAATGGCTATTGGGTATTGTTAAGGTTTCGTGGCAACAATGAATATGACAGTCTCAGGTTTGACCATTTTAAAAGCCAAATAATGATGCCATGGACAGTGCCACTACCTACATTGACAAAACAAGGTTTGTACATCAAAAATCATAATATATTTTCTGTCAAGTTCAATAATACATAAATGGCTTAATAATATCTGTATATTTCTTACAACTTTCAAGACAAGTGATGTTCAAAATAATACTATGTCATCTTCGGTGCATCCATTTCAAAGATTTGGTTTGACTCCATACTATTCTTTCTTCCAACAATTCACATTAGAGAATACTTTTAAATGGTAAATACTATATTCCTTTCTATAATTTACACATTCATTTTAACATTTTATTTTATGTACCTTTTGGATAATTTTATGATTGAAACCTTTTTTAAATAGAATATCCCACAATACTCAAACCTTGACGTGGAAGAAGCAAAAGAATATGATATTTAGTTGAAGTCTGGCAACAAAGTTTACGACATCGTTGTTAGAAGGGCATCACTCTGGTGAAATTGGCATCAATTTGTATAAGATCATTCATTGGAAGAAAATGACTATTTAGTTTTCATGTCACAAATTAAAAATATTTTCCTTGTTCTTGTTTTTAATAGCCATGGGATAGAAATATTTTACCCATGGCAATTTAAATTCAAACAAAATTAAACTTTGCTGTCAAAGTTTTCACTTATTAGTGAATTCAAATTTAGACTTTAAATGTAATTTCTATTTTTTATTACCTCTTAATTTAATTTCATTACAAATATCATAAATATATTAATACATTTTTTATATTCTAAATAGTAGACATTTAATAAATCGCGCTTCGATCGATTGGGATCTGCTAGTTGATCATAAATGCCAGTGGAGATTACCACTATCGCGGGTATTCTTTCCACCACATATTATCTTGTACATTACTACTATTTATATTTCAAAAACTTTAGTTTCCTCAATGCAAGATAAATTAGTTTGCAAACACGAATGAATCAAGATGCATGTACATATTTAACTCAAGATATTTAGAAATAAAAAAAAATTAGAAAAACTTCTTGTGTTCCCTCCGCTTCAGACATGTCTGATCCAGCTCTATTGGCCTTTTAGAAGACACCATCAAATTTTCATATGCCATCTAAACTACAGTTCTTTAAATGGAAGATGTATCATTATGGTTTCTCTATAGCACTCCCTACACAAGAAAGTAAATTTTTCTACAATATGTTGTCAATATCACAAAGATAATGAATTACTCAAGCATTTGTTCCTCAAATGTGCACGATCCAGTCATTTGGAGATTTTTCCCCTTTGGGTTTCACTTTTGATATAAGGGAAAGATACCTTTTCAGAAATGGTTGTTTCAATGGTTTGATCAAACTATTTATATTATCTTGTATCTATGGCATATCCACTTGATGAGAAGTAATGAATTCTGGGATTATCATAAGCCATTTCCAAATGATATTCCTTTATATCTTTATAATTTTTAAAATTATTATAGATAGAGTATTTCATCCCGGACTGGAGAAAGTAGCACCAGCTTGGACTACCACAACCATAGAAGGCCTATATGTCCAAGCAAAGGAAACATATAAACACGAGGTCGGCAATACAAGAGCTAAGACATTAGCCTGTCTCCTAACTTTACAGCGAACATCTGAAAAAGGCTGGGATAGAATTTGCATATTTATAGATTATTAGATTCTTCTCACCCAATTGTGTTAGCCATAACTAGGAAATTCAAAATATAATGTAAGAAATATTTAGTATATTAAGTAATTTTTTTCTTATTGTTGAAGTACCAAAGGATAAATAGCTGAGCTGATCATGAAATAATGGCAACTACTTCCATCATATAAAGTTAATCATTATGTTATTTTTTTTTATTAATTATCCCCATTCCAAAAAAAAAAAAGAGTTTATTTTCAAAAAAAAATTATGTAATTTTTCTTTAACTTAAAAAAAGAGCTACTTTATTACTCTTAACAATAATGACGACATATGACCTACCTTCCCTCAATCTCCAAAAAAAAAAAAAAAATCCACTTTGAATTAAATATATCTTTTTTTGTTGCTATAAGGTAAAACTATTTTAATACATTATTAAATATATAATTTTTTAATTCTGTCATAGCTTCTAATGTTAAATCATACATTTTTATTACTAGTAAAGATAATATAGGAAAAAACTTTAAAAGTAAGCTATTTTTTTTAGAATAAAGAAAAATTTTGAAAATGAAACTCTTTTTCTAGGATGTAGAGAGGAAAATTAAATTGTAAAAATGAAAAGCTCGGTCTTGCGTTTGAGATTTGGTGTATGCTGTGGTATGTGGAGTATGGGGGGATGGTTAGATGGGATAGAAAAATAATATGCAGTGGTACTAGCAATAAGTCAGCAACTGACAACCAACCAATTTTTTTCAGTTAAAAAGTTCACAAGTAGGATGGAAACAAATTGCGAAGAAAATTACAATTTTGTTCTTACAGGAACTCGAAGGCCAACTTCCCTGATATTATCCATGCGTTTCTTCACCTTTTGAGGATCATTTGCTCCAGTGCGCATAAGGGGTCGTTGAATTTTATCAAGTTCAAAAATAACTGGTCCCCCAGACTGAGGCACATTAGCAGGTGGTCCTGAAGCCACAAGAACTCTACATCCTAAATAAGTGCAGTAATTCAGTGAAGTGAAGATATGTGCATTAAAACACAGTCAAGTACATTACAAAACTCTCCTATATATAGCAACAAGAACTAATTTCATTTTGTACTTCTAAAATGATGTTAAAACACCTAAAATCTTCACTTCTGACATTTTATTGCGCCTAAATATTGTATGGTCAGTCAATCTTTTTTTTGAAATTTGATTTTTAGACATGAAAGAATTAATCAAAATTTCCACTATTATCACTGTACTGATGTTGTGCAATTGAAATTTCTAGTATCGTAATTGGCAACTTTGCTTGATCATTTCACAGTAAACTTAAAATCTTTCTAAAGAGTAGCATATGAATGAATCCCACAACTACATACTCCTCCCTCATTTTTGTAATCACAGTCACACTCATATCAAGAAAGGCCTAAAGCCCTTAAAGACAAATCCCACAATTTCCAAGGAAAAGAATAGCTATAAATTTCCTGTAAATCTAAGAGGGTGTGAGGTTTATGTGCATTTGCTTGGGTATGTGTACCTAAACATACGCAGAAGAATTGAAAATAAGAGGGATAAAAATGTATAGAAAATTCACTTAAAGGGCTGTGAAGTTTACCATTAGAGGAAGCAGAGATAGGAAAACTCCTGACGGTATTGGGGACTTGTGCAAGAAAATTTGTCATGGTTTTCTCCGTGGCTATAAGGCATCATCCTCATATAGGAGAACTTAAAATGGAAGATAATGTTTAGAATTTTAATTCCTCACCCAAAATATTTGCCTAATTACTTAAGCACCACAATCATTTTATAATTACAATAGATGATCATCAGATTTGTAGCTAATTACATTTACCTTCTTTTAGGTATGATAAAACTGTGAATAGCTTCCTTTATTCAAAATCAACAAATTGAAAAGTGTTAAAAGTCTAAAGTATCCAACAATTTACCGAACTAAAAATACAAAAAAAAAAAACAAAAACAAAAAAGTAACAAACCAAAAAAAAGTATGACATTCGATTATAAATATTATATGATATAACGGTTTTCAATATGATTGAAAATTTATAATTTTTTGCTGTTTTTATATATTGTGTATTAATTTGTTTAATCTCAAAGTCAAACTGAGATACAAAAAAAAAAAGAAAAAAAAAAGGCCTATTCATTCAATCATATACAGGGAATATTTTACTTTTTTTTATGAAAAAAGTTGCAAGTGTAGTTTATATAAAATAATTAATGAAAATTGTTAAGAAGTAAATCCTTCTTTACGATATAATTTTTTTTACTAACATCATCATTAAGAGGTTAAATGTTAAATTTGACCAGTTTTGAGGAGGTATTAGTAGTTTTTTTAAACTATAAAAGGGTATTAATAATTTTATTAGATCTCCAAAAATGTATGTATAAATAACTTTATGATTTGTGATTGAACCTGAGTGTATTTATATGTAATTCTCTTACATTTTTTTAAAAGAAAAAAAAAACGATTTCCATGAGAAATATAACCTGATTGAAATTTTTTTAATTAGATCTTGAAACAATTAAATTCAATAGTTTAACTCTTAACCAACTAAAGTTAATAAAAATACTAAAGCCTCAATTTACCTTTTTATTATTTCTTTTTGGCTCGCAAGTTTAGAGTGATATAGCTTATTCTTCACTATATTGATTCCTTTATTTCGGGAATTGTGGTGCTCATTTGTTGAGTTGGAATTAGGTTTTGTACCTAAAATTATATAGTGAAAATTTGGGTGGACTCCGAGATCGGTCCTATGATTTTTTATTCTTCATATTGAGGGAGTTTTTCCACTTTAAAATTGTGTTGTGTTGCTGTTGCCAATTTTTGATATATTTTTATTGTGTTTTGGATTACTATTTTGTTCGTGTTTAGTCGTTTCGTCACACATTCACAAGAGCGTAATATCGTTTTTCCCAAGAAAGTGGTATCAAAGCTTTTGGGATTGAACGATGGAACCAAGTTTGAACAGAATGGTTAGTTTGAAAGGAAATAATTACCATATTTGGAGTGGTAAAATGGAAGACCTTCTTTATGTGAAACGTTGGCATTCACCTGTGTTTACCGATTCAAAACCAGAAAATATGTTCGAAACTGATTGGGTTATTGAGTACAAATCTGTGTGTGGCTTCATTCGTCAATATGTAGACGATAATGTTTTGAATCACATAAAGAAAGAAACTCACGCTAGAAGTTTTTGGACGAAGCTTGAGTCATTATATGTGCGGAAAACTGGCAACAATAAAATGTTTCTGATGAAGTAGTTCATGCAATTGAGTTATAAGGAAGACAGATCCATATCCGATCACTTGAATGAGTTTCAAGGAGTGATAGATCAGCTATCAGCCATGAATATTAATTTTGAAGATGAGGTACTTGGGCTTTGGTTACTTGGTTCTCTTCCGGACTCTTGGGAGACATTTCGTGTGTCGTTGTGTAATTTTGCTCCCGATGGTACTATTACCATGGATTTTGCAAAAAGTGGTATTCTAAATGAAGAGATGAGAAGGAAGAATTAGGGTTCTTCTTCTTCTTCTTCTTCTGAAGCCTTAGTTGCAGAAAGTAGGGGGAGAAGTCAAAACAAAGGTCCGAAAGGTAAAAACAAGAACAGAAGCAAGTCATGATCATGGCACAAGGATGTGGAATGTCATCACTGCGGCAAAAAGGGTCACATTAAGAAGAATTGCTTTCAGTTGAAAAGAGAAAATAAGAATGGTAGTGAAAATAATGAGAAAAATGATCATTCTAATAATGATCGGGTTGCTACAGCAACTGATGATCTTATTATTGTATACTATAATGAGAATGTGAATTTGGCATGCAATGAGACAATTTGGGCAATTGATAGTGGAGCCTCATGTCATGTCACTTCGAAGAAAGAGTTTTTCAGTTCCTATATTCCGGGAAACTTTGGCACATTAAGGATGAGCAACAATGGTGTGGTTAAAGTTGTAGGTATGGGAAGTGTGTATCTGGAGGCTACTAATGGAATAAGATTGTTTTTTAAAGATGTTAGACATGCACTGGATATGAGGATGAATTTGATTTCTGCAGGGAAACTCGATGATGAGGGCTTCTATAATATCCTTTATAATGGACAGTGGAAGCTCACAAAAGGCTATTTAGTTGTGGCTAGAGGAAAGAAAGAATCTTCTTTATATTTGTTGCAAGCCAACATTTCTAAGAATTTCTGTAATTTTGTGGAAGATGGGAATGCAACTGAGTTATGGCATAAGCGATTGAGTCACATGAGTAAGAAGGGTATGAGCTTATTGGCTAAGAAAAATTTACTCACTGGAGTAAGGAGTGCAAAGCTTGAGAAGTGTGCACATTGCTTAGCAAGAAAACAGAGAAGAGTTTCATTCAAAAGTCATCCTCCTTCGAGAAAATCAGATGGATTATCTTTAGTACATTCAGATGTTTGTGGTCCAATCAAACTATTAACACTTGGTGGTGCTGCTTAGTTTGCTTAGTTTGTGACTTTCATTGATGATCATTCAAGGAAACTTTGGGTTTATTTCTTGAAGACAACAAACTAAGTGTTAGATACATTTAAACAATTTCATGTTCTACTGGAGAGACAGACTAGAAAGAAGCTAAAATGTATTCGTTTAGATAATGGTGGTGAATACATTGGACCATTTGATGAATATTATAGACAGCATGGTATTCGTCATCAAAAGACACCTCCAAAAACACCTCAGTTGAACGGCATTGCTGAAAGAATGAATCAAACATTAATTGAGAGGGTCAAATGTTTGATTTCAGATGCCAGATTGCCAAAATTCTTTTGGGGTGAGGCATTGAATACAGTTGCTCATATTATTAACTTGTCATCTATGGTTGCTTTAGATGGTGATGCACCAGACAAAGTTTGGTTTGGTAAGGATATTTCCTATGACCATCTAAAAGTATTTGGCTTCAAAGTTTTTGTTCATGTCCCCAAAGATAAGAGGTCTAAATTAGATGCCAAGACACGTGAATGTAGTTTTCTTGGCTATGGTTCTGATGAGTTTGGCTATAGGCTTTATGATCCAATTGAGAAAAAGATCGTAAGAAGCTGAGATGTTGTATTTGTTGAGGATCAGACCATAATGGACATCGACAGGGTAGAGAAGACAATATTCCGAGATTCTGATTTAGTTGATACTGGTCGGGTTCCATTCAGTGAGCCACAGAGACAATCACCTCATCATGTTGATGATAATGCTCAGCATGATATTTATGATTAGATTCATAATGACCATCAGCGTGTAAGAAACAGTAATACTCAGGTAGATGGGGTTGTTGATATTCAGCAGCAGGCAGTTCCACCAGTTGTTGAGTTGAGAAGGTCTACTAGAGATCGTCGTCCATCTACCCGGTATCCTACCAGTGAGTATGTTCTTCTAACTGATGCAGGTGAGCTTGAAATATATGAAGAAGCTATAGAGGATGTGAACAAGGACAAGTGGATTGATGCTATGCAAGATGAGATGAAATCGTTGTATGACAATCATACCTTTGACTTGGTCACTTTGCCTAAGGGCAAGAGAGTTTTGAAGAATAGATAGATTATCGATTGAAATATAATGAGAATGATTCACATCCTCGATATAAAGTTACATTGGTTGTTAAAGGTTTTAATCAGAAGAAGAGGATTGATTTTGTGAGATTTTCTCTCCTGTTGTGAAAATGTCTTCAATTCGAGTTGCTTTGGGATTAGCAGCAAGTCTTGATCTTGAGATTGAGCAAATGGATGTGAAAACTGCTTTCCTTCACGGTGATTTGGAGGAAGAAATATACATGGAGCAGCTAGAGGGGTTTAAAGTGAAAGGCAAAGAGAACTATGTTTGCAGGTTAAAAAAAAGCTTGTATGGCTTAAAACAAGCGCCGAGGCAATTGTACAGAAAATTCTAGTCTTTTATGGGGGAGCAAGCCTATAAGAAGACCACTTTAGATCATTATGTTTTTGTACAGAAGTTCTCTAAAAATGATTTTATTATTTTACTGTTATATGTTGATGACATGTTGATAGTTGGTCAAAATGTTTCGAGAATTGAAAAGTTGAAGCAAACTTTGAGCAAGTCTTTTTCAATGAAGGACTTGGGGCTAGCTAAACAAATTCTTGGTATAAGAATCAGTCGTGATTGAGAAGCTAAGAAGTTATGGTTGTCACAGGAGAAGTACATAGGGAAGCATGCCTCTTGCTACACACTTTAAGCTTAGTAGGAAACAGTGTCCATCTAATGAGAAAGATGTTGAAGATATGGAGAAAGTTTCTTATGCATCCGCAGTGGGTAGTTTAATGTATGCGATGGTTTGCACAAGACTGGACATAGCTTATGCAGTTGGAACAGTTAGCGGATATACTTCTAATCCTGGAAAAGCGCATTGGAATGCAGTGAAGAGGATCATTAGATATCTCCGTGGCACTTCTAGTTTGAAACTTTCGTTTGGGAGTGAGAAGCCAATTGTCATTGGTTATACCGATACAGACATGGCAGGGGATATAGATAGCAGGAAATCTACTTCGGGTTATATGGTTAACTTTGCAGGGGGAGCTGTGGCATGGCAATCTAAACTACAGAAATGCGTTGCTTTATCCACAACGGAAGCAGAGTTCATTGTCGTAACTGAAGCGTGCAAAGAGTTGCTTTGAATGAAAGTTTTTATGCAGGAACTTGGCCTTAATCAAGAAATGTATGTGTTATTCTGTGATAGTCAGAGTGCTATACACATTTCAAAAAATTCTACTTTTCATTTTAGGTCTAAGCATATTGATATTAGATACGTGATAAGTTGGAGTCTAAAGAATTAGAACTTCAGAAAATACACATTGAAGACAATGGCTCTGACATGATTACAAAGGTGCTTCCTAGAGAAAAGTTTGAATTTTGTCGACGTTTGGCCGGCATAGATTCCAATTAAGGAATTGGAGTTTGTAGTCTCTCTCATTGGGCTGGAGGGGGAGATTTCTTAGGCCCAAAGGCTTTGTGTCCAGCCTATGTGGGTTATTATTGTGCCCAACCCATTAGGGCTTTATGTTTCTTTATAAAAAAAAGGCAGCTGGAGGCAGAATTCTGCGTTAAGTGAGAAGAAGAAATTCGTGAACAGTAGCTGCCAGAAAAAGAGCAATTTTTCTCTCAGTCTAGTTTTGATCAAAGTGACGATCGGAGTTCGATCCGTGGTCCGATTGAGCTGAAATTTTAACAGTAGAATTCTGATTCCTTGCTCTTCAATCTATACGGTCAGTTTTCTATTTGGATTTTTCGGTGACTAGATTTTGGGTATATTTCGGGACTACTGTGTTTTAGATGAGATTTCACCATTTTTTTCTTGGGTTTGCTGTGATATAGCTTGTTCTTCACTACATTGTTGATTCCTTTATTTTTGGAATTGTGGTGCTCATTTGTTGAGTTAGAATTAGGTTTTATACCTAAAATTATATAGTGAAAATTTGGGTGAACTCCGAGATTGGTCCCGTGGTTTTTTATCCTTCACATTGAGGGAGTTTTTCTACGTTAAAATTGTGTTGTGGTACTATTGCCAATTTTTGATATATTTTTATTGTGTTTTGGATTACTATTTTGTTCGTGTTTAGTCGTTTCTTCACACGTTCACAAGAGCGTAATATCGTTTTTCCCAACATAGAGGACATCAAACTCGTTCATGAGTGAAGGCCATGCTTGTTAATTTGGTCAATTTTGTTCAATTACGTGCAGTAAATCGTGTTGACATATTCAATGATATTACAAAAAATAATGAAAGAAAGGACACACAACACCCCCCCCCCCCCCCCAAACTTTTAAAATTTATAAATTTATCTTATAAATATTTTAAGATTTTATAAAAGTTTCTAATGATTGTCCTTCTAAAATTCTAAAATTTCCTTTTTAATCTACCTCCATTCTATATAATTCTGTGTTTAACTAAACTTTTTCCCTAGTTTTTGAAAAATTATATTTTAACGTATGCAGTTTTTCAATTATTAAAATATTTTCTGATTTCCCCTCTTAAATATTCAAAATCATTTTTCACAACCCCTATATTTCATAAAATTTTGTTTTTCTCTAAATTTTTGTTTATATTTTAAATTTCCTCTAAATTTCCTTTATTAATTTTTTTCCAAAAAATTAACCATTTTATATCAATGCACTATATTTTCTAGATTTTTCTTCATTTTTTAATTTAGCCTTAAAATATATATTTATTTATAGTTTGTTCCTATTATGTCTTTAAATTGAAATTACTTATTCAACTTCAAAAATCCCAATAAAAGAGTAAAATTCTATATATATATATAAAGATTTGTTTTAGTATTTTCAACTAAATTACATAGAATTATTTATAGATTTGATTTAAATGTTGTGAAAATTAAGTTTGCAACTAGAATAAATTAGGAGATATTCATAAAAAAATCTTGACATTTACGTAACACTGTTGTATACTAAAATTATTTGTTTTAAAAAACATTAGCTAACATTATTAGTAACGATAATATAGAATTTTATTCTAAAAGTAGACTATTTTTTTGGGACAAAGAAAAGTTTTGAAACGGAACTTTTTTTTTGTCTTTTTGTTTAACACAAAGAGTATGTAAAGTTGCACACTGTTAAAGAGACAAGTACATAATAAGTTTATATTAGAAAACTAATTTCTTTAATCATTTGATAAGAAAAGTACAAACTGACAAGAGAATCTATGTCATAAAATATAGGTTTATAAAAATCCAAGTTAAAATAACATTGAATCAAAAGGTTTATAAAAATTAAGAGAACTTGTATAATTTTCCATAGACAAAATTGAAAGAGTTTTTCTTTTGTATATAATTGAGAGAAATTGAGCATATAAATCAAGCTTTGCTAACCAAGTTGAATTTTGATAGAGAAAGATTCTCTATTAATTATTTCTTCTCAAAAAATATTGTAAGAAACATGCATTTCTGAATGTTAGAGCCAATACACATCAATCCTCATGGGAATGGGAAAGTATTCTATGAAGAAGAAATCTTTTAAAGATCTTTTCAAAATGAAAGGTGGTGTCGATTCAGCTAAAATTACAAAATGACTAGATTCTTGATACACAAAACTTGTTAAGAACATCCCAAGCTATAATTAGTAGATTAGCTTTAAAAGTCTGTTATCTCAATAGTAGGGGTTCCATTTATTGAATTAATGGGATTCTGTAAGTTGTGTTTATAGAAAGCTGTAGGAATTATTGTTCAAATGGATGGTCACTGAAATGGATTTATTGGTTTTAGTTTTGATTGGCATATATATATATATATATATATATATATATATATATATAGTTTGAATATTCTTTAGATTTCAAAACTAGGTATTGCGATCTCACGTTTGGTGCAGAAACCAGTCGTAAAGTGTGTAATTTTTATATTTTCTAAAAAAATTTATTATTAGATTTTCTTATATAATTTTATATTTTATTCTCATCCTTTGCTTTCATCATTCTTTTGATGTAGGCTCATTCTAACAAAGATTTTAGATTTGGAAGGCAACGTTGGCATCTTGACAAATACAAAACGAAGTTATGTACAAAGGAGAAATGTCCATTTTGGCCACATAGCTGGGGTAAAAGATTTTGATTTTTTTTAAAAAAAAAAATAGAACATTGCATATTATATTATTTGATCAAATTATTTAGTCAATAAACCTTACATATATGTTTTGTTTATAATGCAGTTTGCTCATTTTCAGGTAGAAATTAATAGGAAGGATGAAACTTTATGTTCATTTTTCAAGTAGAAATATAAAAGACTATAAAGATTATTTTAAAATATAAGGAATAAAAAATATCATACGAATAGATGCGATAGATGTAATAATCAATCCATCACAACCCAGATGTGACATAGTATTAAAAATTATGAAACTAAATACCAATGATTAAAAAAATATTTGAGAATATAAAAAATAAAAAAGATTATTCGACTAAATATAACATACTATTTGGCATTTACTCAAAAACAAAACACAAAACAAGTGTTTTTTAACTATAAAAAATCTCTAAATGTTGAGGATTAATGTTTCTCTACAAGAGTTTTTTTAACTCTACATAATCTCTCTGCCAATTAATACAAGTCCAAAGAGATTAGAATAACAAAATGGGAATATGATTAAGGAATATGAGTAAACCAGCGATAACTGTGTTTTGCATCCATGAGCCGCCATATAACTAAAGTTGCACCACCTTGCAAAATCTTCCGAAGTTTTGAAAGGGATTTAATCTTTTTATATTCAAAGTCACTTCTCTTCCCAAACAAACAAAAATATTAATATAAAAATTAAAGCACAACGTTGGGAACCAACTTCAACCAAACATTTTAATTCATGAGTTTAGAAATGTGAATTCCATATTGCAAGGTAAAGGTTTGTGGAAAGAAGCTTCGTAAAACTACAAATCATTAATTTGTTTAAGCTGCATTTGCATAGACTTGTTTAGCTAAATCTTGCATTACCCAGAAAAGGGAGAACAAGGCCAAGTCCCTTGAATTGAGAAAGGATGAAAAGTGGACCACAACAATGTATATGGTTATGTCTCATTTATAGACAAAGTTAACGCTGAAAATTCAAACAAAATTGGATTTGATATTTCTAAATGAAACAAAATTAAAACACCAAAAATAGTATACGTGTGTATGTATTGAACTTTCAAAACACATTTTTACGCTTTTCAAAATATTTTTGTGCTTTTAATATATTTTTTATCTCACAATTATTATTTAAAAAAGTGTAAAAACACGTTTTGAAACGCAATATATAAACACTCTAAATCCACTCATGGATAGGATTTCTTAAATACATTCTAATTACTTTTCAAATATAATTAGGACTAATTCCTGGTGACTCACGCAAAGGTGTGAATGTGCCCTAATATATACAAAAGATAATGTGTTATTTAAAATATCATATATATATATATATATATATATATATAAAGAAAAACAATAAATCACCAAAGTAATAGATATCATCCATTGGAATTTTAAATTTTAAATTTAATATAATTTAAAATACACTATTGCATGTACAACTAAAACTTTAGGAGAAAAATTAAAGTTGTTTTTGAAACTATAAAATTATTATTTTTATGGTTACAATAAGATTTGAGAATTATCTTACTTTCATCAACAAGTTAAAACGTAAAACACAAAAATAAAAACTTACACAAAGAGTAAGAGAACAAAATGAAAAAATTAAGACATTGAAATTGCTGAAATTAAAATAGAAGCAATGAGGAACTATATTGAAAAATTATGAATTTTTTAGCCTAAATTTAAATCACTTTTCTTCAATTTATTTTTAAAAATAATAGAAAAAATTCAAGTCCATTCAAAATATTCACAAGACCAAATGGAAGCAACATCAAAGTTTTAATCCAAAAAAATAAATAAATAAACACAATTCTATTCTATTTTTAATATTAAAAAAATAAAAAATTATAGTATGGTATTAGAATTTATTTCTCAAACTAAAAGTCAATTTGTTATCTACACCTATTAAGGGTTTTTGCACAATTAATATTCGTAATAATCAAATTTATTGATTAATTTTGTAACTTAAAGCAAAATTTGAAAAAATAATTAATATTTTACAACTGTATTAGAACTGTTTTAAACATAAATAAAAACCATAAATATATTTATATATGAATTAAAATTGAATAAAACTAATCTTTCATATAACTATTGCATTACTATCCAATATATAGTAAAACTCTTCCACTACTAATATTCATAGCAATCAAAGGCATGTGACTATTTTTTTAAGACGAGATTCATACAGACTCTTATATTACTAATATTTTTAATATATAATTAAAAGAGTAAAAAGACAATTATATCCTTTTAAAAAAACATGATAACTATATTGAGATTGATAGACAAACTTACCATTCTCAAGACCAAATGGAAGCAACATCAAAGTTTTAATCTAAAAAAATAAATAAATAGGCACAATTATATTCTATTTTTAATATTAAAAAACATTAAAAATTCATTAAAAATTATAATATGGTATTAGAATTAATTTCTAAAGCCAAAAGTTGATTTTATTACCTACACCTATTAAGGACTTTTATACAATTAATATTCATAACAATCAAATTTACTGATTAATTACATTGAAACCAATTGACAATTTTTTTTTTTATATAATAGACGTTAAATTTGTCGTACCTTATAATTAAAGAGAATTTAAATCAAATCTAGAATGAACTCTTTTTTCCCCCTTTTAGAATAGAGGGAGTATTAAATACTATTTGCTTCAAAACTTCAATCAATTTTTTGTAATAACATTAGATGTTGATTTGCTTAATTAGTGCATTAATGTTAATTCCCCTATGTTTTTTTTTTCCATTTTAGTGTTTATTTCAAAACTTCAATCGGCACATTTTTTTAAAGGAAATTCGTTCTAATAGCAACGCATAGAAAGGCGAAGAAATGAAATGCCTTATCTTGTGCCCAAAATATTCTCTTTGTCTTTCTTGTTTAACAAAGTCCTGAAATTCAGGCATCATCAACATATCAGTAGAAATCTTTCATTTTTTTTTTCTTTTTCAGTTTTGCCTGCCAATTTCTCCTTGTGATTAGAGTTGAAGGAAGAAAATAGTATTCCAAGAAGTCTTGAACAGCTAAATCTTTAGTTAGTGTATATTGGAGAATATATGGATAATTCCATTTTCTATGAAAAAAAAAATTCTTTTTGTATTTACTTGTTTTATTTAGTGGCTTTTGATTGTTTTTATATTTATTTTGATACTATATGTAGCTACTCTTTCCATCTCACATTATTTATCATTTTTAATAAAATGGCAATTTTTATATGGTGATATTAATAGGAAAGTGAATTTTTTTACTTTTCTTTTGTATTCGTAGTGACAGGTCACTTTTTATTTAACATTGACAATTATGTGGAATAATTAGTGGGCTACATGAAAAATAAAAATAAAATTTCATTGTAAAAGTTGATTATACTAAAATAACAATTAATTTAGGATAAAAGAAAATAATATATATGACACTTTTAATGAGATGAAGACAGTAGTTATTTTTGCTAGTGCAATTAAATATATGCAGTAGGCATCACACTGGTTCTTATAACAAAACTACATTAGATAAACAATAATTACAAATAATATTACAATTAAAATTTTCAACCTCCAATATTTTCGCTAAGTAATTGTGGTAATATCTTTTTTTTCTCCTTTTATTATAACTAAGATTTATAAATTCTGATCTATACAAATATGAATATAATTCTTGCATAGATCATATATTACAGCAAGATTGATGATATTGGTATTCCATATTATGTTATTGGCACTTCCCATTTATCGCTAAATATATAAAATCGTGTTACTAATTGTACTTTTTTTTTAATAAATAAAGAGTGTAAATAACAAAATGTGGAGTGCCAATATCATCACTCTTACAATAATATACTAACATTATAGACAATTATCTAACAAACTTTGAATATAATCCATGCACTAGTCACATATTACAACAATATACTAAAACCATAAACAATACTTCTAAAATACTAGAGATTGATTATTCATCAATTAATGATCTCTCACAATTTAAAAGAGTCCAGATTACTATGCAAATAGGAACTAATAATTTTTTTTTGTATAAATATATTCTCATTCTACTTTGTGTCTTTCTTTTTTTTTTTTAATCAAAAGGTCGATAATTGTATTAACTTAGTAACAGTGAACATTTACAATTAAATGTGCCCCCAAAATTGGACTCTTCTTAGTTCTAGTCTTGGCTAAGACAAAATGACAACATGTCACACTTCAACTCACCCTCCCACAAAAATACACCATAGAAGAAATAAAAACCCTACTAAGACTGAAAGGAACCCCTCATAGTAGGGTATCTATTACCTCAACATCATGTTCCCCCGTCGATAAATTCGTCAACCACTGATCTTCACCATGATCCTAGCTAACTAATCGATCCCTCAAAAATTTCGGCATCATGCCCTCTATACACTGAGCAAACCCTGGTTCTAAAATAGCAGAAACCAGCTCAACCTATACCAGAACATGAAACCTATACCCAAACAACAAAAACAAAAACAACACCAATAAACTTTACACAAAAGTAAAAAAAAGAATCTAAACTACCATGTTAGCTTGAGTAAATTCCAACCAAGCATGCCTCGCCAGCTCCACTACATCCTTCACTAGCATCCATTTCCTCTGAAAAACCCACATGTTCCGGCTCTTCCAAATCATCCACATAAGATACGCCGTGAACTGTATCTTTTCAACCCAACCATTCTCTCTAATCCGAAAACAAAGATGTTGCCACCAGTGCTGAAACTTGGCAGGAGGCAGAACCTAACCCAATCCACATAGGCTAGCTTCCAAATTTGTTGAACTCTAGAAAAATGAAACAGGAGGTGTTCAATAGTTTCATCCGCTATGCCACACATTGGACAAATAGGCTCAATTGATAACCTCCTTTGATGCACCTTATCATGTATCGGCACAATATTATGAGCACAACGCCATACAAACTATTTGACCTTACCTGTGACCTTGAGCTTCCAAGCAGTTGTCCACATCCAATGCCTTCTATCTCGAGGGTACACTTGCTTTCCCAGAAGATTATAGAACTCGAGTACCAAAGCTACTAATCGAAACAATGACGGCTATTGGCCAAAGTTTTGTATCTCGTCCAAACCTTGCCATTGGGGATGTAGTTCCTGAGACCAAAGCACTCTCAAAAGGTTTGTTAGATATCTTATCAACAGATTTGCCAAAAGGTGTCAAAGTTCAAACCAAGCATTTGGAAGCATTGATAGAGCTGCACAACATGACAGGAAGCTTTGCTCGGAACATTCAACACCTGTTTTCTAATGCAGATCTTAATGTTTTGCTGGACACTTTAAAGTCAATCTACCTTCCTTATGAATCATTTAAACAAAGGCATG
Organism: Gynochthodes officinalis; assembly: GCA_020080225.1. NCBI lineage: Eukaryota > Viridiplantae > Streptophyta > Magnoliopsida > Gentianales > Rubiaceae > Gynochthodes > Gynochthodes officinalis. The sequence continues at coordinate 16,171,613 of CM034620.1, forward strand.
TCTAGTTGATCCACATCTGGTATTTTTCATTAAGTAAAATTGTGTCAGAATGATAGTCTAGTTTTCCTCACTATTTGGTAAATGATCACTGGGAGCTAGAATCAAATAAGGTTTGTCACTTTTACTCTTGACGTAATGTTTTATAGGCTACTTCAGGGATGAGAGCCGTTGCTAATACTTCGTTCATCTTTGACATCTTAGAAAGTGTGCACCATACAGAGATCATCATTGAGCTTGCTAGGTGCAAGTGACTTTTAGATATAGAATTTCCATTAGAAAATGTTTTGAAAACGATGCCTTGGGATAAGCAATCACCTGGTTCAACAAAAGCAATCTTCTCTGCTGACCATCTGATTGAATCATTCCTTGTCTTAGTGTTCTGTTGTACCAGTGGCATGGAGATTTGTCCAAATGTCACATATGAATTTTAATCTAATTATTTTTGTGAGAATTGCTACTAAATTACCTGTCTTATAGGTATGGACAAATGGAGCGTGTTGTTCTCTCCAGTGACATTGCTGGACTTGATCTTAAGGGAGTAACTTTTAGTCGTTTTGTTGGAGTCTATGGAGTTGAACTCAGTGAAACAATCCGAAGAATGGAGGAATCCATTCCACAAGTTATTATACTTTGTGTCTTTCACAAAATTTTATACTTATATTTTTACATTGGGAATTAAAAACTTACATTATGGTTATAAAAATTTCTAAATTAAAGTTAGTTTGTTATTAACATATAGTATAAAAGCGTGAGCAAGTTCTTTGTGGTCAAGACACGTGGACAGCTTCTCCTCCCCGCCCCCCCCCCTCCCCCCGGTGGACCTTTGGTTGTCCACGTTGCCCTTACATATGCTTATAGGGTTTACATATGATTCTCTAGGGTTTTCACCCTTTTCTACTGTAGCCCCTCTCTTTTCACCTTCTTCGCCTTCTTTCTTTCCTCTGTAGGGTTTTTACCCTTTCTATACAATCGACCCCTCTAACTATCCCCTTTCTATCTATTCTGAAGCTAATGCCCAGGCCAAATATCCACACCACCCTGGGATTTTCTTTTTATAGCGAAGAACACACAGAGAAATCAGTTTGCACAGCATAGGAATTCATAGGCCTCAGCTCTATTTTGGGGTGAGCCTTTCATGTACACTTTATTTAATCTTAGGTTTCTTCAGAAAGTTCAGTTTTTTTCTTTTTTTTTCTCCCTTCTTCTTCTTCCTCTTTCTCTCTCTCTCTCCCCCCATTTTTGGGGAAAAAGGTTTTTTCTTTTTAATTTTTTTAAGTGTTTGTTTCATCTTAGTTTTCAGAAGGGGGCTGATCGTGATGTAAGATTTGAAATCTCATTTCTACAGTTTTTTCCCCTTAGGATATGCTTTTTGCATGTTTGATTTATTGGGTTTTTAAACGATTTAGTATGTTTTCATTTTGCTAATAATCTACTGCGAATCATGTGAACTTCTCATAAATTGATTAAGGGGTTGTTGATGAAATCATCTGGGTTTTGCTATGAATCCCATGATTCAGAAAGATTCAACAGATAAGATTATAAGTTTTGTCATTGGTGTACTTTACCTAAGGACAATGTTTTAAGGGCTCAGCTCTATCTTATCACAATTCTGACAACCCACAACTCTATGGATGGGTTTTTATAAATTTGCTCATTTTTCTTGCAGGGAACAGGTAGTTATGAAGATTGTACAAAAATGCTTCGTCTTATTGTGGATCTTGTTGAGGCCAGCATATATGCTGATAATCAAGAATAGAGGTTGAGATTTTTAATTTTTGAGGTTTTGATTATTGAAGACGATGAAACCTTGTGTAACTGCTTAAACTTATTTATTTATAACATTCAGAGGCAACTTGAGCATGTTAATTTTGTATTTTTCCTTCTTCTACTTCCTTTCTTGATTAAATGAGAACATTTATCCTTACAGTGTGGATGAGCAGGTAGCAAAGGACATACAACTGATAGATGCAATCGCAGAAAAACAAGCTCAGATTTTTTTTGAGGAATGCAAATTATTTCCTGCAAATGTACAGATTCAATCTATTTATCCATTGTAAGAAAGAAATCAGTTCATCTTTAACTTTTTTCTGGCCTTCTTTTGGGTTAAGTTGGCTGTGACTTGTGGTAACCATCTGTTAAATTGATACATTTGTACTTTTTGCACTAATGGATGAGACATTCTTTTAGGCCATTTACAAACATGATAGTGTTTACTCCTAATTTTTTTGGTTGGTAACACCTTCTTCAATTGTTCATGCCTGTTCACATTTTTTTAGTATCTCATTTCACACATCCTCTGGATGTCTTTTACTCTCCCGTTATGTTATGCACCTCACATGATTCTAATTCAAGCTGGAACTCAAAGGTTAAATTGGCGAGAGTGATGTTGCATAGCACGATATTTACAGTTAATGAACTAATCATTTCTGTAATTGAAATCATTTGGAATCTAAAATGAGATGGATTACCAAGAAATTATTTAAAGATATGAGTTACTTGAAAATCGAGTTGTTTAATGTATAATAGTGATTGTTTTTTCAAAGATGATGATTTCCCCAAGCTTATCATTTATTGGTTTAAAAATTATTTAACTCAATAAACCATTTGCATAGTGTTTTTATTTTGTCAGCGGAGGTGATTGAAGGGCAGGTGTTTATTTCCTTCTTCTTATGTGCTTTTAAATATTTTTTTTACCTTTTGTTATTGTTTTTGCTTTAATAATCATCATGGTCTCACTGGAACACCATGCCACATGGAGATGAGGATATTGGGTTAAATCATGAAGGGCTGGGTGGTAACTTAATGATTGCTATTCATCAAGCAACTTTTGTATAGGGTTGTGACTTAAGTAGTTGAGTTTCTGCTTTTCTAAGAGAGAGGAGGGATTAAGTACATGTGTAATGCAACCTATAGAGAATGGCAGCTGAACTTAGTTATTTGCTTTTTGATGTGCTAAAGACTTGTATTCTTTTTCTTCTGAACTTCAGGGTGGCAAACTATAGATGCCTCTTATATCTTACATTTCTAGCAATTACTTTTCACTTGGTATAATTTGTGTTTCAGGGATTGTTCTATTTGTAAATAAGCCATATTATATACTATTTTTAGAACACATTATTAGTTTTAGTTCTAATTTTCTTCTTGAGATTAAGTAATGCTCAGTACTAGTAATACAACAATTGCAGGCCAGATGTATCTGATTTGGAAAAATAGCTTCCTGATCAATCAAACAGACTTTCAAGTCTTCAAGAGATGGTTGATGATTTAGCATCTAAGGTTTGTTCAAACTCATATGCTCAGCCCTATCTTATCACGTAAGTGCCTCAATGGTTTTCTCGAGAATCTGATTTTTTTTTAGGGTTTGACGATCTGATACTGAAGTTGGTTGATGCATTTGTATGACAGGATGCATGGGTTGGATTGAATTAGAAAAATGTAGTTGAAATAACATGGCAATTGGGCCAGTTTTGAATGACATTGCTGATTATTGTCTGAAACCCTCAAACTTCATTTTATTTTCCTATGCTCTATAGTTGAATATTTATTCACTACATACTTAGTAATTTGAGGCTATCATCATGCGATTCTTTGAGTTGGGGAAACAAAAAGACGCTTTTCAGTTATGTTTTCACAAACTTTAGGCTTTGTTTATTGACTTTGAGGTCTAATATGTGTTTTGCTCAATGTAAATAGATCTTTGTACCTCTTTATTTTTATTTTCACTCATCATTGATGTTTGTTGGCAGTACATAACGCCTTATTTAATGGTTAATGAACTTCTATCCGTGGAGCGTGTTTGCAACTTTCTGAGACTGGTAACGGCATTTTTGCTCCTATGGGGAAAAGTGTCTGTTTCACTTGCATTTCTTTTATGGTTGAAGATTCATTGTCTTACTTCTCTTGCTGTATTTGGGGACAATTATTTTCAGTTATGTTATTTCATTTTATCTCTTTTCTATTTCTCTATGGTTTTCTGGTTGTGATTTTGGGATTTATTATAGAAATATTTCTTGATGTATGAAAACAACAAAGAAAAAGCTAAGTGTGAAGAAATATGCTAATACGTAACAAGTTTCAATTTGACATGATAGGATTTGTTTTTGTTTATGTTGGAATTTTGGATATTTTGTACCCAATAGGTTTCATCTTTCTTCATGATTAGGGTTCATGAAATAAGTGAATATATATAGTTTGCTTGTCTATGATTATACATTTGGTTGCTGAACTGTAATATGTCTGTTTCTGTTTTATTTTTACCTTTTGTCCTCTGTTTTCTGGCCTCCCTTTGATAATGTGCGTTAATCCTTCATAGTTTTGTGGCCTTCGCACGTGTATCAGCAAAAGCATCCTCACAACTTCATTTTCCTTGGGTTCTTTACTACTTCCCTAAGTTTGATAGTGAGAGTAGCCGATAAGGTTACATTTATTGCAACTGCATAAGTAGCCAAAAATGTTATTCTTCTTATTCCAAGGTAACCTTACATAATGTATTTATGTGGTGCATTAGAAAAGAGGAAAGTGGAAAGTGGATCTTAGTTTTTATGCGACCTATGAGGAACTCTTCTGCCCTTCAGAAGATGTTCAGATGTTTTACTATTGGTGACTACTTTAAAGCTACAATTCATTTGTTGGTGTCGTTGCCTGGCTGGATTTATGACTTGCAGTTATATGGCCTTGGAAAATTTATTTCCTCTTGGACCCATCTGGTTTCAGCCATATGTTCTTTTTTTTTTTTGTGGAATGTGTTTCGATTGTTTGTTAGTGATTGTCCCCTAACTGGTTTCGTGTCCTACAGTTATACGGCTTTGGCAAGTTTATTTCCAGTTGAACCCATCTTCTGTTTTCAGATTTACAAACAAATGTCAGGCATATGTATTAATTTTTGTGAAAGGTCTTTCAGTGATTTGTTAGTGTTGGTCCCTCTGTTTTATTTCTGGTAAGTGGGAAGAGGGGCCTTTTTTGTGTTGGTCTGGTTCTTTGATTTATATGAATAGCTTTTTCGTATCTTGTCGTGTCACCAAAGTTATGATGATAGTTACTTGTAATTGTTAATCAGATTGGTTGCTTGCCCATTTGTAGTTGTTTCCCATAATTCTGCTGATTTCAATACTGTATTTCAGTTTAAAATATATTTTAGCATGTTGTAGAGACGGTTATCTGTGAGATTTTAATGCTTTGTTTTTGTTCCTTTTATTCCTTATAAGAAAATTTTTTGAGTAAAATTACACCTTGTGTGTGTGTCTATAGGGATTTGTGTATTAAAAAACTTTCACATTACATTGGGAAAGCCACCGCCTCTTCCTTTGTCTTTGTATGTAAAAACAACTAATTCTTTCCTTTTGGAAAAACAAATGGAGACTTGTTTTTAGATGTTCCTTGTTCTTCTTGTGACTTTTGTTTTACTTAGATAAAGTTGCAAAATAAAAAAAAAAATAAAGAGGTCGTGTGTCTAAATTATTTTATGCATAAGATAGTTTCATGCTACATTTGGAGGGTCAATATACAATAGCAACTCCATTAAACTGGTTCTTCTTTTCCTTTTCGTGCCTGGAAAAATACCAAAATACCATCTCTTCATTTGTTTTCAAAAAACAAAATGTTCTCTCTAAATATATAGGTTCATGTAACTTATGTGTTTTAAAGATGACAAAGTAAAAGTAGATCAAATTTGCGGTACGAAGTTCACCAACTCAGTATGTTTCCTTCCCACTTTGTGTGTAAACAAAAAAAGTGGTTTTCTGTTCCTTTTTTATGTGAGAAAAAATGCTTGTTTGTGCTTTTTTTTTATTTATTAAATGTGTGATTCAAAATTTATGGTTCTTTTAATTTGAGTAATGTAATGATGTATGGATTCATATTGGACATAATAAAATTAAGTTTCCCAAATGCTACCTTTTAATCCATTGCAAGTTTTCTGATTTTGTAAAAACAAAGGTGCCTTTCGATTTTTCTTACCTTGGAAAAAACACTTGTAGAAACTTCCATGCTCTTGTCTATGCTTAAGTTGTCTGATGGTGCCTTTCAATTTAATTTCTGGCTAGATTTGTGGATTTACTACTCATGCCGTTATTCTTTTACTGTTGTCGTCGTTTCTCTGCATGGCCCTCCAGATATTTTACATGGAAAAATGAATCTACATATTTCATTTATGGAACAATAGGTTATGCGTCCTTGCATTCTAGCCTGGGCAAGAAAATGTAATAGTTTTAAATGTATGCTTGCATGAAAAAAAGTTGCCGATGCTTGATAGCTCTTGCTTTTTGTTTGGTTCTAATTGTTACTTTTGTTTTGTACATGCATGGAATGAAGTTCAAATGTTGATGCTTCGTTGAAAATTTATTAGCTCAATCGATCACACTTTCCCAGGTAAAGTTCCTCTTAATATTGCTCTTTTCCATGCAATTAACTATTTCATGTGTTTATTTGGTTTTTACTTTTTCTATCCTCACTATAAGAAGCACATGCATGATCGATAAAGTATAAGAAATTATTTGCTGCATGCGATGGATGTATTTACCCAATGGTTAACAACTTTAATTGCCACGTAATATTTACACAGTCGTGTATGTTACTTCAATTTCGTATGCTTATCAAAGTCGTTGTAAGTCAGTGGAAAAATATTAGAAGGATTGTATCTATGATAAACACTTTTTCTTTTCAAAGAAAGGAAGGATAATCTGTTCAAACAGAGCACAACATAGACATATATGTTACTTGAATTTTGTATTGCTATGGGACCAATTGTTTGAAATGAAGTGTAAGTATTGTTTGTCTTGCATGTGTTGAAAGTGTTTTGTTGGTAGGCCTAAATGCTGATAACCATTTAATATCCATGCGATTGTGTATATTACTGTTATGTTATGCCTAATGCTCAACTATGCAATTGGTAATCGGTTAGAGAAAATGCATTAGAAACGCAAAGTATCTTCTTCTAATAGCCAAAGAATATACACTTGTTTGTTTCCAGTAGAAGTTTGTTTTTTTTCCAAAGTTTGTGTTTTCTGAGCTTCCTTCTTATTGTCCTATGAAGTTCTATTTCTTTAACACATTTGCCCTGTTTCTTTGCATTGCATCATAACTGTTTTTTTTCTCCTTTCTTTTGTATATATACATTCAATGCAAACTGACTGTCGATGGTCATTGCACAACTGATTTCCTTATACAGTTGCATTTTGAGAGTTAAAATTTCTTTTTGTATCTTCTTTTACTCACAAAGTTCTGTTGTATGTCTTTTTTACTTCTACTCCCCCTGTGCTAAGCATAACTCTTTTGTGTTTGAGATTAATAGAAACAAAATATTTGATGCATGTCATCCATCTTGCATGTGCATTTTTTCTGCATATTTTTCCTCGTGTCTTGCAAATTCTTTGTGATCTTCTGTGTTAATTGTAATCAGATTGGGTTTTTGTTTGCATGAAATGTGAAACCTTGTTCTTTTAGATTCTAATCAATGAATTTATGCCTGTGTATTCATTGCCCATTAAATTTTCCCTATTCTAAAGGTGTGTATCATATTGCAGCCATGGCATTTTCTTGCAAACTTGTGTCGAACTGTTTGCATTTGATGTCTAAAAAGTACAATTACTTATTACTCCTCCTTTTAACAACAGTGCTGCTTGTATGCTAAACGATGTTTCCTCCTTCTACTGGGTGTAATATATCTTAGGTTTGGATTGTTTACGATTTGAGGTTTTCTGTCCATTACATCTGCCAGTTTCATTCCCTACAATTACTCCTTCCTAGCTTCTTAACTATGACCTCTATTTTTTTCTTAGAACCAGGAACTTTGAAGTATTTAATTCGACCTATGCTGCATTGGCTTGATTTATCAACAGTAAGTATGCTTCATATTACCTTACTCATGCCTTTGTTCAAAAGACTATGCTTCTATTGTTTAATTGGACCTATTTTCTTGCTCCCTTTTTTTCTTGTCCTTGGAACCTCCATGGTCAGGATTCTTACTACCTCTCATTTTTACTTTAAATCAATGATTATTGCTTGTTATTTTTTGGGTTCATGCTTACTGCTTTTTGTGCTGGATATGCTTACTATATGGCCTTGCCACTTTTTCCTCCACACAAGCGTGGCGAGTTTTTCACCCAACGAATCAGTGGCAAACGTAAATAATTTTCACGCTTGGTTGTGTAAATATAACAAATATTCTTGCTCTCATTTCCTTGGTTAACTATTTTTTATGTTGTCCACGCTTTGTTTGTGTTATAGATGAGCTTGTTACCTTGTTAACATATTAGTACTTAAGATGTTTGTGTAAGTACTCTTGCTTAAAGTTGTTGTGGCTGTACATAGTATTGCCAAACTGAAAAACCAGTCATCTTCTTGGTAGCCAATTAGCAATTGAGTTATGTATAAACTTCTTCATTGGTTCTACTTGGTTATGTCTGGTGTTACTTGCATTCATAGCGTGTTTATACTGGTTTACATTTATTTAACTTAATGTTGTTGATTTTCCTTTTGTTCTGTTGCTATATATATATGATACATACAGGGGTTCTTATTTTTTGTTTTTGTGACATATGTAGGGTGAAACCTTTGCTTACCATAGACTAAAAATTTAATAAATTTAGTGTCCTAAATGCAAACTGAACAAAATAAAATTTGTTCTCAGATATTCTTTACAATATTACACTGTTCAGTCACTAAAACAACACCATAAAAACTTTATCAGCCAAGGAACTGTTTTCATTGGTATGAACAGATTAAACTAACACTTTCAATAACTTGCAGAAAATATTAAACTCTTTGTACAAGGATTTTTATGACATGAAATATTCAAAAGTTACTTAAAAGATGTAATTAAAAAATCCCATATCTCATTTATTTTTGCCAAGGCATTACATTCCTAAAAGAGATGGAACTATCCCAATTGGTGAGCTTGAAGACCAAATGACAAAAGTGTTAGCTTTGTTTCCAAACAAGTTTGATCTTCAGTCAAATGGTACAAGGCTGTTGTCTAAACAAATTCCTTCATGGATTTTGCCTATCTTATGTTAGCCTTTTTAGAAGTCATTTATTTCATAGTTCTTTTCTTCAACGTTATATTTCATGTTAGTCTGATGCTTTTTGTTGCTTTGTAGAATGTATCGGACATCATTGTCAAGCTCTCTTTATTTTGTCGAAATTGACATCAATTTGTACAAGATTATATTTTGGAAGAAAATGAATATTAAGTTTTCATACCACAAATAAATAATATTTTTCTTGCTATTGTTTATTGCAGCCATTGAAAGATTCTATCCATGGCAATTTAAATTTAGAACAGATTAGAATACATTTTTCACATTTTATTTTTACATTAATTAACTCTTACTATATAATTTCTTCTTAACTCTTTAAATATTTTTTTTATTTTTAAATTATACTGTGATTTTATTTTTCTACACAACATGATGGGCAATCAAAAAACCGTGCCTTGCACGATTAGAGCCTGCTAGTATCATATAATAGGTGACAAAGAAAAAACCATTACTTATTGAAAATATTTTAATAATAATTTCATTATAGGAGTGCATAACTCAAGTTATATGGTAGTTTTAATTAATTCTAGCTAAAAAAGTTTCTATGTAATTTATAATTAAAAATTTTACTACTTTCTAATTTCTTATCATGAATGATATATTTATAACCACTTATTATTTGGTCTTTATTGACAACCAGTGGGATGGGGGGACTTAGCAAATTTTTCTATTTTTTATTTTTAACTTGTAGTTATAGGGAGTAAGACTAGAATTTTTACATAACAATTTAGTTAAAAATGACATATCAAGAAGCAGGACTATAAACATTATTACCTTGGTGATTTTTGTTTTTATCTTTGTAGTAACATTGCCTTGATGTTTGTTGAACAAAGAGGTGAACTTGTTCTATAGTTGCTAGTAAGGCAAATAAGATTATCGCCTAACACTGAAAAATGTTAAGGCTTTCCTATTTTAATTATAAAAATTAAGTTTGGACGACATTTGTTTCTATAGTTGATGTTAGAAAGAATCAAAAGCAAACATTTTTTACATATCATAAACATTAACACATTTTTTTTGCTTGGATATGTTAAATATTAAGTGTATTCACTATATTCAAATGTTTGCTATAACAAATCAATCAAAACAATCATATGTTTTGTATGAAAATCTGAGTGATGGTTCCACATGTTTTGATTTCTTATTTTACATTTTGATCTAAGAGCATTACCAAAGCCTTTCAAAAATAGGATTATCTTGATGTAGATTTGCCTTTGACTTATATCCACCTAAATGTAATGAAGTCTTTATCATTCTATTTATAAAATAAAATATAAAATTTTATACACTTTAATATTCAGAGGACAAAAAGAATTTATTTGATTTCTTTATACTCATAAGGCTAGAAATTGACCATCTGAAATTTAAGATAAGTCTAGAAGGCACTTACATGGGCACTTTAATCAAACAAAATCCTTTGTCAAGCTATTATGGGTAAGACATCAACTTTTCTCTTATTTTTTAATTTTAACCAAAGGAATTACAATTTTAACTACAAAAACTATATTATTCTATTTGGTACAACTACAAAATAAAATACTAACTCGTTTAGATAACTTTATTTCTTTAATTGCTCATCTAACTCGAAATTCCATTTAAATGCAGCTATTGTTGTCAAATAACGAAAAATTAATTATTTTCTTTCTTTTTAATATATAACGCTGAAAAATTACTCATAACTAAATAGAAGGAACTCAACATAAACCATTCCAAACATGTAATTAATGCTTATTTTAGAAAAATGTCTAGTAATGGCCAAATATATGTAACTAATATCAAAATAATGAGATTATATCAAAACCTTATATTTGATAGTTGAGATCTTTCATTCTAATTATTATGTATTAATGATGTTTTATTATTAAAACCCTTAGTTTTGACAACAAACATGATAACTATTAATAAATGGGGGTGGCTTTTTTTAATTGGTAAAAGTAGAAGTCCATTGATTAGTCTATAATAAGTTATCACATTCGTGGTCAATACTATATAATTTTAATAGTAAAATATTATTGGGATAGAGAAATTGAACTGACTTTTTACATACAATTTGTATTTCATAATATTATAATGGACAAACTCATTATTACCATATAGTGTGGTAAATGGGTGAAGTGACTCATTCATAAATTAGATCATAAATTATAGGTCATAACCCAACAAAGATGCCAGGGCCTCTCTTTTAAAATAGCCCTGTTAACCTTTCTCTTTCCTTGTGGAATATTTTATGTAAATGATGCTAGCTATAAAATAAACTAGCTAGTATTTTCCTATCCGTATTTGCCCTATGATGTTGTTTATTGTTTAAGATTGCTATTTTTATGAATATTTTATATTATTAAAATAGGATAAAAGAAAAAATAAAGTAAATGTTTAATGGATAATGTTTAGTATAATAGCTTTTTTTTTATAGTATCAAAGCCATACATTAATTAACTCTGATTAAGTATAGTAATATTGGACAGATAAAATTGTACTCCTTTCAAAGAAATAAGAATAGATTATTCACATTTCATTAGATGGTTAGAGGCAGTGGGGCACTAGGGGCATGTGCCCCTCCACTGATGTCACTATCAACTAATAGTAAATATGCTTATTTTATATAATTTGTATATTGTGACCCTATAATAAAAATATGTTAATTAATTAATAGAGTTCAAATATTGTTAGAATACAGTTAATTTTATCTAAATATATTCACACGTTCACACAAAGTCCTTACTAAATTTTATTTTGTTTTTTAGATGGTTAAATTATGTATTTAAAAATTAACCTTTTCAAATTTATATTTTATAACAATAAGTTTTATTGTAAAAATAAAATTTATAATAATATTAGATTAAATTCCAGAGTAAAACTAAAACTTATTAATGTAAATATTGAAAACCTCTCAATTATCAAAACAAAAATATTACATTCATGTCTTAGTTTTCTAATTATTGTAGAACCAATTAATTATCCATGTATATATACAAATTACAATTAACAAACTCAAAATTTCTTAATTTATTTATACTTTAACAGGAAAATTCAATCTCAATTTTCTTTTTTTTAGATACTTACTTTTAACATTTAGTCTTTTGCTTTATACACATAAGTAATATTTTTTATTCATTAGAAATTTGATATTTTTGCTATTTTCTATCTAGTTGTGAAATTATATCATGGATTACAATCTTGCAATTAACTTTTTGCTTTATGTGATTGAAGTGCTAGATAGTTATTAAAATAATTGTTGTTATACATTGGTATGAGATTCTAAGAATATTATTTTTTTCTCATATTTTTTACAAATTTTTTTATTTAATACATTTTCATTTAACAAGTTATGGTATGTAGAGTATTTTGATTTATATTGTAAATTTATTTATTATATAAATACTTATAAATTTATATTCTTAACTTGATATTTATTTGTATTTTGTTTATTGATTTTATTTATGAAATTATCGGAAGGTATTTTAAGAGAAAATGATGAACAAAAATTCATATAACAATGAACCAACAAAAGATAGTGAAAATTAAAAAGTGATAATAAAAAAACATTTGGGAATCAATTTCAACATGCATTTTTAATAATGTAAAAATTTGTGAATATTTAATTTAATAAATTTTTACTTTATTTTATATAAAAATTACTTAAACTGAATTTTTTTTTTATCTATGTTAGTGTGCCCCTACTAAAATATTCTTCTAATTCCGCCACTGCCTCCACCCCAAAAAAAAAAAAAAAAACACATACTTAAATAAGAGTTCTTCATATTTGCACAATTAAGTCCACATATGCAAGAACATAAGGAAGACAAATAGTTGAAAGATAGAATAATTAGATCCTTTAGCTATAATAAAACATAGTAATTATTGAATTATAAGCAACCAATGTACAAAATTTTTATTTCAGTAATATTTGGAACCAAAAAAAAAACCAACTGAAACCGGGAATAGACAAAAAAGAAAAAGAAAAAGAAAAAGAGCCCAAACACAAAAATTGTAGCAGACTTGTGAGTGATGAATATACAAAATTTCAATTTTAGTAAAATAATATATTTGCAAAAAAACAAAAAAAAAAGCAATAGAATTTGGAAATCGAAACATTGAATAAAGCCCTAGAAATCTAGTTACAACAAAATCTTAACGTAAAATTTATCCCTACAAATCTGAACCCAACAAAATCCAGAATATAGAACGTACGACCAATCATTAACATCACTAATGTGCCATTACACACAAAGACCAGATAGAAGATCATAGAGATTAATAGTAAAATTAATTCTAGCTGAGAGACTGCACAAGTTAAAAATAATAATAATAATCCAAACATTGAGATCAAACCATCACCTCAAGTAATATGTAAAATTTTCAAAGGAGACATCAATGCTGCTTGGATCAAGTATCCTTTGTTGTAACAAATCTTTAACTGCTTGTCACCTGGTTGATGTCAAAGTTGGAGGATCTAAATCCCTGATTCCAATTTCCCATATGCTCATTAGCAAGTTTCCAATGCCCCCAATTAAATCAAAATCAGGAGCAAGAATTTGGAAAGACAAGGAAGGAATTTCCCTAAACTCTACGTCTCTAGAAGGTGAAAAAAAAGGGGAGGAATTTAGAGAGTACAGCCGTGTGTGCGTGAAGGTCTCATACCCATTTGGAAGAAAACGTGGAAGTTGAGTGAACAAGTTTTTTGTGCGTTGGAAAACATCACATGACACTCACTCAAACTGCTCAATGGAGTGATTCAAGGTGCGAATTTTACTGTGCATGAACAGTAATTTTCCTGTATATTTTTTTTTTTGTGGCCGGCAGTAGTCGAATTTTGTATCCCTCGTAGTAGAGGACGAGCAGTGCAGTTTCTCATTAGGTCGTGATGGTACCGGCGAGATTTCTTTACCGAAGGGTTTTGGAGTCCCTAGTATGGGAGGAAGAGCAGAGTTGTCTCATAGTCATCAGATTGCTGGACTTTGAAGCCGGTGGCGATTTCATGGTGATCTCGGCAAGGCTTCCCTACTGCAGGGGCTTGCTGTCCTAGCTTGGGAGCAGAGTCAAGCACGATAATACGCAGCATAAGGCTGCGCAGGGTTAGAAGGGATCGACCAACGCAGAGTCGCACTATATGGATTTTTGCGATCCGTTTCTTCTGTCTTGTTAAAGGGAGCTGTGCAAGCAAAGACCGACAAATTAGGATTTTTGTTCTCTTAGCTGGGCTATAGTTAGGAGGTGCCAATCCCACTGTATTGGGGATTATACCGGTCTTGTTTTCTCAGGGTTTGCCTTAACCAACCCCTATTGGATTTAGGTTAGTTGTGTTGAGGTCCGTCCAGTTAAGACTAGTCTTTAGGTGGACCCTCTATGTAATGTTTACCCTCGAGTATTTCATTGGTAATATAATTGGTTTGTTTTGATTAAAAAAAAAACTGCTGCTTTTGGAGGAAATTCTTAACTATAATATAGCAAGATATAAATAAAAAATAAAAATTTGAAAGCAGAATGATCTTGGGCTGATAAAGAATGCAATTGCCCAACTGGACGTACCTTTAGTCCAATCTTCTAAACCAGCTAAAGTGAACTCTAACGGGCCACAAATACAATCCCTGGGCTTCCCACTGCCATTTCTACTAGCCGAAATGATCCACCATTTTATTTTTGCCCTTTTAGGAATAGATGAATAGATTCATTCTGTTCAGCTCTGCAAGTGGTCCATGGGTGATGGCTCTTCATTAATACATGCATGGAGCATCCACTTGATTTGGTTTGGAGTAATTTATCCCTCCTCCTTTTACCCACGTTGTGTCTCTGTCCAAATCTTCCCTTTTCCACTCATTCATCATTTCTACCAATCCCAACAAATTGGGGTTCTGTCTGCATACTCAGCCACCTTACACCAACAAAAGTAGATGAATTTCCATTGTCTTTAGTTTCGGCCCTTATATCCTCATTTCTGTGTCCCGTTCATTCGCACACGGACAACCCTCGTGTATTTGTTTTTGTTTGTTTGTGTGGCATCGTGCATTTGCATTATTCTCCTCCAATTTTGAGGATTTTCCGTCCCTTGAATTTCTGTGGCCCACCGCACACTCCCAAAACAAGGAGTGTCCTATTCAACAATGAGAGAGAGCTGATGAAAAATCTCTTCAAATCCAGAAATTCAATGAGCCATTTACAGGGTTGATGGCCCACAAGTCAATTTGGTATAAATCACTTCGACTTTCATGGATTCATTGTCAACAGTAACACACATGGAAAAGAATTCAAGTAGGGGGTTAGGGATTCCAAAGCTGTGCTTTACAGTTTTTTCTTTTTTTTCCAGGGGAAGTTTTTTGATCCCGATCATCCTCACATGTGATCAGCTAGTTTTTCTTTTTCTTGTTTTTTAATAAAAGGTAGAGTTAACTACAGAAAACTTCCATTACATATTACTGAATCATCTTTTATATCTCTTAGAAAACTACCCATGTAAATTAATCTTTCACATTGTGAATTGCAACTTTTTTTATCCCCCGTTAGTAAGTATTCCATCCAAAAAATCACGAACGGAACTTCTGATTTTAGTTTTGAGGGTAAAAATAAGCACCACGTTAATGATGTGACAAGATTTAAAATGCCTCTCGCATAGGTGGGTAAACCCATTTCACCCATTTCTTATAAATTAGACGTTTATTTTAACTTTTTTTTATATAATGTAGAATCATTTTACCTTATCACTTGTCCTTAGTTAAAGTAGGGTCTTGCGACCCAAATGCCTTTTAAGGACAAAACCCGAAAAACTTTCTAAACTAATACATAATATCTTGTACGAGCACACGAATCAATTATTGCCTCCAACATTACCTTATTTTAATAGACTCAAGTTCACAAACTATCAAAATCGAAATTGTTGAAAAATTAGGCTTTGCAACAATAAGAAAATCTAAGCGTGTGTTGATGAAGAATCTGTGTTACAATTGATAGAATCCTAATTATTCGACCACATTACAATGTCAAAAATTAAAGGAAAGAACAAATAAGATGTTATGTTGCTACAAAAAATCAAAATGGCATTTGTGAAAAGTTCTAAGACTTCAACAAATTCTCAAAGAAAATTCTATGGTTGCAAAGAGCACCAGGTAATGCAAAATTTATTAAATTGAAAATGTGGGAAGAAAAAGAGTTTCAGATTAGGGGTTCTTCTTAGTTAAATAATGACAAAAAAATTTTTGTTCAAACATGTAGTGGAGGCATAGAGTAGCTTTTTCTCGTGTTGTGAGGGTTGTGATAAATATGAGAAGTGCTAATTGGTAGATTGTTGAGCAACATTCGAAAATTGGAGACAGAAACGGAAAAAGGAAAGGAGATTGAACAGATTCTAATGGATTCTATTTTTATCACTAAAATTGGCCGTGTCTGTGGTACCCATTTTACTCCTCAAGTATAAAACACGAGCTCCTATTTGGATGAAATATTTGTTGGAAAGTTGATGGGGGACCAAATAAGTTATAATTTGTAATGTCAGAGATTTTCTTTTTTGTTTTTTTTTTCAAGGGATGAAAAAGATAATTATCCAATTTAAGAGAAACTTTTTATGTAAAAAAGATCTTTATTGATGTTATGTTTTAATTAATATATTCTAACATTAAAAGATACTCCAAAATTTTTAAAAAGTACCTTAGTTTTCTATGGAGGACATTTCGAATTCAGCAGGTAAGCAAAAAACTTCTTCAATTTTTTAACCTTTCATATGCTATTAAATTATACTTCATCGTATCCTAAGTTTCTTAAACTTTATTTTATTCGAGAAACATAATGTCTTCATTAACGTTGTATAAACTAAACATGTCAGACCTCGTGTTGTTCCAATTAGTCAAGAACGGATTATTTATATTCCTATTGAATGCTAAAGCTAGTGTATGGAGCTTAGTGTGAATGACGTAGGAGTAAGAAAGGGAATAAAAAACGTTAATAGTATCACAATTTTTAATGTAATAATTATGAGATTAGAAATGTATTAGAAATTGAAAAACTATTTTAGAAAGTGTTTCAAAACGTTATCCAAACGTGCCCTTATGTCACACATTAAAGTTACACAAAAAAATAATAAAGAGAAAAAAATGTTAAAAGAGTAATATATTTAAAGTAAAAATTTTCACAATTGATATGGTATTCATATATTAGAGATTACTGAATAATCAAAATAACGGCTGCTTCATTTCACTTCAGGTATTGACAAATTTTACTAAAATTTTTAATTAAATGTATTGCTACTCGAATGAATCTTTCTTAAAACATACATAAATTCTGCGAGTTAAAAAGAATTTAGTTGTCTTACATTTAAGATCAAATAATTCAGAACTGGTCTATGGCTTGCTTTAAAATTTCCTTGTACTAATTCTATTAATTATAATTATCATATGCTTGCAACAATTTTTACTTCTTTTTCATTATTGGAGCATCATTCCAATTGAATCACAATATATAATTCAACTCATATTTTTATATAAATATTTTTTTATAAAGTTAACTAACTTAGGTTTAAAACAAGAGTTTGATTCAGATGGTCTCTGTAAATTAATCTCAAATAAATAAATAGCTATAATAATATAAATGAATTGTAACCAAGGTAAACAAATCAAATCCCTTCAGGACTTTGTCTAGCGCTTAATGTGTTCAGGTCTCCTCCTCACTGTTCATGAACTTTTTGATTAACCTCCCCTGACAAGCCAACATAATGGTTGTGGAGAATTGGTTTTGCTCCCTCTGCAGCAAAACTGCTATTTTAATTGCTGGAGGGCTTTCATCTGTCATTTCACGATTAAAACTGCTTGGAATGCAGTATATACATGGTCCCAACAAGCTCATATAAAGATGTAAAAATTTCCAGAGCTTATGTGTGATATATATTTCAGAGAAATATTCAACTTTTAGGTCTATAAGATTTGTTGGTGACTAAAAGTGAGTGATATTCCTCACAGCAACAATCGCTATCGAGATTTGTGTGCAAAGGTAACAACTCAATACAATAATTAAGAGAATTTACCCGAAATGGAATAATGATATCATTAAGCGCCACTAGCTAGAATCCTTGTCTTTTTGAGAATAAAATAATTCCTCAGTATCTTGAAAATTGGGTAGGAGATACGAATACTCGTTCCAAAGAAAGAAACAAAACCCTTAACTACTCTATTGGACGATGTTTGATTCTTAAGAGAATAAAAATCTTTGTACTTGTGGCTTAGTGAACGCACACATACATATGCAATTATTAGGTTTTAAGAGGACTAGCCAAACATATGATTCATTAAGGCGTTCGTTTAGGGTTATATAAAAGCAGTAAATTTTCATTACTAATAGGCACATAACATGTTCATCATCTATCTTCTTACTAGCACGTCTTCACTTCAAAACATTGAAGCAAAAGCCGACAACAAACTCTGGATTTTTTTTTGTGGGGTGGGGGGAGGGGGGTGAAACCATCCTACGAATAAAAATAAACATAGAGTAGCTCAATTTATTCTTGGGACAAGGAGAAAGAATCCCGGTCCACTGACAAGAAAAGTACAAAGTTTGAGCTAAGAGTCAAAAGAAATAAACCATTTGATGAAGTTTTGGAGGGTAGCTTCATCTGCTCTGTAGTGATCAGTAGTGTAGCGAAGGAAATCAAACCATGTGAAGTCCGGGTACTTTCTTGGCTCTTCTCCGCTGCTCCTAATCAGATCCTCCGGAGGTTTTATCAATTTGTCCTCTCTCGGGCACAGGAAATATGTCAATGATATTCTCTCTTGGTGTTTCTTAACCACTGCTCTGTGCAAGCAACTCTTGTACATCCCATTTGTTAATGCCTAAACAAACAAACCAGCAAACTTAATTATTAATATCGATGATGATAAAGATCCAAACTTATGCACTAATGCACATCAAATTTGATTTTGTTTTGAGAGAGACGAGGTTTGATTGTGACTCAGCTGGGACAGAAAATGCTTGTCGTGGTGCTTTGCTGTTCACATACTAATAATTGTGTATGTTTTATCTAATCAGGGATGTTGAATTTCACCTATAATTGTATATTTTCATTTTAATTAATTGTGTCAAACTTCATTATCTCAAGTTTGTGTCCATGAAAGTTTAACTTTAATTACTGTTAAATTATAATAATATGTTCATAACTAAAATTTAGTATTTTTTTTAAAAAAAATATTATCAAACTAAATAGAATGCTTTGATCTTATTTTTTTGTCCTTCCTTACCATCCCTTTATCATCATCGATAATCAAATTCCTATAACAACATCTCTTTATCAAGTACTTGTTAAAGGGATGAATTGCCAGATAAATATACGTAGTACCATTCTTGCACTCTATAATCCATAATTAATTCACCGGTAGGTCAAACATGAACTAACATCTGAATTTACAAAAGAAATTCAAAGATCCTTTTCTCTAACCAATTGACTCAAGTCTTGGAACATATATAATTGTGGGGGGGGAGGGGAGAGGTGGGGGAGATGGTAACTAACAATGGAAGAGGGTCCTCCAATTTTAGTAAGATATGCCAAAAAAAATCCAACATGTGTGTAGTGTGTCAATAAAAAAAATTAAAACAAAACAAGAAAATAATAGTAATATCTATAGAAGCAACACAAAAATATAAGCCATGCTTACCAAGTAGCAAACAAATCAAATATCTTAGGCAATAATTTAATGAAAAGCATTGAAAATAATTTTTGTTTTTCATGAATAATGGACCATACCATGAAAGTGTCACCAAGGTTGATGACAAAGGCATCATGCCTTGGTCGAATGGATTTCCATTTATTGTCCACAAAGACCTGTAATCCTCCAACGTCGTCTTGATGAAGAATAGTTATAGATGTCGGGTCACTATGTGGTCCAATGCCAAGGGTTAAGCCTGGTTCTGGACAAGTCGGATAGTAATTGGCTCTCATAATAGCGTTACCATCTTCAAAAAATTCTTTGAAATAAGATTGATCTATCCCCAAACTGATTCCAAGAACTTCCATTATCGCAAGAGATAATTTCTTCACAGCCTCACAATATTTTTGGAATACCATTCTGGGATAACAAGCACAAGATTAATCATTAGAAACTATGCATTGCAAAATTAAAGAAGATATATAGAGGAATAGGGTTAACTTCTATATTTAACAGCCTAATTTTCCTTCTTACCACTTTTAACAAGCACCTTTAGATAGCAATAAAACCTAAACAAAATCCACCTGTATATTTTATCCCATGAAACAACAAAATAAAGACAGGAAAAAATTTTCAAATTTTGGTATTTCATGTTAACAAGTAACAAGCCCTTACCCTGTCTCTTCAAATCCTTTCCCAAAGTATGACTCAAAAAAATCAACTACAACATCATCAGAACCCTGCTGATGGAAGCCAAATGTCAGCATTTCCTTCCACGGCAACTTTGTTGAAAAACGATGAGCATGAGCAAATGAAAAACCCCATTTGCTACCGCGTTGTTGCTGACCCTTTTGTTTTTCACAAATGGGAAGTTTAAAGAAAGCCTTAGCCTGTTGATGAGCCATGTTGATGAGTTCTAGATCAACTCCATGGTTGATTACTTGGAAGAATCCATGCTTCAAACAAGAAGATCTAACAAGCTTGGCTGCGTATTGAGTCGCCTCCCAGTCACCCCTGAAGAACCCTTGAAGATCCACCACTGGTTCTTTGAGTTCTTCATCAGCAAGGACCAAGTCCTTTTCGGGCCATACATATTCTTTTGGGATGGTGTCTTTTTGGTTGGAAATGGTGAAGAAATCTTCCATCCTTGGAGCAGAAATAAAATGGGAGAAGATTCTGATCAATATTTTCTGTTTTGTGAGAAATAAAGGACGTAGAAGAGACAAACTAAAAATAGCATGAAAAACAATGATGCACTTAATCGAGAAAAGGAGAGAGGAATCATATTAAATTGCATATGCTATCAACAAATCAGGAAAATATTCTGAAAAAAAAGAAAAAGATTGACAAGCTTTTTAAATGAAGTTTTGATTATTTTCTCCAAGACAAGTAGGAATATTTTAATAAGTCCACCAATTTAATATCTCTGTTCAAGGGTTTTGCGCGCAGACCTTATTGAATGAAATTGAGGATCAAGAATAATAAAAATGGCCTAATGTAACCCTTTTCTTGAAGCTAGGAAATTTCAAAGATCAAAATCAGGATGCAAGTTATGAACAAAGAAAGAATTGTGTGTCTTGGGACAACATATTTGGTTATTTATAGAGGAATGAAGGAGAAAGGAAGGATGGCCTCTATCAACGGTTGTCAAAAAGGGTAAAATAGAAAATAGGCTATTAATTATTGGAAACTATGTATAATTATGCAAGGTAAAAAAATCCATCAAATTTATATACTTATTATTTATATCTTAAATTTTGTATACAATAATACCAATTACTAATTACTAAATTAATAATCAATAATAATGAATATCAATAAGTGATTAAGAGTAATGATACTTTTAATACAATGAATGAGCTTGAATATATAAAATCTGTATACATGGTACAAAAATCCATCTAATTTGTATACTTATTTTTTTTATATCTTAAAATTTGTATACAGTAATACCAATTACTAAAGTAGTAGTCAATGATAATGAATATCAATAAATATTAAGAATAATGCTACTTTTAGTACAATGAATGAGCTTGAATCAACAAAATATGTATACGAGGTAAAAAAATTTGTAGGTGTATTAAACCAAGCTCATTTACTAAATTAGAATTAGATTAGGATTTAGTAATTATTAATTGAATTAGAATTGAATTGTTTTAGGAAAATAGATTTTGAGTAGGATTTGATTATCAAATCCTAATTGGTTTTGATTAAGTATGGGATCTATATAAAGGACCCATGATTATTAGTTTTTGAAAGACTCAGAAAAATAAAAAGGAGAGAGACTCCAAGTAAAATAGAATTGTGAGAAGTAGGAGTTTCTTCCTACCGTTTGTATTTTGAAGTGTAGGGCTTTTTCTTACCATATTGTTTGTCTTCAAATAAATTGTTTTTGTTATTTTCCACTGCATGAATTTTGAACGTGGGATTTTTACATCCTACATGTGGTTTCAGAGCTAGCAATGTTAGTTGTCAGTTTCTTGATCCTAGTGATTTTCTAGCAAGGGAGGCTAAAAATTATTTGTTAGCCATGGACGATTAGAACATAATATGTGTTGTTCCAAAACTCACGGGAAAGAAAAATTATAAATTTTGGAGGATTCAAATGGAAACACACCTTCAAACATATGATTTGCTACAGTTCATTCAAAATGAGGTACCAGATAATGACAATGCTGAAATCAAAAAAAAAATATATATTTGACCTTATCTCAAATTCATCAGGCAATTGATATGTCAATTTTTCATAAAATTTATACTACTAAAACTGCCAAACAAGTATGGGATATTTTAGAAGAGCTTATATTGGCATAGATCAAGTTAGAAAAAAATAATGTGTTATTATTGAAGAGAAAATTTGAGGTGTGTGCGAGGAAGAAATTTGAAATGATTGAGAACTATTTTTCCTGTTTATTGGATATCAAGAATGAGATGGAATTTAATGGTGTATTCTTGATGATAAATTTTTGGTGGAAAAAGTTCTTTATTCATTATCTATGAAGTTTGATTATGTTGTTGCACTTATATTGGAGACTAAAGATTTATCAACTTTGAGCATTGAAGAATTACAAAGTTCATTAATTCTTCATGAACAAAGAATTGATGGAAAGCTTGTATTAGAAAACAAGCCGGTGGAACAAATAGCAAAACCTTAAGATACTACAATAATTAAGAAAAAAGATGGTCCCAATATGGCGTCTAATGTTCAAAGTCAAAATTTTGAAGAGATGGATTGTGAAAATTACCAAGTTGATTTTGTAAAGGAAGAAGAAGAGATAATTGGTTCGGCAGAGCAACAAGAAGAAATTTTTGATGTTTTGGTTGATGAAGAATCATCAATTTAGAAGAAAAATTAGAAATCATTGACACGGTTGAAAAAGACGATAGTGCTGGTGCTTCTCGAAAATCCCCTGATATGAAGCAAAAAGGTATCTCTTCTTGCAAGCTGGAGCTTCATGTTAATGAATCTTGGATTTGGTCAAGAACCCATCAAAGGGACAAGGCTTCTTGATCCGTGTGCGTGATTTGTGGTGATGATCAATCAACTGGAAAAATGAAAGGGCCGTTTTAATGTGGCCACTTTACGTGCGAGGATTGTATGAGGGCTTATGTTGGGAAAATCATTTAAGAAAATATTCATGAGAAGGTGATAATGAAGATGAAGATCAACAAGTTGATATTGCAAGTGGTCTACAAAGCAAAAGAGATTTCCAAAGAAATTCATGCTCGAGATAGAGTTGGAGCTGCTTTCATGGCAAACTTGGTTTAAGGAAGGCATTGTAACCTTGTAGGTGTATTAAACCAAGCTCATTTACTAAATTAGAGTTAGATTAGGATTTAGTAATTATTAATTGAATTAGAATTGAATTGTTTTAGGAAAATAGATTTTGAGTAGGATTTGATTATTAAATCCTTATTGGTTTGATTAAGTATGGGATTTATATAAAGGACACATGATTATTAGCTTTTGTGAGACTCAGAAGAATAAAAAAGGAAGAGACTTCAAGTAAAATAGAATTGTGAGAAGTAGGAGTTTCTTCTTACTGTTTGTATTTTGAAGTGTAGGGCTTTTTACTACCATATTGTTTGTCTCCAAATAAAATTTTTTTGTTATTTTCCGCTGCGAGATTTTATACATAGGATTTTTGCATCCTACAAAAATCCATCTAACTTGTATATTTATGTCTTTCTATATCTTAAAATTTTTACACAGTAATACCAATTACTAGTTACTAAATTAGTAATCAATGATAATGAATATGAATAAATGACAAAGAGTAATAAATAAATAAAATATATATACAGGGTAAAAAAATCCATGAAATTTGTATACTTATTTTTTTTATATCTTAAAATTTGTACACAATAACGCCAATTACTAATTACTAAATCAGTAATTAATGGTAATAAATATCAATAAATAATTAAGAGCAATTGATACTTTTAATACAATGAAAGAGCTTGAATAATAAATATGTATACAAGATAAAAAAATCCATCAAGTTTGTTGACTTACATATATATATATATATATATATATATATATATATATATATATATAGACACACACACATATATATATATATCTCTTAAAATGTGTATACAGTAACTAATTACTCAATTAATAATCAATGATAATGAATATATATAAATGATTAAGAGCAATGATATTTTTAATAGAATGAATGAGTTTGATTAATAAAATAAGTATACAAGGTAAAAAAATGGGTAAAAAACATTGGTGGCCACTTAACTTTTGAAATCATATACTTATGACCACTCAACTAACAAATTGCGCGAACAGTCATCTAATTCCTAAAAGTGACCACCCGTGGCCATTCTGTTACTTTCTCCCGTTAAAAGTCAAACGGTAGCTCTTCCACGTGTTTTTTAAGGGCAAAACGGTCTGTCAAGGCAACACAAACACCCAAAATAGTATTTTAGCACGCAACACATTTGTAAAAATGCCTCGGCAGGGTCACTAATGTGTTTACACGAGAAACTCCTTCAATGGCAAACCACTCTTTTCCAGCCTCTGCCACATTCATTTCCTCAAACTCTGAGGTCTCTTTTGTAGATTCTTCACTTCGTTCTTCAAGTATGGTATTATCGTATCTAACTGTACCAGAATGATTCAACCCTATAGGGCTAGAGAGACCTTCTTTCTCGGCGCTCGACTCGCTTTGCTCTTTGTATTTGGTAGGGGAAGACATAAACAGATTGTTTTCATTTTTGTCAAGGAAGAGGCAAACCATAGCACAGTCATCAACTTTGGAAGTTGGGTACTTAGACCTCCAAGCTCTAACTGCTGACTCAACCAACTTCTGAGCAGCAGATGAACGTGCAGGGGCTGAAGCCACAATGTCGACTACTTCTTTGTTTGAGAGAACATCCCAAATCTGTGATAATTCAAACAATGGTGCTTGCTTACCAATAATAACAAAATGGTTTGAGTTTTTTTAAGTTTGTTTCTTGATTCAAAATCTAGTTCTTGCCTCAAGTTTCAAGCTTGCCATCCATGGTCTAATTTGATTTCGGGGCAAAGAAATAGTATTTTAGCACACAACACGTTTGTAAAAATGCCCAAGCGAGAGGAAAGGAGAAACTACGACAGATAAGCGAAACCCTCCGTCACTGGTTGAAGCAGAAATGCTCTGTAGACGGGCCAGAGCAATATTGAATCTTCATCATCAGAGGATATTGCAAAATCCATACTCAACTGGAACTGGTTTTGCAGAGCTTCCCAAGAAGCTGAAGAAGTTTGAGCGAAAACCATAGGTGTCTAACGTTAATGAACTTAAGCGTAAGGCTAGATTGGAAAAAAAACAGCGTATTTTGGTCCATACGGCTGGCTTCAAACACAAACAAACCTCCAATTCCATAAGGTCCCTTAACACCTAGCATCCACATGAACTTGTTCCCAAACTATTCCCGCAAAATTAATCCTCAACCAAATTGTTGTCTCCAGCTTTTCTGTATAAAATGCATCCGTATCATCCATTTTAGCATCGAACAGCAAAATTTCGAATTCAAAAATTAGATACTGCACATTGGTGGTTTGTTTTTTCCACATTCATAATCCTCCTCTTCTTAGAAACAAAAAGGCATCATGATCAGTGCCAAGAAACTTGTCCAGATTGCAAGAAAATGGCAAAAGTTAGCAGCTTTTGTAAGGAAGAGAATGTCTTATCTGATAAATGATAAAGATGCAAGGGCAACACAAACAGCAGAGGTGAAAAAAGCAAGACCGGTGAAAGAAGACCATCGCTTATATATATATATATATATATATATATATATATATATATATATGTGTGTGTGTGTGTGTGTGTGTGCCACACTGACCTTTTTGCCCCTCAAATGACACGTGGAAGGGCTGCCGTTTAGCCTTTAACGGGAGAAACTAACAAAATGGCTACGGGTAACCAATTTTACCAGTTGGATGGCTATTTGCGCAATTTTGTGAGTTGAGTGGTCAAAAGTATACGATTTCAAAAATTGAGTGGCCGCCAATGTCATTTATCCTAAAAAAATCCATCTAATTTGTATACTTTTTTTTTATTTAAAATTATTATACAGTAATACCAATTACTGACTACCAAATTAGTAATCAATGACAATGAATATCAATAAATAATTAAGAGTAATAATACTTTTAATACAATAAATAATCTTGAATAAATAAAATATGTATACAAGGTAAAAAAATCTATCAAATTTGTATATATATTTTTATATCTAAAAACTTTTAAACAATAATACCAATTACTGATTACTAAATTAGTAATCAATGATAATAATTGCCAATAAATTATTAAGATTAATGATACTTTTAAAACAGTGAATTAGTTTGAATAAATAAAATATGTATACAAGGTTAAAAAAAATCCATCATTTTTTTATAATTATTCTTTTTATATCTAACAATTTGTATGCAATAATACCAATTATTAATTAATAAATTAACATCAACAATAATGAATATCAACGAATGATTAAAAGTAGTGATAATTGTAATACAATGAATGATCTTGAATTAATAAAATATGTATACAAGGTTAAAAAAATCATTAAATCATTAAATTTGTGTGCTTATTTTTTTATACCTTAAAATTTGTATACAATAATACCAATTACTAATTACTAAATTAATAATCAATGAATAATCAAGAGTAATGATACTTTTAATACAATGAATGAGCTTGAATAAATAAAATATGTATACAAGGTAAAGAATCCATCTAAATCTCTTATTAATTGTTTTATATCTTAAAATTCGTTTCCAATTATACCAATTACTATTTATTAAATTAATATTCAACGATAATGAATATCAATAAATGATTAAGAGTAATGATACTTTCAATGCAATTAATGAATTTGAATTAATAAAACATGTATTCAAAGTAAAAGAATCCATCTAATTTGTATACTTATTTTTTTATATCTAAAAATTTTTATACAATAATACCAATAACCGATTACTAAATTAGTAATCAATGATATTGAATATCAATGAATGATTAAGAATAATGATACTTTTAATACAATGAATAAGCTTGAATAAATAAAATAT
The DNA here is from genome assembly GCA_020080225.1 of Gynochthodes officinalis. Lineage (NCBI taxonomy): Eukaryota > Viridiplantae > Streptophyta > Magnoliopsida > Gentianales > Rubiaceae > Gynochthodes > Gynochthodes officinalis. The sequence continues at coordinate 16,198,843 of CM034620.1, forward strand.
GTATAGAAGGTAAAAAAAAAATCCATCAAATTTGTACACATGTTTTTTCATATCTAAACATTTGTATACAATAATGCTAATTACTAAATCAACAATCAATGATAACAACTATTAATGAATGATTAAGAGTAATAATACTTTTAATACAATGAATGAGTTTGAATAAGTAAAATATGTATACAAGGTAAAAAAATGCATCAAAGTTGTACAATTACTTTTTTTATATCTTAAAATTTGTATCCAATAATACGAATTACTAATTACTAAATCAATAATCAACGAAATGGATATCAATAAATGATTAAGAGTAATGATACTTTTAATACAATGAATGAGCTTGAGTTAACAAAATATGTATACAAGGTAAAAGAATGCATCTAATTTGTATACTTATTTTTTTATATGTAAATTTTTTTACACAATGATGCCAATTACTGATTACAAAATTAGTAATCAATGTGAATATCAATAATTGATTAAAAGTAACGATACTTTTGGCAAAAAATAATATTAAAAAATCACAGTGAATGATATGACAAGTATACAAATGATAGAATCATTTCCTATTATATATTTTGTATTTTGCATAAAGTGTGATAAAATTCATTTTTATCCTAATTATTTTCAATACAGATATTTATTTTTTATGTTTTGAATATATATTTTTTAATCAATTTTTATTATTTTCTTTCTAATATTTTGTACATAAAAAATAAAAAAAATAAAAACTGAGTACAAGAAAAATAAATATTCATTTTAAAATATAGTTAGAATCAAAGTAGTCACTAATCATATGAATTTTTTTAAAAAATAAAAATATTTATTTAAAATATTAAGATGTGTTATAAGGAATGATATAGAAACATATTATAAAGGATCCTATGCACTTTATTTGTCTTAAAATTTTTAAGACACAACAAAAGTACCAATAATGAAAATAAAATTCTCTTGAAATATTTTAGTAATTTGATATAAGTTAGTCGAAATGACCATTGACTTAGAAAGTTAAAAAATAAATAAATAGCAAAAGAACTAATGCAATCCAAGAAATATAGGCTAATAAAACTCTTAAACCATCAATATGGTCACTGTTAGACCCTTAAAAGCAAACCTTCATAAAATTTCCCAATGACATGTTTTACCTGAAGTAAAATATGAGAACCTTGATGAAATTTTACATGACTTCCCCTATGTGGTGTAGTCAAGCAACTTTCAAGTTCACCAAACAATGCTACTATATATCAACAACAATTAATACTACTTTATACTAAGTCGAATTCTACACTATATTTTTGCTCTTATTATGACTTCTGAGTGAATATTTTGAATTTTTATTCGAAATGAATCCGACACTAGTTTTTCTTTGGTTTATTGTAGATAAATTCTAAAGTTTTGTGAAGTGTACCATAAAAATATGAAACATAAAATATACCCCATCAACATTTCCAGGGGAATTTAAAGGTTAAGTTATCTTAGGTTCTCTATAAGAAGTATAATTTTTTTGGAAATGTGCTACTTCTTTGAATTCTTTCTGTAGAATTTGTTCTGAATTTTCACAAAAATTTACAACTTATTTCCAAAGCTTAAATTCTGTGTGTGTGTGTATATATATATTTCTAAGATAATTTATTGTACAAGAAAGCAAATTAACACTTGATAAGTAATGGACCTTAATTAGCAGATTATGCAAGGTTCAAAGGTTTAGCCTACAAGGAGTTTATGAGTAAGTTAGTGGTGATGTTAGTGTTTGCATGGGATTTGTAACTCATCATAATTCATTCCTTTCGGTTTGTATGGAATCTGTAACTGATCATAACTCATTAAAAATCTGTAACTCATCATAATTCATTCTTCCTAAAACACGTTTTCAAGATCTTAAATATAAATATATTTTAGGAAAATGTAACTTAAGTATTGAAAATAATCCTGTATTTGTTTTTCAGGGATATGTTGGTTGTGACATCCAAAGAATCATCATTTTAAATAGGGTGATAGATACTAACTTCATCAATATCCTTAACAGTATAATTGACCTTGTCTTCGTAAGAATTCATTAATATTCATCTAAGGACAAAAAAAATGTTAAATTAGCAAAAGCCTGAATGTTTGGATGCATTATTGGATCCCTTTCCTCAAAAAATAACATGGGATGCTTTCCTTCAGAATTCGGATCACCACATACTTTTCTTCCAATTCCAGATGTTTCTTATAATTTTATAAAATATAACAGTTTCCATGAATCAGTTGACCACTATTCAGTCGGCTATATAATTCTTTCAAACATTGATTTGTAACTCTTTTGTCGTTTCCCAATTGCAAATTATTGACCTAGACTACCACTTTCGGAGACAACTAACAGAATCATTATATATATATATATGTGTGTGTGTGTGTGCGCGCGCTTTTAGTTGACTGAAATTTTGGATAATATCAAAAAGATTAAAAAAAAAAATTGTTGGCAGCTTTGTTCCTTTGGAGTTGATTTTTTCGCATAGTAGAGGGAAGGGAAGTGGAAACACTCAGCCTTTTTCAGGGAGTATTCTAAGCCTATTTCAGGGAGTATCCTAAACCTATATTCCACAATCCACCTCAAAAGCCATGGTAACTTTCAAAGGGACGAAGGGATTTAAGTACTACACTCAAAGGGACGAAGGGATTTAAGTACTACACTTACTGCGCTCAACTTTTCGATGTGGGATTTGATTATTGATTTTTTCGCATAGAACTTTTCGATGTGGGATTTGATTGTTGATTTTTTCGCATAGTAGAGGGAAGGGAAGTGGGAAACACTCAGCCTTTGTCAACTCACTACACGACTTTTTTAAGAAATATCCTCAGCCTATATCCCACAATCCACCTCAAAAGCCATGGTAACTTTCAAAGGGACGAAGGGACTTAAGTACTACACTTACTGCGCTCAACTCTTCCGATGTGGGATTTGATTGTTGATTTTTTCGCATAGTAGAGGGAAGGGAAGTGGGAAACACTCAGCCTCTTTTAACTCACTACACGGCTTTTGCAGGGAATATCCTAAGCCTATATTTCATAATCCACCTCAAAAGCCATGGTAACTTTCAAAGTTCCTTTGGAGTTTGGATTCGTATAATACGGCAAGAATTTTGAAGAGTGGAGTTAAACAAGCAACTTAATCAACCCATAATATATAAGACAGAAGAATTAATTATAAAGAGAGAAAACTATGCATAATAATATTGTTAATTACTGTTTTCATCCAAAAAAATAAAGTTTAGTTTCAAAAAAAAAAAATTTGTTCGAAACAAAAAATCCACTTTTATATAAAAATCTTATTAATGATAATATATAAATCAAATTTAAGAATAAAAATAAAAATTATATATTTAATAGTTTAATAAGTGTATTGTGTTTTATAATTTAAAAAATTATATTTAATTAAAAATAAATTTATTTTTTAAGACTGAGGGAATACTATTAATGAAGTAGGGTTCATTTTCCAAGGATATCTTACCTTCACAAAATACACATCATTATGAAAAAAATTTAGGATATTTAAATGTAGTTTTTTTCTTTGGAAAAAAAGGTGAGGAATAGGAACAATTGATGCGCCAATCGGGTCATACTCGAGCAAGATTAAAAGACAACGTATTACCCTAATTCAGGAGGGCTGCAGGGATCTAGTCAATGCAGCCCATGTGGCATGTGTAGGGCTAAGATAAGACTTTGAAGTGACGTATTTTTTTAATTTAGTTTGTATGGAAGTTTCGTAGGTAACAAATGGATAAACACCAGTTTTAGTTCACATTCAAAGCATACATATACCCAAAACTAATCTTGTTTTTTTCCTATATATATATATATATATATATATATATATATATATATATAATATCATAGTTATCATAGTGTTCTATAGATAAAAGAAGAGATAATCTAAATTGGATAAAAGAAGCCGACAAAATGATCTCAAGACCAATAGTGCAGTACTAGATTACTTTTCTTTCGTAGTTAACTCAATTATATGAAATTAGTAGTTTTTCTATTAGCTTCATTTTGGTTCTTGTTAGAATTAGAATTCGTTTAAAACTAAGTATCTTTTTTTACAGATTTTAGTTTGAATTGTATAATTTATTTACATCATTTAAAGATACCGTAAAATAGACATTATAAATGAGTTGAAATAAGAAAAAAAATCATAAAATTCAACCAAATATAATAAAAAAATTCTAACATGGAACCAAGCAACAAAAAATATTGTATGCATTATACCCTTATTTTTAGTACAACAAACCAATCACATAATTTTATTTTTTGTCCCCCTATTATATAAATAGCTTATCCCCCTAATTATCTCTAACTGTACAATCCCAAGTGATGCAATAGATGCATAGAGTATTTTCTCGAAAAGTTCCATTAAATTCTTAGTTTGACTATATAGTCCCTAAAATATACTTCATAGGGAGTCCCTAATCAAAACCATGACAAACTCTATTCACCCTCCTTAAATTACTTTGAACCCCCTAAACTCAGTTCATTCAAATTTCTTTATTACTACCTCCTGTCCAAAAAAAGATTTTAGTTTTAAATATTTTTAAAAGTGTAAAATTTTTGTATTACCTTTTGCATAATACAAATTAAAAAGTAAAGATAAAAATGAAAAAGTATACACTTTATTATGCATTAAATAAATTGTATTTCGTAACTTAAAAAAAAGTTATATCAAATTAAAAGTGAACTCTTTTTTTGGGATAGGAAGAGTATTATTATTAGTATTTTATAAATCCTTTGCATCTATCTTATTATTAGCTATTCTAAAAATAGTTAGGGGGAGTGTAACTAGACTTTTAGAAGGGCTGATGACTTAATAATTAGACCGAACCCTAAAACAATTGCATAAGTGCATGAAATATTTTTTAATTTTTTTAAAAAATTCTTATGAGATTTAATTCCAACATCAATTCTAGCATGCAAATTTTTAAAGTCGTTTATTTCCTTTATGATAAATAGGCAAGAGAGAACTATTACTTACCTTAGAAAGTACTTCTTCCGTCCCATAAAAAAGGCTATGTTTTTTTTTTGTCCAAATTAATTATTATTTTAAAAAAATAAATTCACTTTTTCTAATAAAATTTTATGTTTATGTGTCATCACTTATTCCCTATAATATGTTACTCCTCACTTATTCTTTACATTTATTAATATCAAATAAAAGATAATCCGCCAATAAAAATATAAAAGGAAAATAGAAATTCTCTTCCCTACTGATAATATTATACATAAATTGCACATTCTCTCCAAATCGACAAATAATATGAGAGAAAGACTGAACAAACTAAAAAATAAATTAATTAATTGAAAAAAAAAACTAATTCAACCAAGTTCGTCTAGAAAATCAACATCCAAAAACAAGGAATTTGTATGGTTTTTTTTTTTCTTTTATCCCTTTGACATGCATGGCCCCACCATAAAGCATGTTGTATTGAAGAGAACGCAAGCAATCCAAAAAACAAACAATTTTCTAGCACCTTCTTGCCGCTTGGTTGATACGTCATTATACCATAAAGAAGATTGATGTCGCCCTAAAGTAAACATCCAGCTGAGAACCTCAACATGGGGGTTACAAAAACTTTTTAATTGAATGAAATTTCTTAGCAGCTGACGAAGATGATGAATGGGATTTGTTTCTTTCATGCAAAAGAAGACGAAAACCATTGCACGTGAAATATGATTTCATTTTACTGTTAAGGAGGCATTCTAAATTAGATTGATATTCAAGCCTGCCCTACTTGTCGCCCTATGAACATTGAGTTTATAAATTTGGCCCAAATTGCATTGTCCAGAAGGGTGACATGTCCCTGCATATTCAACAATGGCTTGATGAAATTGCCCCCCACATCTGTAGATTTCTGCAATTGTTGATTCAACTTTTTGTTGGGCGTCCTTGTTTCGTAGGGTCTATCCAACCTGTCCAACCCTTAAAGATCACCTTAAATGTTTTTGGATATTGGGCAAACCCATTATAGTTCTGCAAACTTTGTAAACCTAGCCCAAGGCATTATTTGAAAGGAAAATTTTCATTAAAGGCGTGCCAAATTTTAAAATTACTAAAGAAGGCCTAATTTTAATTAATTTATATAATTATTTAAATATTTTAAATAAAACTAAAATTGCAATCTTGCCACTCTTAGAACTTAGGTGGTGCTTGGTTCCAATTTTTCAATGGAATCACAATAGGATTCATTGAAAGCTCAATCACAATAGAAATACTCATTACATTATTTGTATTTAGTTCAAACTCTACAATGGGTATTAATGTGATTGATGATATTTGGTTCAATCCAATTATAGGAATAGGAATAAATTAAAATTCTAATTTTTCCCTCATTAATAAACAGATTATAAAAATAATATTATAGGGTGATAAAAATTAGAGAGAAAGTAGAGTGAGAAAATAATGAGAGAAAAAGTAATAGTGAAGAAGGATGAGAGAGAAATATTATAAAGTGATGAGGGAGAAAGTGGACTAAGAAAATGAAAAGAGAGAAAATAACAGTAGAGAGGGATGAGAGAGAAAGAGGAGTGAGAGTGAAGAGAGAGAAAAAAACATTATAAAGTGATAAGACGGAAAGTAGAGTGAGAAAATAATGAGAGAGAAAGTAACAGGGACTTGGGATAGGAGAGAAAGAGGAGTGAGAGGGAAGAGGGAGAAAGAAACATTACAAAGCGATAAGAGAGAAAGTAGAGTGAGAAAATAGTGAAAGAAAAAATAACCGTGCCAAGAGATGAGAGAGATGTTAGTGTGATGAGAGAGAGAGAGAAATATTATTAAATGATGAGAGAAAAAGTAACCGTGACAAAAATGATGAGAAAGAAAGTAACCGAGGGATGAGAGAAAAATAAACATTATAGAATGACATGAGAAAAAATAGAGTGAAAATATAATGAGAAATTGAATGGAGGAGGGTAGGTAATGGGTGATTGAAGAATTTGGGGTAATCAAATTACTGTTTCCATTCCCATTGTAGTCAACCAAATACCTTATAAGGGAATTATTTCCATTACTGAATTATATTCCCCCCAACTAAACACCACTTTAATCATCCCACATCGTAACAAAATATTTTTAACTCAAATAAGTATCTATGTTTTAAAAAAAAAAAAAATTGCCCTGCTATTTATTAATATGCCTTTATATGATCCTTAAAACAAGAATTTAGAACACTTTGAATCAAGGATTTGTTTTCTTGGATAGAGGCAATCTAATAAATTGATTGATCATTGGAAAACTAAAAGGCCATTTGATTCTTTGAATATCATGAGCCACAAAATCATTCTTTTCCTTGAAACTTCTTCATATTTGGGATGAAAGATGCCATCCGATTAAATATTGTGGTTACTGAATCCATTAATAAAAACGAGGTTGAGAATGGTAATGAATTAAGAAGAGGGTAAGTTTGTATGAGGGAAAATTTGGGTAGGAGAGGAATTATCATTTTAAAGATGATGAATTAAAAAGGCGGTAAATAAAGGTGAGGAAGAGAATTGATAGAAAAGGAATTAGGGCTTTAAAGAATTTGTATTCATCTATTATTTAATTAGGAATAAGAGAAGATGACCAAGTAAAAGGCAGGGGAAGAATTGTACTTTTAAAATTTTTTACGAAACTTAAATTTTTTAATGTTTTCGATAATAGATATATTATATTTTGCCCTCATTAATAATTTTGAGATTTAGTAAGTCCTCAAAATTTTTCGTAATTTGAACTTCAAAAACCACCAACGTATTATCATATATCTGTGGCATTTTTTTTTAGCATCCATGTGTTGAAGGAAGGAGCAACTTGCCTAGATGTGTATAAATTGCGTTTCAAAACATGTTTTTAAATTTTTATGAAATCAAAGATATATTTAAAAATGTAAAAATATTTTTAAAACTGTCAAATATGTTTTGAAGTCAATCCATAAACACTTATAGTTTCATTTTACAGGTGAAAATATGGTTTCATTTGCCCATTAAAGAAGACGAAAATCATTGCAAGTGAAAGTGGGATTTCATTTTACTATTAGGTAGACATTATAAATTAGATTGATATTTAAGCATGCCCAACTCTTCCTTTGAACACTATGTTTGGTTTTTTTATTTTTTCTGAATTTTTTTTATTGGCAAGTATAAAAGTTTAGTAGAAATTTTTATATATAAAATTTGTTTTGACTAAAACATTTTTCAAAATAATAGAAAAAGAATTTTTGAGAAAATTTAAAATTTAAAGTTGATTTTCGAAAGAAATAAAAGGTTATTTTTTGCATTTTTTTTATTTGAAAAAACTTTAATCCCAAACAATGCAATCAAAACGAGTAAGCTTATAAATTTGACACAAATTGCATTGTTCAGACTCCACACTCCAGAGGTTGGCACTTGGCATATACTAAAGATTAAACAATGGCCAGATGAAATTGTCCCCCAAATTTGTAGACCCAATCCCTACCTAGCACTTACACGTTATTTCTGCAGTTCTTGATTTAACTTTTTGGGCACCCTTTTTCCGTAGGGTCTATCCAACCTGTCCAACCCTTAAGATCACATCAAATTTTTTGATATTGGGATTTGGGCAAACTTAGTCAGGGTATGTATTATGTTTTAAAATATATTTTTAAATATTATTTAAAATATTATTTAAATTGATAATTTAGATTTTGTTTGGATTGTGATTTATTTGATAAAAGTTATATAAGAATGTGTGAAAATTTTAGTGGGTATTTTTTGATAGAAAAAGTATTGTGGAATGAAAAATTTTTTAAATTATGTGAGAGGATTTGAGTGGAAAAATTTTAATTTTAAATTTTGAAATAAAAATGTGTTTGGATATTTTATTTTTATTGAAGAAAAGTTAACTTTTTGTAAATAAAAATCTTGTCCAAACAAAGCCTTAAATTGTGTTTTAAAGTGAAATGCTATATAAATTGTAAATTTGAAATTGGTTTTAAACTGAAATATTATATAAATTACAAATAAAAAAATGTATTTTCAATTAAAATACTATATGAGTGATAATTAAAATATTAAAATGTGAAAAGGAAATGATAGAGGATGATTATGTTTTAGAATTTTATTTTTAGTAAGCAAAAAACATTTTAAATTTTATTTCAAAACATGTTTTTAAAAAATATTAAACATACAACATTTTATTAGTTAGAAAACATGTATAAGATAAAAATAAAAACCAAAATAAATATCTACACATAGCCTTATTATAGTTCTGTTAACTTTGTAAACCTGGGCCAAGGTATAAATTGAACTTGAACAAAAACCTCCAACATATTATCAAATATCGTTGGCATTATTGTTTTAGCATACGTATATTACAGCAGAGAGGAAATTGCCGATTGCACGAGTTGTAAACCCTTAACCGCTCGGCTCAATATTTGTTCTAGTATTTTTCTTGTACAGTTTTCTGAATTTGAAAGTTTTTTACAAGTTCATTTGATTGAATTGTTCAGAACATTAAAGTACAACTACTCGCAAACCCTTACAGAAGAAGTAAACCGCACTAGGCAAGCTTTGTACGAACCGCACTAGGCAGGGACGAAGCTAGGACTTTCACTTTGGGTGGGCCGAGAATGATGTTTTCATATTCTCTTATTAGTCAAATAAATTTAAATTTCCTTCCTTACAAAGCATGTATTCGTTTCATTTTCACCTAGATTATATAAAAATAAATACTTGATAACTTCTTAAAAAAAGAACAAAGAAAAAGAAAGCAATACCTGATAGGAAGTGCTGCATTTGAATTGCTATAAAACTTTTCAAGTTCATCAAGTGCCTCTTTGTACTTGCATCCAATCAAAAGTAACTGAAATAATATGAAAATAATTGATTTTACACATAAGTACTCTAACCATAAATAATAAAATTAACCAATTCATGTGGATAAAAGCAACATACAAAAAAGTTTGCATGGTGCAGTAGCACAACATAGTTACATAAATACAATATGATATACATACAATTTTCCAAAAATATTGATAAATTATCTATAAGTTATGTTCATTAACCAAAAAGACATATATGTTAGATTGTTTACATTACAATCAACAGAAAAGAAAGACTCCTAGTCCTAGAATATGTAATCTTCTAAAAGTGAAGCCAAACAACTTAAAAGAATTGTGACCGGCGTTCTTTTGTTGAAGCAAATTCTTCGATGGTTGAATCGAGACTTAATGTTTGACAATTTCTCTCTCGATGTGAGAGAAAATAAAAGAAAATAAAGCAAGCAATGTTTACAGGATAATTGATGATTATAATTTATAGGCTGAGGGCACAGCTCCTAATTAGAACCCAATGCCACATAAGTTTTAATGATTCGGAAAAACACTATAGTGCAATCAAGATGGAGGATTGGACCAAAAGAAATCTTCAATGAAAACTACCATAACACGACAGCTAAAACATTTAAAACTTGTCTTATGAAATCTCTCAACTCCCACATTGATTGCCTCTAGAATTGCCGTGTATAAGCCATTTACAAATTTTGAAAAACCAAGAAAACCATCACATTGCATTGCCAGCTCAATTTGCCCGCGATATCATGAGCGATTCACAAAATAACAACAATAACAATAAAGCGGATCATAAATAACAAATCAATTGTTATCAAGAAACATTGCTTTTACAAACAACAGATAACGAAAATCCCATTTAATAATAACATGCCATTATGAATTGAGTTCAGAAACAAACAATTAAAGACATTCAAAATTATGGGATTAAGAAAAAATGCAAAATAAAGGGGATACCTTTGGTAATGAGCTTAACGAGAATTTCAAAACAGACCCGGATGAATGAACAATGAGATTAAGAAAGCGCTAAACTCGGAGAAATTGATCGTTGATGGGTTCTTGTCGATGGAGTCTTTGGGCAATTTGGGTGGCCAAATTAATTTTTTAAATATAATACTGATTTTTTTTTTTGAGTTTGGGTGGCCTTGGCCCACCTGGGCCATATGGTGGCTCCGTCCCTGGCACTAGGCAAGCTTTGTACGAACCGCACTAGGCAAGCTTTGTACGACGGACTCAACTGGCTCAACTAAAAATGTGTCAGCAGGGAGATTTGAACTCGTGACTTTACAATTACGCGCTCACCCGCCATACCAACTTGGCTACTTCCAAGGAGGATTTGACTTATAGTCATCTTTAGTTATTCTCGATTGAATAATGGGACAGTTAATATGATATAAATGTTACAAATAATTGAATTTTTCAACTAATAGGCTTGCTTAAAATTTTTCTCTAACATCTTTCTACTTCTTCAACCCAAACCACATCTCCCAACCCCATCTCCTCCCTCCTCCTCCTCCCCCCGGAGGAAAAAGAAGGCTCTGATTTTTTGTTTATTTTCAAATTTCCTCTAGTTATCGGGAAGCTATTTCTCTTTAATAGAGGTGTTTTGGTCTCCTTATGTAGAGTTTGTTTTTAGTATATTTAGCTAGATTTGAAATGCGATGCAATCCAAATCCACCCATTAATCACGATAGAAGAAGCCAGGAGAGCAGATCTACTTCTGCATGAAGGCCCTCTTATGGTTTTTGTTCTTGGTCTTCGCCATGGAAAAAAACAAAACAAAAAAAACAAAAAAGGATGAAGGACGAAGGACGAAGGAGAGAAGATATGACCAAAATTTGTGCAGATTTATTGCTCAAAACTTTTTGTAGTTTAGTTATAACTTTAACACATATATGATACCAATGTAAAGAAAATGTTTGTGGAGTATTTACCAAACAAGGATCATCATTATTGTCATTTTAAATTTTAAAGTTAGAAGCCAATAAATACTTAACATCATGATCACTCTTTTCATTTTTTTGTAAAATTATCAAACCAACACTGATTTTGATAATGTCCATAATTACCACAATGAAAACATTGAACTTAAAGAGAAACAATATTGGAGGCGGAAATCAAGAATCCAATGGCTTCAAGAAGGTGATAACAATACTAAGTTCTTCCATGCAAGCACAGTAAGTCCCAAGAGGCAGAATACAATTGAGGGTATGATGAAAGAAGATGGTAGGAGATGTGAAAGTCAGGAGGAGGTTAAGGAATAAATTATTGGGTTTTACAAAGAGTTGTTCACCACGTCAAATTCACCTAATTTGCAAGAAGGTCTTCAAGATATCCCGTTGTCCATTACCCAAACCATGAATCAAAAACTGACAAGGCCGGTGGAGGACGAGGAAATCAAGCATGCTTTATTTCAAATGTATTCTGATAAAACTCCTGGCCCTGATGATATGTCTCCTCTTTTCTTTCAGTCTTATTGGGATATAGTTAAAGTGGATATTTGCAATGTTGTTAAAGATTTCTTTTCTTTTAAGAAAATGCTCAAGCAAATGAATCACACATTGATAACCCTTATTCCGAATGTTAGGAACCCGACTTCCATTAAAGAATATAGGCCTATTAGTCTGTGGAGATTGGTTACACAACCTGACCTACTAGTGAGTAAGATGATGAAGGCTAAGTATTTCTCAAAAAAAAAGTAATTTATCTTGGTTGTGGAAGAGTTGGCTTAACGCCCGGTACGTCTTACTCCACGGGGCAAGATTTCAAGTGGGGATGGCAAATCTATAAGAATCTTGAGATCACCCTTGGATTCCAGGTATTAAAGGAAGGGAAATTGTACAATTACCATCTTCCTTGAATCAAATTACGTGGGTGAGTCAACTCATGAATCAAGAGAGGACTGCATGGAATAGACAACTTTGGGGAAGTTTTTAACAAATATGAAATTGAGATAATTTGTTCTATCCCAATAGATCAGTGAGGGGGCAGAGATAAGCTTATTTGGCAACCAAACCAGGATGGAAGCTATATGGTCATATTAGCTTACCAGGAGATATTAAGGGATAAGATGAGGAATCCAAACAAAGCAAAGAGCAGCAATTCAAGGGGCATACTGAGACGCCTTTGGAGAAGAACATGGAGATTGGGAATTAAAGGGAAAATCAAGCATTTTATTTGGAGATGTTGAAATGGCATTTTACCCACCAAGGATCAACTTATTAAGAGAAGCATGAAAAAGAACCCTATGTGCAAAATGTGTGGGGAGCATTATGAAACTCTATCACATGTTTTACTTTATTATAGGCATGCAAAGATAGTTTAGAAAATTGCCTCAGTACAGTGGAAAGATGTTGATTCGCAAGAGCAATCATTTCAAGATTGGTGGATACAGATGTGTATGGGGATAAAGGGGTGCAAATGGCAAGATAAAGTGCAACTTGTAGTATTTATCCTGTGGATGATATGAAAGTCTAGAAATATCTAGATTTTCCAAAAAGAATGGAGGGATGAGAAAGTAGATGTGAATCTGGCACTTTACGAGTGGAGGGAATTTCAAGAGGCTAAGGAAGCCAATTCATCGTAATAATGGTGTTAGATAGTACAATATATAGTTGATAGAGTAACTATTTTATGAGTTTAACTGTTATACTATCTACTATATAGAAAGTATCTTTAGATTATATATGTTGAGTAAGCTGTTAGTTTTAACTTATTCTTTGTCTGAAACTCGTAAAAAGTGCTTAGTCAATCATTACTAATTAGTAATATTGTTTTGTTGGGTCTTTTGAAAATATCAATACAACTATTATTTTAAGTTTAAAAAAAAAACACTGAACTTGAAATTTACAATTACCTCTATCATCACTTCTAAAATGAACTTTGCTTTTTTGACTTTTATTATGATAATACGGTCCACGTTGAGAATTTCTATCACAATCTTCATAATTATTTATAATATTTCTTGCCCTTTTTCATGTAAAAATTTATTAAATGCTTTTACCTAAACCTTTGTTTTCATGTAAAACTTGGCCTGTTGATCGAAAATAATTCTAATGTTTATGATGTTTTTTTCTTATCCTTGGTCATATTTTCCTTCTTTTGTAGGTTTAAAAATCATTGTATCCCTTGCTCTCCTGATTTAGATCCTTCGTCAACTTTTCCTCTTGGATTTTGAATACATCCAAGGAGGCATATTAACCAATTGACTACTTTGTACTTATATTTATTGTTTTTGTTAAGAAAAAACTAAAAACTAAAATCTAATTATATAATATATTAATCATAACAAAATTAATTATGTAGTGTAATGAATTGAAGAACTATACATATATAAAATGCTACGGTGCAAAAGTTTTGCCACTTGAGGTCAATTAATCTTCATCTTCAGTTTTCTTCCAAACATTATCTACATTCCTTATATTTATAGAAAGAAATTATCTAATTCTAACAAAATATGCAAGTATGGCCTATAACTGCATTTTCTTATATACTAGTACAAAGTATTGATCGACTAAATTATTTCTAACTTTTTTCACTCTTCGAAATTATGCCTTGTGTCTTTCTACATTAAGTGTCCATCTCCAACTTGGTCAAGAAACATAGGAGATCACCCATTTTTTTTTGTGGGTATTAATTTAATTAGAATGATCATTAACTCATGTTAAGTAATTAGTTGCACAATCAACAGCATGTGTTTTTTTGTTTTTTTCTGTGAAAGGGCCCACATTTCTGAAGACTAACCTCGATCAAATTCATGACAAGTCCTGGACGGTTGTTCCTTTGATAAGTCATTGGGATAGTGCTATTGATTGGATGATTGGACATTACTTGACTAAGTCTATATTGAAGTAAGTGAAAAAAATTGTTTGGATGAGTTTGCAGGAACGCAAGCATATTTCTATTTTTTTTTTCTTCCTTTAACGGCGAGGTATCTCACTTAACTCCGTTCAAAGAGTTAACCGTCACACACTCTTTACATCTCATAATTAAATGGGTATCAAGTTATGAATTTCTACTATTTAGACATGAGATTAATCCTCATTAACCAAACAAAGTCTGTCCCAAGAATATCCAGTAATATTACTAGAATTTGATTTGGTTGTCCGAATAATTACCTTGGGACAAACTATTGAACTAACCCAAAGAACAAACGCAAGCATATTTCAACACGAAAAAATGTCTACGAGGCTGTTCTTTACTTAAGTCTACTAGCTGGTAAGAAAGAGTCTTACTTCGTGGAACTGTGTGTGGACACCAATTTTCATTTTCATTTTTATTTTCTTCTCACACACTTTTTAATATAGAAAATATTTTATGTCTAATATTTTAATAAACATATTTTGAAATAAATTTCAAAATACATTTCGTTTATAAAAAATAAAACTCTATATTTACTTTTTTATATCCAACATTTTAATTTAAAAAACCCTTCATCTAGTGTTTTAATTTAAAATATATTTTAAATTTTATAATTTATATAATATTTTAATTTAAGACATGTTCAAAATACGTTTTAAATTATCAATTTAAATAATATTTTAAAATATATTTTTTAAAAATATATTTTATAATATAATCCATGCGCGTAGCTTACTACTACATCCATGGCGGTGAGGTTTTAAGAGTTTGTTTCATAAATATTAATTATTTTAATATAAATTAAATAAATATTATAATTTTTAATTAAATTTCAAAAATATTGAAATCGACGGTGAAAATTTTGACTTAAAAAGTGTATAAAATAATTAAAAAAAAAATTATCCATTCTCTCAATTCCCTTCTGCCTTTCATCCCTGCCCCCGCCGCCCTCCCTCTCCCGACACTGCCAGCAACCGGCCCCCCAGCCCCCAGCAGCCATATCTCATAGTTTTTATGAGTTTTCCCCCCCAGTAGCCGGCCCCCCAGCAACTGTCCATGATCACCCTCCCTCTTTCTTCTCCCCAGCAGCCAGAGCCCTTCCTCCCTCCCCCACGGCCCCCCAGCCCCCCGATCCCCCCCAATTCCTTGAGCATTCCACCATGTGCAAATGGAAGGAGCCATGGGCTTGACTGAAAAAGAAAAAAATAGTTTATATAATATAACTTATTTGACATTTCTGACTTGACTTTACGTATAAAAATTCTTATGTAAATCTACTTTTATTGATCTGCCTACGTATCTCTGGAAAAATGCGAAGGGATGCAAAAGTCTGAAGCCGATTTTTGAAATCTAGGTTTCGACAAAATATGAACTTTTTTAAAGATAATAATATATTTTTAATTTTTTTTTAAAAAGTAATATTTCGTTATTTTAGTCGAGGTTTTAGTGCAGCATTTCAGTTTATACTTTGACTGTGTTGCCTGGCTTTCAAATACTTTGACCACCTCCATGCAAATAAAAGATAAGTGGTCCTTTTGCTACTGACGGGTAGACATGAAAGACACGAAAGACCTGAAAGGACATGGCATGGCAAAGAATCTTACCACATACAAAAAGAAAAGCAGATAATAGCTAAGCAAATTGACTGACATCATTGGAATCAGGGATGCGAACAATACCCTCACCGTCAAGATTGCTGGACCAATCCAGAGGAGGAATGATACTTTTAAGGGATAATTACCAAAACCCCTTCGGGTTAGGTTTATTATCGATTGAATTCTATAGATTATAAAAATTACTAATATTTTTTTAAAATTTAAAATCATTTAACATTTACCTCTTACTACTATTTTCGTCAATAAACAGTAACTTTACTATTACTGTTCATGAATAGTACCATGAACAATACACAATAGTAAAAAATTAATATTTTGACAAAATCACCCCTAATAATCTAGTTATTAATTTGTATAAAAAAATAGTTATAACTAATATTTATCTTATAAATAAAAACAAAAATTATACATATTTATTTATATCAAATGTAGAGTACACAAAAAGTAGTAAAAATTTTAATATGTGGACAAAATTGCCCCTAATACTCTAGTTATTAATTTGTATAAAAAAATGTACGCAAAAAGCAGTAAAAATTTTAATATTTGGATAAAATTACCCCTAATACTCTAATTATTAATTTTTATAAAAAAATACTTATAATTGATATTTACCTTATAAATAAAAACAAAAATTATATATATTCATTTATATCAAATGCAAAGTACGCAAAAAGGAAATAAAAATAGAAACTTGACTTATATTAAAAAAATTCAAATTAATTGAAGAGTAAAAAGACTTGCTTTTTAAATATATGTATTTTTATTTTGTTAGTTTGGTGGATTTGTCTATAAAATGAATCTTAAAATTTACTATACCATACTTCTTTTTCTTTTTCTTTTTCTTTTTTTTAATAGATTTGCTTTTTACTTTTTAATTAATTCTTTTTTTTTATATAAGTCAATTTTTTACTTTTATTTTCTTCCTACATACTCTACATTTGATAGAAATAAATATGTATAATTTTTTTTTCATTTATAAGATAAATTTCAGTTATAAATATTTTTTTATATAAATTAATAACTAGATTATTAGGGGTAATTTTGTCTAAATTTTAATTTTTTTACTGTTGCATACTATTCACATACTATTCATGAACAGTAACAGAAAAGTACTGTTCATTGACGGAAATAGTAGTTAGGGGGTAAATGTTAAACGATTTTAAATCTCAAGGGGGGTATTAGTAGTTTTGACAAATTATAGGGTTCGATTGGTAATAAACCTAAACTTCAGGGGGATTTTGATAATTATTCCTACTTTTAATCCCTAAATTTTAGGATTCGTCTTTAATATTTAATATTTGATACTTTTAATTTTTAACGTTAATAAAATATATCAATTTTAATTTAATTAATAAAAATTATCACAAATTAACATTTTATTACTTCACTATTATGATTTAATTTTGATAGACGCTTTTAGTGCTTAAAATTTATAGGGTTAACATTTTTTGTTTCCAATATTCTGAAGTTAATATTTTTAGTTTTTAAAATAATGAAATAACTTGGTATTAAAACAACTAATATGAACTAATGTCATGCTATGCTAATTTATTTATGTACACGTTAGTTATATTATTTAATTAGTGGAAAAAAACTGTTATGAATATAAAAATTACTCTAAATAATACTTAATTAATTAGAATATCCATTTGTATTGCTTAGAAAATAAAAATTGAAAAGTTTACATAAAAATGTAATTTTTTTTCCAAATTAAGTGTTATTATAGTATTATGGACAAAAAAAATTAGGTTTACCTAAAAAAATATCTTCCAATATAGGCATTCTAATTAATTAATTGGTCTAGTTTTTCTTGTAATAAATAATATCGTAATAACATTTAATTAGCATTTTTTTCATTTAGTCATGGTTTTTTTTAATCTTTTATTTTCGGTTTTTTTTTTTTACGCACTGAATATGGACATTCTGCTAGTTAAATATTACAACAAAAAAAGGTATTTTTATTCAAAAAAAAATCCAAATTAAATAATAAAACTAATATTTGCATAAGAAAATTCTAGCAATGTGACATCACTTTCCATTAGTTGTTCCAATATTGAATTAATTTCATAATTTTGGAGATTTAAAATGTCAACTTTTGAATATTAAAGACTAAAGGGTTAGATATATAGATTTTTGGAATTAAGAATGTCGACTAACATTAAATCCTAACATCAAACAAAAGTCAATTTTAATGGTTGGATCGAAACTGATGCTTTTTTTAATTTTAAAAACTAAAAGTAATAACTATGAAATATTAAAATTAAAAATATTAACTTTCGAAAGTTTAGAAATAAAAATGTCATTTTCTCTAATTTTAATAAAATAAATTTCTCAAAACTGATGCATTTTCTTAATTTGAAAAACTAAAAATGATAACTACGAAATATTAAGAAGTAAAAATATCGACTTTTGAAACTTTAGGAATAAAAAATATCATTTTCTCTAATTTTAATAAAATGTTTGTACGTTTTTTTGTACTTTAGTTAGTTTTCTTTACTTTCGGTGTGAAAACTAACACTTTGTCTTGCCAGTGGATAAGTGTGTATTTTTGTACATATTAATATATTTATCGTTTCTGGTAAAAAAAAAAAAGTATGATACTAACATTGATCAAATGACAAGGATGAATAAGTGATTTTGATCCATTTAAGTTTTGAAAGTGCTTGATCAGGATAGCCACAGAACTACTCCCTGGACAAGATTGTATAGTCACAAGCCTCCAACTTATTAACGTCCAGAAGCCTCCAACTTACGAAAATGAGGGCTATTAATTACTGCCATTTTTTGCTTTTGTCCTTTTTCTCCTGTCTATTGGATTTGGAGGTATGTGGTCTAAGCCCTTACTACAAATTAAACTGTGCCACAGTTTTCCCACCCCTTTTGCCTGCAGGAATTTAAATATAAGAGGTCTAAAAGTCCCTTTCACAAAACAAATTTCATCCCAAAAAAATTAAAAATAAAAATAGAGAGAAAATTGGCTCATGCCTAGTCTATTTCATTGGCAAAGCTTTGGAGATTATATATTTAACTTTGGACTTTAGTGAGTAATAATTTAGACCGTGATAACTTTGGACTTTAGTGAGTAATAATTTGTACCGTGAACTGTGATCATCATAAATTCATAATAAATTAATAATGTAAATAACTTGAGTTATACAATATGGAATTAAATATTACTTCCTTCCTAAAAAAAAGTCAATTTTTGATTAAGTTTTTTTTTTTTTTTGGTTATTAGATACACTACTTTTAATATATTATTAAATATATAATTTTATATTTTTATCCTTACTTTATAATTATAATTATGATCATATATAAATATTATTAATTTCTAAAAGTAAATTTTTGATGGGACAAAGAAATATTTTGAAAATTGACTCATTTTTTGGGTTAAGAGGAGTAATAATGAAATTTTTTTAAATAAAATTCTATAATAAAATTACTAAACAACATCTATTTTAATCATCGAGTACTTTTTAACCTCCTCAATGCTAACTCATTTACTTTGAGGCTATGTTTGTTTTCATAGAATTGGGGCCTTAGAATTGGAATTAAAGGCCCTAATTCTAATTCTTTTATTTGTTTTCACAAATAGTTCAAGAATTACAATTTTATTCTAATTCTATTTCCTTTCAATTCTATAAATTCAATTCTTTATTGACACTCAAGAATTTCAAATCCAATACCCCCCAAACGTTTAAAAAACACGGATCTTCAACCTTTAAAAACAGGTCATGTAAGCAGGTTATAACAAAAAATGGGTCATTGCCCTAAATTGCAGACCTCCGCCTCCACATCCATTTTCATCAACTCCGCCCAATCCCCATTTCCTCCTTCTTCTTCGTCCAATACATAGCTTTAGCATTGAAGAGGTTAGAGAGGTGTAGAACTTTGGCTGAAGGAACAAAAGCAATCAAAGGTTAGAGAGGTTTCAGCTCTATTAAGACGCTGAGTAGCACCCAGAGGTTTCAGTTCCATGACACCCATGAATTTATTTTTGCTTTTCTTGGATGTTTTTGGGTTTTTGTTTAGGCATAAGTGGGTTTTTGAGTATTATTATCTTCTTCATATACGATTTTTTAGGGAAAATATCAAAAATAGCACCTTTGACTTCTCCATTATCAACTATAGCAGTGGGTAATTTTTCTTCACATATATAGCAGGTAAAGGTGTTTGACCAACTGAAATGACCAAAAAGCCCTTCTATGTGGAGAAAGAGAAAGACGTTAGACAAACATTCCCGCGTATCTTTCGCCTGGTCTATAATCGCCAATTAGCATTCATCATCCACTGAATCAACAATCCACGTGACCGAAATCAACTATGGCTCAATCACGGCATGCAGTTGAAGAAGGAAAAAAAGGACGATCGATTGAGTAGCGGGTTTGGTGAAAATTTGCGTCTGCTTTTATATTCGAATCTGCTATCACGAGAGGGTGTGTGGGTTGTGTGTTTGTTTTGCGGGTACAGTGTCAAGTGTGTGTTAATTTTTTTGGCCGAACTGAGTTTGAACGAGAGAGTAGTCCATACATCGAGAATGTGCAAAATATGTCGATAATGATGCATATATGTCGAAGTATATGTGGACATATATTATATAAAATGTCGATATTAATGAATACACGTCGACATATATATCGATAATTATGAAGATATGTCGAACTATATGTCGACAATATGATCTAAAATGTAGACATATATGTCGTCACTGTGCTCTAAAATGTCGAACTATACCTCGAACAATATGTCGACACAATGATTGAAAATGTCGAACTATAACCGTAATTGTATTATATGTCTCTCAACATATCGAACTTAATTTGTGTCGTACTGTACTAATAACATATGTATTATGTGCTGTATTGTACTAATAAAAGATGTGCATGGTTGCGTACTTTGGTAATGTTATATACAAATCAAACGTGCTTAAATTTAATAATATTCAATAAAGAAGACCACAAAATTTGCATATACAAATTGTCCTTATGCCTAAGTAAAATCCAATACTAAATAAAGTTAACTCGCTCAACACGTTGTCCCTAGAAACGAAAGCATTTGAGCAAGTTTGCCTATTATGTCCGCTCCCTCCGCAACGACCACATTTTTTTTTAACTTTCTCCTCTCCTGTAGAAGGAATTCTTTTTTTCTTCCTCCTTCCACTCTTAGCCCTAGGTTCCGGAGGTGATAATTGAATTGCTAAAACATCAGTGGCCACATTCCAATCCTTAGCGTCTCCCACCGGCATAATAGAATCGGCATAAGCCCCTACAAGTGCTTTAGTGTGATACAGTCGCGAGCATAAGGTGTAATGGTCAATTTGTCTACGCCGAGATGCAGCTAGTGCATGAACACAAGGGATTTGATCCATATCAAACACTCGACACGTGCAAGTTTTTTTAAGCAAATCAACCGTAACAGTCCGGTTTGCAATGTCCCGTACAAACCATCTGTGTATGTCAACCGGTTCAACCACATAGGATTGTGCTTCTCTCATTCTTGATACTATTAGCTCTTCAATGTATGGGGTCGTCAATATTTTCATTTCATTAGCCGCGGTATGCCGTTCGTGAAACCATCTTTGGAGTGTGTTGCGGATGTAATCGACCAAAATGTGAATAAGTAACTCCCGGGTATCACTCAATAATGCATTTAGACATTCTGCAATGTTGGTCGTCATTATTGTATAACGTCTCCCACCTGAATGTGCCCTCGACTACCGTTCAATCCCGATTTCTCGTAAATACTCGCTTACCCTTGAATTCTGCATTGAAATCCGTGCGAAGTGCTAATTGAATTCAGCCATGGTGTAAGCCTTCGCAGCCTTAAAGTATAATGGGATCACGGCATTATTTTTGAACTTTGCTCTTAGGTTGTTGTTTAGATGATAAATACATGCTCCGTGATAAGCATCCGGGAACACATTCGCTATGCCTTTTGCAATGCTCTTATGTCTATCAGAAACAAACACCAATCCATCGATTTCATTACCAATAGCAGCCTTTAGCCTTTGTAAAAATCACTCCCACAAAGCGTCATTTTCAGAATCAACCATTCCCCAGGTGACAGGATATACTTGGTTGTTACCATCCATGCACGTCGCAACAATTAATGACCCAGGATATCTTTCTTTAAGAAAGCAAGCGTCAATAGCAATAACTGGTCGCATGTGGCTACGAAAGCCATGAATGGAAGCACCAAATGCAAAGAATAAATACTTGAATCTACCACCCTCGTCCCGACTCAGCTCAGTAACAGTGCCCGGGTTTATTTCTTGCATCACGTGTAAATAGGCTGGCAGTATTGTATACGAACCCTCATAATCGCCCCTGACTTCGTGCAATGTGGATTCCCTCTATTTCCAAACCCTGATATATGATACGTTAACCCCAAACTCTGACCGAATATCTGAAATGATTTCATTCGGCCTATACGGCCTGCATACGTCTTGGTACTTGCCCTTGATCCATGAACCAATAACTTTGCTGCATGCCTGCCGATTATCACTATGAACCAACGATGATTGGCATGTATGGATGTTGTCATATTTTGTAATCTTCCATGCAGATGAATTCCCAATCGCCGATACATTCATTCTCCATTTGAAATTAACATCTGTAACCTTAGGTACCAAAACTTGCTATTTTCCCTAAGAACCTTCCATTCGAAAAAATGTTTGACGGCAACTTTTGACATTCTCAAGAACAGGTGATGCCTACTCTCAAAAACATCGCTCACTGCAACATCTACGACTTCGTCTAATTTATCAGAACCCCCCCCCCCCCGCATGAGAAGGCTTTGTGGCCTCGAGGCAATGAATATCTTGAGGTTTGGGCCCAAGAATAGGCTCCTTGCTTCTTGCCCAGGCCATTATTCCTTCATCGTCAACAATGATGGTTTCATGTACCGACGGCGCATCATCGTCTTTGCTTCCGAATTGATCTGCATTCGGTCTGCTAACATTGTTCTCATCCAAATGTCTTGAATGGATTACATCATTCGTCCAAATTGGACTATCAGAGTTCAATCATTTTATGGGTGAGTTACTGCCACCGTATTCATGTGCATCAGTTGAAACCTCTCGAATGGTAACACATATAGGTATCTTGGCATGCCTTATAATCTCATTCATAAAACACCTCACGTGGTAATCATTGTTGATGGATAAGACAGAAATATTGGACAAGTACTTTGGTAGGTATTAGATTAGAAGTTTATCTTTGATTCTCGGATTCACGCCAATGACGCTAATGATGTTATTAACCATTTCCAAGAAACTTGCAGCTTCCTTCAACAATATAGTTTCAACCCTCTTATAATTGATGTATCGATGCTTATTCGACGCTGCATCAACAGTCCATTCTCCTCCATAAAGAACATGCACAGACCATACATTTTGAGTCGCCATACATTCGATAGCTGTATGCATTCAATGAAGTCAGATAACCCGTCATTGGCATAACATTCATTAAACATCCATTTTTTACACCATTACTTAATTTTACCCTTGAAAAAATGAAACAAGGCCCTTACAACCTGTGTACAATAATCCCGTTCCTAATTAGTGAAAGCCCTTACAATAAACCCGCTACCCATTATTCAGAAGAAGAAGAGTATAGAAATGTGTACCTTTACAATACCGGCTTTTTTTCACCTTGCGAATGTTAGGATATGTAGACGCCGGATACTTTTCACCTTGCGAAGAAGCTTAGTTAGGATAGGCAGACGCAGGAAATCGAATCTACCCAATGTTGGTGATTAGAAATTGGAAT
This sequence comes from Gynochthodes officinalis, assembly GCA_020080225.1. NCBI lineage: Eukaryota > Viridiplantae > Streptophyta > Magnoliopsida > Gentianales > Rubiaceae > Gynochthodes > Gynochthodes officinalis. The sequence continues at coordinate 16,222,900 of CM034620.1, forward strand.
CCACTGAAGTCTGAAAAGGCGGTAAAATGGAGTAATACATACTGTTCAGAAAAATTTGGCTTGATTAAGTTGCACCCGTAAAAGAAAAAAGTACGTAAATGTCAAAAAATACGTCCGAAAACCTCGAAATGCATGTGTAACAAACTGTCGGCACATACGTGAAATCGGCGAAACAAATGTCGCCTATAAGTATAAAATGTTGACTATAAGTAACAATTGTCGACTATAAGTAAAAAATGTCGACTACAAGTAAAAAATGTCGACTATAAGTAAAAAAACATCGAAATCAATGAGGAAAACTCTAATACGGTCAATTATGTCTCTGTGATTTAAGGAACTATGTCAGGAACATTATATCTCTACAATATAAGGAACTAATTGTGGTAAATTATATATGTATATAATTGATTGCGAAAAAAATGCTGATTCAAATATCCATTTTGTGCAAATTGATTGCGAAAAGGGAATATTTAAAAATTTGTTTTCCTTTCCTTTACAAATGACTTAGCTCAACAGACTATATTGCCTACATATTGGATAGCCAAAATATGTAAAATTTGGCATTATCTAGATAAAATGATTTACTAAAACTAGAAATACAGGAATAAAAGGAACACATATGACCAATTGCATACATTTGCTAATGATCCAGATATATGACCAATACATACACTTTTTGTAAAAGAAAAAAAAACCCATATATTTCACACGTAACTCTAAATGTAGTTTCATAGGCCGAAGTATAAGGATAAATTGCTCCCCATAAAAAACCAAGGAATCTTGTGTATATTTACATTGATGTAATTTAAATTAACATAAAAAACCTGCTCCTACCAAAAAATGTTCATGTACATTTATTTATACAATTTTGTAATTACTTTTTCTTTCACTTTTTGGGCCTTGAATCTTTTTGCCTAGCATGCTCCTCCTTTGCATGTGCGTAAAGTACTGCCGCCATCTCCTTACGGATCTCCACAGCATTTTCGGGCCGAATTGTATTTAGTGGGAGGCCATGGATAATGCATTCAGCCTACTTTAATACATATATGCCACAATCGCCACTCCTACAAAAATAAACAAGCAAGACTAAAATCATTACTCCTACAGCCATTACGTGGGGAAATAATTATACTAGAGATTAGATACTTACCCCTCTTCTTGGTGGACCAAATTTTCTTCTATTACCACTGTCCATTGATCCCCCATTGGCTGTTTTTTGGCATAGTAGTTATAAAACTCGCACACCTCCAGTAGCTTGGGGATTGTCGAAGTGAGGTACTCTAACTTTGGCACAACGACAGTTCCCTGAGGCGATGGGTTGTACACATGTAATTTCTGTGCGTAAAAATCCATTTTCACGAGCATCCAATGATTGCCGTCAATGTGGCAGGGGAATAAGACGATGTCAACAGTCCGGCAATCGCGTTCGAAGCCACAATCACCAACAAACTGCTTCATCGCCAAGTCATCAAATTGTAGCACTTTTTGGGCCCCATGGAGCTCCTTCATGTTCATCTACCACCAAGAAAAGGAAAAGACAATCCGTAGGTCATAACGTATATAAATTAAAACTAGGAGTTAAGTAAATAAGACACGCTTCCATCGATCCACACTTACATCAAAATAACATTCCATGATGGAGATATCACCTCGTCTCATTGAAATTATCCTTTTTCTCAGCATGGACGTATACATATTAATTTACTGCAAACATAAAATATAACGTCGTTAGGTAAAATTCAGTATTCATATATTAATCATGGTAGGATAAAGAAAAAGAAATAACTTACATGATCGTTCAGCCAATTGCCTGCAGTCCACATTCGCAGCAAGAGGTCGGAATCCAATGATAAAACAGGTGTATCCAAGTAGAGGGGTGGTTTTGCTCTCATCCACATTTTCATTGCTGCAATCTCTTTGGAAGATGGCTAATATGGTAATGCCGCAGCTGTCGAGGGGCCCACGGCTAGGGCAAGAGGCAACTCCAGGTTTTGGCCGACTGTCTTCTCGAGAGCAGGAGATTTCGGCTCCTTTTCCTTCATTGGTGCGGGTGGAGCACTCTTGACCGGTATCAATGGTTCGACTTAGGGGGTTACTTGTGAGTCGGCGAAGATAATCACATTATCCACCTCTTTCAGGCCCTCTGCTATCATTGCGACAGGGTGTTAACCCTCTACCTCAACCGGCGGAACATTATCTTGATCCTTAGGGCCCTCGGTATTGGCCCCTTGAGACCCCTCGTGCTGACCACCTTGGTCATCCATACGACCCTCTGGCTTGGTATCCGCCGGAACCTCATGCTCAACATATTGGTCTTCCGTTGGTCTCTCTTGCTAACCATGGCAGAATGAATATTGGGAATCGGGCGGAAAATGAGGGGAATGTGCAGTTGGTTGGATGAGTATTAAAGTGCGTATGTATTGCCACATATTAGCCAGGTCGGTGGTTTAACACTCGACCCTAGTAGTGAGAGCATTTACTTTGCCCTCCAGAATAGTCGAATGAGCCCGCTCGATTCGCAGTTCCTCTTTGGCCTCCTTCAATTGAGACTCACACTCTGCAATTCGTGATCTGAGTTCCTCTACTAAGGCCATTCGTTTCTGCCTCCTCTCTGTTTTGCCCTCTGAATGTTGTTTCGAAGTTTAGGCACCCTCGGTTTCTATGTGTCTAGTTCTATAGGACATGTAGAAACTTTCTTCAGCCTGATGATCGGTGTCATCATCGTCTCTGCCGAACTCCTCATGGTCGCCAACTGCTTCCTCTTCTTCCCAACCCAAGAATTTCTGTCTCTCTTCTGGTGTGGGCTTCATTCGGGTCACCTTCACCTTTTGCAGCATGTGAAGAATTAATATTCACGCAAAAGTAGCTTCGAGTGTTTTATATTCAGTTAATAAACATAACAAGCCTCCCCGTCAATAGTTTTTCTTGACCAAACTTTCTTCTTTTTTTTGTCTCTTCTCTGGGCGTTCAGCCCTTTCCATCTAAACATTCTGGGCTTGCATCCAGTAGTTTCGACATGCTCAACAATTTTGAACCACTGGAGATGTGGCATTGTCTCATAAGCGAACACCTATAACATTGAAAAAAAGTATGCTCAATAAAATATGATATCACCATAGAACATGTGTCGTTGTGTAATATGCTCAGTAAAATATGTTATGCTTTGGTTTGTAAATTATGGAGAATGCAAGATAATTTTTGTTTAATAACTATGTTAGGAAAAATGTTATTCTTTATAAAAAAAATATAAATGAAGACATGAAAAAAAAAATTGTTCAGGTTATATGGGGGAAGTAAGCATGCGACAGACCCTAAACGAAAACAATAGTTCAGTTCCCTTACCCCGAGTGCTACTAGAAATCCCCCAACAGTGTAAGTCCGATGTTGTGGGTGTTCAGTTTGTTTCAAAGCATTCATCATTGCCTTTCTACAACTATCCACAGTCGCCCTGAAAGAAAGGTCACCCCACGGTATTTCATCGAACTTTTTCCAATCACATACCAAATGTAGCAATTTATCTTCAATCCTTGTTCGCTTCGGCAAGCCATTGATGGATGTGTATAGAAGCAACAGTGTCAGGGACACGACATCATCGTCTGTATACGATGCGTAGATACGGTCGTAAGTTTTGAACACTTCATCGTATGCCATCTCATCTATTTGGCCCAGATGCTTTAGATACTTGGTGATTGAAGAAGGACCATCAGGGGCATGGTACTTGGAATATGCAAGCGCAAAGTCCCCCATCTTGAGGCCTGTAATGATGGCGAACTCTCTCCGACCAAATGTTACCTTCTTGCCGACGAAGTTAAAGTCTAAGCTACAGTCGACATTTGATTGCTCAACTGACCTAAGTTGCCTCAACAAAACAAAATGGATAATTTGTTTGCACCAGAATGTATGTTCATGGTCAATAGCCATTTCTGCAGGACTGCTCTCCCTTCGGAGGATTATTTTTTGTGTATCACTCAATTTTGACCGGATTCTCCGCATATTGGCTTTGTAGTACCAGTACTGCGAAACCTGGGCAGAGAAAAAGTCACCCTGAACGAGCATTTCCTCTTTGAGCTGTTCCTGCATGATATAAAGCAAATCAAGATCAATTGTCAAGTAATTTAAACACTTTCTCGTCACTTTCAACTTAGCAAATATAGAGAAATCATCAATAAAAGTAACATAATATTTTTTACCACCTCTAGTTATAGTTTGCTTTAATAAAAGTAACATAATGTTTTTTTACAAGTCTTTTTAGTGATTTTTGCTCAAACATATATTTCACATTTATCTATATTGATTAACTCAAACCAAAAATTAAGCCAAGTGATTGCATTTTCTTTATATAGCTAAAATTAGTATGTCCTAATCTTGCATTCGATAAAGAAAATAATTCAATTATATAAGCAGAAGAAGTAGATGTATTATCATTGATAATATTGGAAATAGAAAGTACATATAGTCCTTGATTACTATAAACCCTTGCCTATAAACAGTCATTCCAATTTTGGTAAATTCAAAAATTATTTTGTGGGTAGTATTCCACATTTATGTGTATTGTTCCACATTTCGAGTGTTTGTCGACATTTGTGTGTAGTATTCCACATTTATATTATTGTTCCACATTTCTAGTGTTTGTCGACATTTATGTTATTGTTCCACATTTCTAGTGTTTGTCGGCATTTGTGTATAGTATTCCACATTTATGTGTATTGTTCCACATTTCTAGTGTTTGTCGACATTTGTGTGTAGTATTCCACATTTATGTTATTGTTCCACATTTCTATGATTGTCGACATTTTTGTGTAGCATTCCACATTTATGTGTATTGTTCCACATTTATAGGTGTTTGTCGACAATTCCTGGTAGTGTTTGACATTTCTTATAGTGTTCCACATTTGAGGTGTTTGTCGACATTTACGGTCGTGTTCCACATTTTATGGTTGTCTGTTGGCATTTATGGTCGTGGTCCACATTTTATGGTTGTCTGTCAACATTTATTGGTGCTGTTCGAGGGATGTAACGACATATTTTGTCGACATTTTGAGCCATTTGTCAACATTTCTTCGTATGTTTCAGCATTTCCTCCTATTTGTCGACATATGCTAACTAGAACCCAGTTAAAGACTACTATGCATACGTATTCTATTTTCTGGGTCGTTTTCGAATGAATGAATGGCAAAAGGGATAGGACCAAGCGCAAAAAACCCTAACTTTCTAATTCCTTCTAACATCTAAGCGGGATTATTCAGCAAAAGCGGGACGTTTACACATCATACATATCAAATACGAAGCTTTACTGTAACTAACCTTCTTACTCTTGCCCGTCCGCTTGTGAGATGTATGCTTTTCCTTTTTTTGCTTGTCAGATGATGACGGTCCACCGCGCGTTCTCGCCATTTATTACTATGGCTTGAATTGGATAAATATTTTGTTAACTGGTTGTGTAATCGACTGAGAATGCAATGAAATGACTTGAGAATTCGGATTTGCGATGAAAGAAGCGAAAGGGAAGGGTCTGCTTTGCTGAAACCAAACGCGCAAGTGGAGAAGAAACCGTTCGGGCGCGATTTTCAAATTGCATATGGGTATTTTAGACATTTCGCATGGCATAAAACCCTTCGGCTGCTATAGTTGTAAAGACAATTTTTCCGCTGCTATATTTGATAATGGAGAAGACAAAGCTGCTATTTTTGATATTTTCCCGATTTTTTATTTTTGGGTTGTTTTTGTCTTCTTTGGTTTGTAGTGAACACAAAATTCGAGCTTTTTGCGCCAAAAATGAAATGGACTGCCTTGGTTTCTTTGATAGTACGTGAAAAAGATGAACAATTTGTTGTAAAGTTTGTACTTTTTGGGGGTGAGTGCAGATTGGGTTTGAAGAAATGCAAGCTATTTGTGATAAAATCCAAAGGTAGGGAGGCAAACGATCAGTTATTGGAAAAATGTTGATCTCAAAGCATTGAAGGATCTTGTGATAATTAGCTCAAAGAGTTCTTTTGATCTAAGTTTGCATTTGAGCTCTCGTTTGTGTTCCAATAAAGACCAATACCTTATTGGTTCTGGTAAGTTTTAAATTGTGCAACTTTTTGTCGCATATTATTGCTAATTGCTTTCTCTTTGACTATTGTTACTTTTAAAATGTTCATAAGTTGGTTGGTTCGTATTTTTTTTCCCCTTTCTTTGGTTGCATAACATCTTAGGATGATTACTTGTGTGCTTGGTGATCTGATAAAAAAGGAAAACATGTTGGGATTTTTAGAAAGGAATTTCGGAGTAATATTACTGCTAGAACTATTTAGTCCATGTCAACACTTGGTTTTTTTTGTATATAAAACAGCCAATTAAAAGAGGAAAACAGATTAAGATGTTGCATCTAGGTTTTATTTGTCGCTAAGTAGGATGTTTTAGTGATTTTGTTGGCAATGGACAAGTGAGATGACAACATTAAAACCTAATGAAGTAACATTTTTAGGAGTTTTGTTTGCTTGCAGCCACACTAGTGATGTTGATGAGGGATGGCGTTATTTTCAGACTATGAGCCAGACTTGGGGTATTGAACCAAGGATTGAGCATTATAGTTGCATGGTTGACATATTGAGCCGTGCCGGGATGTTAGATAAAGCACTTGCGCTTGTTGAGACTATGACTATAAAGCCTAATGATGTCATATGGGGTGCTCTTCTTGGTGGCTGTGGGATACACAAGAACATAGAAATTGGTTCTCATGTGGCTCAAATGTTAGCTATGGAAATCGAACCTGACAGAGCTGCAAGGTACCTTATTTTCTTGTGACAACACCCACAAAATCTCCTGCTTTGGAAGATTTTAGTTCTCAACTTTCATCCTTACATATTGGTAAGATCTTCATATTCATTGTAGGTTTTGGTGTCCCTATACTGTACATTATTTAGGAAAATTAAATCTTTGTTATATGGGGAAAAAAAAAAAGAAGCTATGTCTCAGTAATCAGAGGTACATACTTTTTTTTTCAGTATTCATATTTTTTTCATTCATTTTCTTTGGAAGGTACATACTGAATTAGGTTATGTGGAGATTCTTTCCTCTTTTTTCTCCTTAATTTTTTTTACTCTGAATATTTTTAGAGCTGCATCAATGCAAGGAGCTCTTGAAACTTTGCAAAGTTTGCCACGTGAGGCAGGATGGGCATGTCTTGGTTTCAGTATGTTCCTATGGAAGTTTGTTGAATTCTGTATAGTGTTGATTTGTTATGTTCCATATAATCCCATAAGCAATATTATCCTTGTCTTTCAGCTGGTTGCATCTTAGATGCGTCATGGAAACTTCACTACTATCAATGGGCTATGCAGATTTTTGAACAATATAATCTTAGTGAAGTTGCTTGTACTTTTGCTCTTGCTGCCCTTGAGCAAGTTGATGAAGCTCTTGGTCAGAAGGATGGTTGTTCCAAGCCAGATCCTCTTGATGAATCAGCTACTGTTGTTAATGGACAGATTTGGGCAAATGTCTTCAAGTTCACTTTGGATCTGGAGTACTATCATGATGCTTATTGTGCTATAATTTCAAATCCAGATGAGGAAAGCAAGAATATTTGTCTGAGGTGTTTGAGTGTTTCATAATTGTTCTTCTGGCGCATGGTGCAGTTAAGGTGCTGTTCCTGTCTGTCGCCTGTTGTATGTTTGCTGCTTTTGGCTCTTCTGCTCTTCTTTTCACCCAATCTTTTTGACTGCCCTTGGATTTTTTTTGGTTTGGTATTTATTTTGGAAAGTGTGTACTGATCCCTTTAAAAGTCATGTGGTTTGCTTCAAAGATTTCACTTGCAGGTTTTGATTGGTAAAATTTTTCTAACCAATTGTGTAGGCAGGGTGTTCAGATGTTATGGCAAAGCCAAACCCTTTCAAATTGGTCTATGCTTTTGAAATCCTCACGCATAACTGGCAAAAGGCAGCTCGTTTTATTTACCTGCATGCTACTCAGCTTAAAACTAAGGCGACAATGAAAGATTATCGGCAAAGGTCCTTGGCTCTGCAAGAGAGGCTCAATGGGTTGTCTGCAACTATTAATGCTTTAAAACTTGTTCATCCTGCTTATGCTTAGATTGACCCTCCAATTGAAGAATCAACTTATAACAAGGAACAATCTCCAAGTAAAAAGCCTAGGATAACAATGCAGGAACAAGGTAAAGTATTCATTTGAAATTAAATTCCTTCTTATACTAGTGACAATTAAAAAACTTGAATTTGCTGTCAAGGTTATTTGACTTTTATTGCCTTTGAACATTGTTACATGTTCTTTGCCTCTGATTGAGCTATTAGTGATTACTTTTATTTATTTATTTATTTCCCAAACAAAGTTCCTAGTGTCATTGATGGACCTCCGAATCTTTAGTCCTATCTTGTTATTATGAAACTCAATTTTTTTGTTTACCTCAAAATCTACTTGTGGATTCTGCCATTTCAGGAACAAAGCAGGGACAGGGTAACTCAAAGAATGTCACATTTTGAGGTGGACGCATGATTTCTTGGTGCCTTCCGAGACTTCTGATTGCTCACAAAGTGGTGAGCCTCGATTCTATCATTTTTGTGATGAAGCCACTAATATCATGTAGCCAATATGAAATTCTCTCCTATTTTTTGCCCATTTGTCTTTACAGAAAGAAGTAACTCATGGAGGTGTAAAGGTGTCTATGGATAAATTTATTATTATTATTATTTTGTCAAATTGGATTTTTCATTAGATAAGATTGAAAGTGTAATAAATTTTGTAGTGGTTTAGGGAAACAAAAGAGAAAAAAAAGGAGTAGTTTACGGAATTCTCCAATTTTGATATTTTACCAAACAAAAGAATTGAATTGGAATTGTAATTATATAGAATTTAATTCAATTCTACATAATTTCAATTCCAATTCAATTCTAATTCTAAGGTACCAGATGGAGTCTGAGAGTACATTGATTTCACCCTATATATCATTACTCCCAAAAAAATACAAGTCAACTTGGATATCTTTACACCTAACGTAATATAATACTTCATCCATTCCCAAATAAACAGTCCACACTTTAAGGTACAAGGTATTATAAGTTATAAATACAATATGTTTAATAAATATTATCTATATAATTTTTTAATTTCTTACTTTTTAATTACAAATTATATCTAGTCATTATTATAGAAATTTATTCAAAAATTACTTTTATTTAGACCAAAAAATGTGAAAATGGACTTTTTTTTTTTACCGCAGAGAGTGTGAAATTCTAGCATCTAGCCTCAAATTTGGTCCATTAGTTGTGTCGATGTTTTTGGGCAAATTAGATTTACCTCCTTTAAGTTTTACGAAAACTACTAAACAAATATCGAGATTTAGGAAAATTATCAATATTTTTTTACATTTGATAAAATTATAACATTTAACCCCTTACTGTTAGTTAACTTAACCATAGATTTTTTTATCAAGTCAATAGTTTTCTTAAAAAAATTTCTAAACTACCTTTTAAACTATAATATTTAAATTATGTTTCACCCCTTGAGATTTGTTTTAATTACAAAATAGATCCAAAGATTTAACAAAATGAATCCCTTCCTACTTTTTTCTTATTTAGTTAGCGTCAAAAAGATTCTAATAATAATTATTGATAATCAAAATTTATTCACAATTTTAACGATTCTTTACACAATATAATAACTTACCAATTTACTGAAATACATATAGAGTTTAGAGGTTGTAATATTTTATTATGATTATTTTTTTCCAGTCAAACAATTTAAATTCAATTTAAGAAATATAATTCTTAATTTTAAAACAATTACATTAAAGTCTAATAACGAAAATAAAAATGCAAGAGATTTAAATGAATAATTATTTTTAAAATTTTATAGAGATACAAAAATAATAAAAGAATCACTCAATCATTTAATCATTTATTGGGACAATAGTGGTAGATTAATTTTGAATATATAATAAGAAAACAGAAAATAAGTTTTTTTTTTCAAATTCATAATGGTAAAATAGTAATAGGCTAAAAAATAATATTTTATTAATTAGTTTTCAAAAAATTTAAATGTGTGTATTGATATTATATTCTTAGTATTTTTTTTAAGTTGTTTGGTTTATGATAAAACATAAGACTATAAAATGATTCCTCATGGCAAGAAAAGAAAATGAAAAAAATGTAAAATATGATAAATAAAAGTTATTAAATTTTAATAATATTTTAAAACTTTAAAAGTCATTTCATAATGAAAAAGAACCTCAAGGGTATATGTTTTTTTTTAGATTAGTTTTTTCCGTCTTTTCACTTATACTATTAGTTGATTGTAACAGTCGTTAAGGCAAGAGAATTTTTCCAAACTTTAGGATATGTTTGATAGTTTCACTAAACTTTAGAGGAGAAAGATGTAATTTATCCTCTCTCTTTTTTTTTCTCCTTCAATAGTCAATTATGGGCAAGGCCCTAACTGATAAAAAGACAAGAATCAAAGAGGAAAATTAGAACTGGGGGAGCAAGAAAGTAGAAATAAGGAGAAGGTTCAAAGAATGGAACTTGTATAAGAAGGAAATACATACATACATACATACATACATACATATATATATATATATATATATATATACATACATATATATATATATATATATATATATATATATATATATATATCTTTCATAATGAGTTCATCCTCATGCTTTGCCCCTTTTATACTAATTATCATTTACTAGAATCAATAAGATACTTTCATTTCTAACTAATAATCTAATTTTGGCCCTTAATTCTTAACATATTTTCTAACTCCTAACTAATTCCAAAACATCACCGTTACACTAAAAGCTTAATAGACTCCATTTTGACAAATTCCTGCTCATTAAAAACACGATCATTGTCCTCAATGACCCGGCTATTGCTCCAAATAGACTCATGGAATGTGGAATCTTGGAAACTGAGCTTTGATGAAGTGAGCATTCTCCCATGTTGCGTCTTCTGGACTCAGATTACGCCATCTCACCAAAATCTTTGCTTCAGGTTCTATGACTATGAAGTCTTCATCATTTGCTACTAGTAAGGTTGACATCACTTGTTGACATTGTGCCATTTGCTTTTCAGTTGGGAAACATGGAAACACGAGATGAATTATGAACCCTAGGGTTAGCTGTAGCCAGTAAGCCACTAGTCTAATTCACTAATTGGAAAGGGACCAAAAAAATTTAGAGGAGAACTACAATGATCTTTTTACTTCCACCGATCGTTGTCGATATGGTTACAATTTGACATACACCATGTCTCTACTACAAATTCTCCCTCTCTGTTGTTCGCATCTGCATACTTCTTCATTTGACAGCTTTAACTAGATGATCATGTAGGACTTGTGTTATGATTTGTCTGTCTCTTACCACTTTACTAGCTAGAGACATGATGGAATCGTATAAAACCCCTAATGGAACTTGAGTAGGCTTATATCCATAGAAGGCCTCGAAGGGTTATTTGTATTCCAATGTGAAAATTAGTATTGTACCATCATTTTGCCAATGACAACCATTGCTTCTAGGTGTGAGGTATATCAGCATACATACTGTGCAAATAAGGTTCAAGACACTAAATTAGTCTTTCACCATGCCCATCCGTTTGAGGATGATATGAAGTACCGTATAGCAATTTGGTTCCTAACAATTTGAAAAGTGCTTTCCAAAACAAACTGGTGAATAACTTGTCTCTATTAGGTACATTGGTCATAGGAATACCATGCAATTTAAAAATATGCACTACAAGAAAAACCCCCATTTAGTGATGGAAACTACCGTGACGGAAAAAAATTCCGTCACCAAATGACACATTTAGTGACAAGAACTCGAGTCGTCACCGAATTTTCACTATCTCACTATCTTTAGTGAAGAGTGACTAATACTCGTCACCATTTTGTTACTAAAGAGTTTAGCAGGAAGTTTCTCGTCAATATGGCACAATTATTGATGAAACATTGGTGACAAAAAAACACTCTCGTCACTAAAATCTTAAAGTTCAGTCATTGGTGACGAAGTTATGGTTGTTACCAATTTGGATGGCTTTTAGTGACGAAATTTCTGTCGTCACCAAAATGGATGTCTTTTATTATTGCCTTTAATTTCTAATAATTATACTATGACACCCTAATAATTATAATCTTTTAATTCATATATCTATATGTAAAGTTTTAATGTATAATATTATTGAATATTGATGTATAAAAGATTTGTTTTGGTGTGTAATGAAATTAAATATTATAGGATGTAATAACAATATATGTATTTGGGTATATAATTAGGGATAGATTGAATAAAATATTTTGGCCTAAATTGATTGGCCACAACTTATATAATTATTTGACTTGTTGGGTTAAGGATTATGATTGGGTTATGTTATTTATCCATTGGGCCAAATTGGAGATTTTAAATTTATGACTCCTAATTTTTACTAATTGCACTAAGACACCCTACTGTATATGAATTTGCCTATATTATTTTTTAAGATACACCATCAATTAATTATGATTGGATTTCCTTGGTTAAGAATAACGATATGACTAAGCATATTATTCCTTGTACCAAACTTAGCCTACTTATATTATCGCGGCTAATTTCTAATGATTGTACTAATTATAAGAGTTTGACATAAGGACTCAATATTGATTAGTAGTAATTGGTTTCTTTGGTGAAGCATAGCAATTGAACTAAGTATATTCTTTATTGGTTGAGCCTAAGCTTGATTGGCTTATTCATGTTCATGTTTCTTAATTTAAAATAATTATCTTAGGACACCTTGAGATTTTTGAATTTGTACATAAATTTCATCACTTGAAGCACATAATTTCATTACCATTAAAATACACTATTGGGTAATGGTAATCAAAATATTTAACATTTATTATGAAGTATATTTGTAAATAAGAAAATAAGGAATAACAAATATATAGTTAGAAACAAGTTAAAGTCACTAATGTAATATTATAACATAAGTAGTGACTAATACATATGCACGTCCAATTCGATGTACAATGTATCACAAAAGTAATATGGATATGTATACTCCCCCTATTCCAAAAAAAAGAAAATTATGTTTCAACAAGTAAAGGTACAACTCATTTTATGGCACTAATTTTCACATTGAGGGTATTATTTATTAATACACCGTTTTATAACATTATCTCATTAAGGGTATTTTAAAATTTTTGTAGAAAAATCAATTTTAACTTTTAAAATTGAACTAGTTTTTGGACCAAAAGAAATATATATGTATATATAGTTAGAAGTAAGACTCATAGTATAAGTGGGATGTTGATATATGTAATTATTACATAGCATACATAGTATAGTGTATATACACATAGTTTTATGAGCACACACAATAACACAAACATGTTAATTATTCATATATTTATTTATCTTTTATATAGGCAACATGTAATCTTAAATACATGTAATGATTTAAAATTATTTTTCTTCAGACATTTAATTCCAAATCAGCATGTGAAAATGTAAAATGAAAAGAAAAATGTTGAAATTCCTTTTGCCCCGCTCTTTAGAAGAAGATTTAGGAAAAATGTTGAAATTCCTTTTGCCTCGCCCTTTAGAAATTCCTTTAGCAGTGAAAGAGGTTAAGTGTTGCAAATTTTGACAATCCACCTCCATCACACAAGCAGCTCAAATCTAACTTCTCTCACAACTGACCCACCAATGGTTTGCTTTTGTTATGGTTCATTTGTTTGTTTTTTTTACAGATTACTTGTGTATAGTGTGTGTGAGCGCAAATAAAATGGGTCGTATTCATGCTTGTGAACCAAAAACGATGGGACAGAACAATTAATCCCACTAGTTGTGTGCTCTAATGTTTGAATGAATTGATTATAGGTAATGGAAAAGTCATAGTTGAGAATTGCTCACAGAATAAAGGACATACGATATAAGTTAGGGGTAGAAGAGTTCTTGAAATTTGCATATCGTGCTAAAGAGAAATTGAAAAAAATTCCCTGCCCCTATAAATCTTGCAACAACTTCCACTTTTATGATACAGATACTGTGTTCTTTCACTTAATACATAAAGGGATATGTACATGTTATGTGAATTGGATTTATCATAGTGAGGAGTACAATGATGTTTCGGACGATGAACACTTACCAACTGATGAGGTTGAGAGTGATGAAGAGGTGGGTTATGGAGATGATCTAGATGATATGTTACATGACATAGGTCACAGTAATTAGGGTGAAAACTGACAAACTAGTCGTGGATCGTCGAATAATTTAGACAATACTGCAGAGAGTCTCTTCGTAAATTATTAGATGATGCTCGCCAGTCAACAACCATCAAAAGGGGTAAGTGCACATTTTATAGGTTTTATATCATTATGATGATGAGATTGATTATTGCGTAAACAAGTTCCCTTAAGGGATTGTTGCATGTACACTTATACACTTCATATCAATATTAGCAATACGTGGGACATTTCTAGCATCCACTTGAGATATAAACATTATGTAACATATTGGTGTCTAGATGTATGGGTTGGTTCTTTTGCTTGGTATATGCAATTGGTGGTATTGTGTTATGCCACTGGATTATAGTTTGTTGGTTAGTTATGTTATCTTTTGGTTAGTGGAATTGTAATATGATTATTATCGTTAATAGCTTGGAATTGTATTATGTCATGAGATATAATTATAGGATGTTGCTATTTCTGTAGATATAAGTGTCTTATGATGATGAGATTGGTTATCGCGAAAACATGTTCCCTTAAGGGATTGTTGCATGTATATTCATACATTTCATATCAATATTAGCAATGCGTAAGACAGTTCTAGCATCCACCAGAGATATGAACATTTTATAACATATTGGTGCCTAGATGTATGGATTGGTTCTTTTGCTTGGCATATGCGATTGGTGGTATTGTCTTATGTCACTGGATTATGGTTTGTTGGTCAATTATGTTATCTTCGGTTGGTGGAATTGTAATATGATTATTATCATTAATAGCTTGGAATTGTATTATGTCATGAAATATAATTATAGGATATTGCTGTTTCTGTAGATATAAGTGTCTTATGATGATGAAATTGGTTATCGCGAAGAACATGTTCCCTTAAGGAATTGTTGCATGTATACTCATAAATTTCATATCAATATTAGCAATACGTGGGACATTTCAACTTTTTACCTGAGATATGAATATTATGTAGCATATTGGTGCTTAGATGTATGGGTTGGTTCATAATTTATATATGCGATTGGTGGTTTATATTATGTCACGAGATACATTTGGTGATCAGTTTCTTTTTTTTTTTTTCAATTTTTGGAATTTTAGTATGACTATTATCGTTAATTAGTGAAATTGTAGTATGTAATGAGATATAAGTATGAGATGTTGATGCTTCTGTATATATCATTGTTTTATGAAGACGAGCTTGGTTATCACAAATACATGATGTTCTAATAAGGATTGTTGCATGTCCATACGTTCATTTCATATCATTATCATCAACGCATGGGACATTTCTATCTTTCTATGAGATATGAACATTATGTAACATACGAGTGACTAGTTAACAAGGTTGGTTTATGAAGATTATATTTGATTGGTCGTGGTGTATTATGTTATGCAATACATTCTGTGGTCATTTTAGTTGTCTTTGATTGGTGGAGAATGTAGTATGATTATTGTCATTTACTGGTGAAATTGAATTATGTCATGATATATAATTATGGGTGTTGCTTCTTCTGTATATATGCGAGTCTTATAAAGATAAGCTTCGTTATCGCAACATGTTGGTCCCTTTGTACAATCTCGCTTGTACACTCAAAGATTGCATATCATTATTTTTGATGCGTGGCACATTTCTAAATTTCTCAGAGAAATAAGCATCATGTAACATAATGATGTCTAGTTAATAGGGTTGGTTTACGAGTAAAATTTGCAGTTTGTGGTTTTGTATTATGTCGCGTGATACATTGCGTGGTCACATTAGTTTTTTTTTATTAGTGGAAAATTCTGTAATTGCATTATGTCATGAGTTCAAGTTATGAAGTGTTGTTGTTTCTATAGTTAGTCATTTGTGTGAATGGATTGGTTGGATTTTAAAACATTCACTGTTTTTTACTTTTCTTATCACAGTGACGCATTCACCATCACATAGCCAAGCATCCATAGATTGAAGGCATTACAAATGGCCCGTTGGTTGGTGTTGTCAAGGTCTTTTTCATTCCTTCTGCCTTTTTCCTTTTAGAATGTGAATGGAATTATGTGTACACTACTATTTTTTGGGTATATGATGTTTGGATAATATTTTATTCTCATGCTACAATTCGGATATTCAACTTTTATTTCTTATCTAGTGGGATATTAAAATGTTGTCTTTAGCATTGAACAAGTTGAAGTTTGGTGCCATTTTTCAAATACCTTTTGAATGTTTAATGCTTAGTATAATTGCATTCAGTACTTTTCTAACTTCGATGATGCATGTATTGTAAGAATAAATGATGTGACAATCAATACTGTGATATTGGTGATATAATACTAAAACAAACCACATTATAACGTTGGTTAAAATTTGTCACTAATGACCCTATTTAGTGACAAGTGTTTGCCATCACTAATTTCATCTGACAACAAACCTTTTGTGACGACAAAATTTTGTCACCAATGAACAGCGTCACAAAAATTTTTCATCACAAATTGCATATTCAGCAAACCTTTGGTGACAAACTTTTTCCGTCACCAATGACATCAAAGGAATTGGTGACGAAAAACTCGTCATCACTAGTTCGTCACTAAAGGTGTTGACCAAGCCATATTTTAGTGACAAATTTTTTTTATCACCGAAAATCGTCACACTACCCGTTGCCCAGCCATACTTTCAATGACGACCATATTTCGTCAATAATTTTCGTCACTAACTTCGCACAAATTAGTAATGACTTTTATCTTTTAGTGACAATATTTTTCTCTTTTTGGTGACAACTTTTTTTAGTTACTAATTTTCGTCACCTCTTCGTTTCGTCACTAAAAGCACACTTTAGTGACAACTTTTTTTTGTCCATCACGTGATACCCTTTAGCGACGGAGCATTGCTGATGACCGAGTGACGAAACTTTTTCTCGTCACTAAAGACCTCCGCAGGGCTTTTGGTGACGAAAAGCAATCCATCAGTGACAAAATTCCAATTGTCACTAAAAGGTGGTTTTTCTTGTAGTGATGGTCAAAGAAGGCTTGAGCCATTTCTTTGGCAGAAAATGGGTAACTAAGGGCAATAAAATGCCCCATTTCATTGAGTCTATCTATTACCACCAAGATAGTATTATTCCCCTTAGATTCTAGTAAACTTTTTACGAAATCCATATTGATATAATTCCAATCTTGATCTAGTATTGGCAACAGTTGCAATAGCTAAGGGTAGTGCAAATATTTATGCTTGTTTCTTTGGCAGTTATCGCATTGTTGAACATATTGTACTATGTCCTTTTTCATGTTAAGCCAATAGAATACTAAACTAATTCTTTAGACATTGCCAAACTAGTCAAAATGACCACCAAAAGTTGATGCTTGAAGTGCTTCCATGATTTGCTACTTGATTGCTTGATCCTCCCTAATATAGATCTTTTTCTTATATCTTATTACTCCCTTAATATATTGACAGTCCAGCATCCCTTCGAGGTGTAAAGCCAAAAGCACAATCAGATCTTGGCATACCTTATTTTGTTTGTAGCTTCTCATTATATCCATCATCCATTATAATTGAGCACCTGATATAGCCATCACTTGAGCAATACATTAGCTACAATATTTTCCACCCCCTTCTAATACTATATTTTGTAGTCTATTCCCAATAATTTAGCAAAACATTTGAACTACAATGTGGTAGATAATTTTTGGTCGATTAAAAACTTCAAACTTTGATGATCAATTTTAAGGATACAATGGTGTCCAATAAGAAAATACTTCTATTTAAGAAGGTTGAATCCCAACCCTAAGGGTCCCTCACCCGCCTATCCCACAGTTGGTGAGAGATGTAAATCACAGATGTCCTTAGGAGCATGTGCGTGAGGGGATTCGACCACAAGATCTCGAGACTACAATCTAGGGTTTACAACATGCCCTTACCACTAGGACGCTCAAGCGAGGACAAAATGTGGTACTTCTATTTAACTACTATGAAATGTGGTAGATAAGCCAAAGTTTTTATGCTTGATTCTTTGCTAAAATAAGCAATGGGTTGCCCTCCTTGCATGAATACTACACCAATCCCTCGGCAACAAGCATTCATTTTCATTGTAATTGACTAAGAAAAATCAATCATCAATAATACAGGTATAGTGCTCATAGTCTTGTTCAAATTTTGGAAGGCCAATTCAACCTGTTCAGCCCAACAAAAATCCAGTGTCCCATAGCCTTTAATGAATCTCTAATAGTACCTAGTTAGCTCCAAAAATCCGTTGAGTTCTTTCACATTAGAGGGAACAAGCCAATTTGACATGTTTTTCACCTTGTTGGAATCCATCTCCACACCTGCAGCTAATATGATATGACTCAAATACTCAACTTTCTACTATGCAAAGGCACCATTCGACCATTTGGCATATAGTGATGATTTCTCAAAGTTTCCAATACATTCTTTAAATATTTTTGGTAACTATCCAAAGAGAGGTTGTATACTAAAATGTTATCGAAGAACACTAAAACGAATCTTCTTAGGTAGGGTTGAAATATCTGGTTCATAAGAGCTTGGAATGTGATAGTGCATTTGTCAAGCCGAAAGGCATTACCAAAAATTCAAAATGTTCATGGTATATTTGAAAAGCGATCAGTGTGGTATTTGATATTTATCCTTAATAGTGATGGCATTTGGTTTTCTTTAGTTGACATAAAAGTGCCAACTCTCATCTTTTTTCTTCACTAACAAAACAAATGAGGCAAAAGGAGTAGTACCAATTTGAATTATTCTATTGGTCAACATTTATGTCACTTGTGTTTCTATCTTAGTCTTCTGAAAATGAGGGTATAGGTATGGCTTGATTTTGAATGGTTAGGAGTCATTTTTTAGAGGAATGGAGTGTTCTAATGTTCTTAGGGGTGGTAATCCTTTAGAAGTCTCAAGGACATCTGATAATTGTGAAAGTAACTTTGTGAAATCCTCATCTAACATGCCTTTATCCTTCATCATATTACTGAATCCTAGAGCAACCTAATCTATCATTTCTCCTTACCTGTATTTTCTTACTGATTTGCCAATCATTATTTTCATCACAAGATTTTCTGCCATCCCCTCCGGAATCATTTTTCTTCCCTTAGTAGAGAGACCTATCTTAGGTTGTTTAAAATCAAAAGAGATAGGACTAACTTGATACATCCAGTCAACTTCAAGTATTATATCCCACCCTTCTATCTTCATAATTCTCATGTCAAATTGAAACTTATATTTCTATATCTACCATTTAATTGTGGACATTTAGGATAGCCAATTATATTATTGCCATAAGCAATTGTGCCCACCAATGGACCAAATTCTTTCTTTCTTAAATTTAGTTTTTCTACTAAGGATGGATTGAATAAAGTGTGTGAGCTACCAATATCTTCCAATACAATCACAATATGCTTTCCAATTAATGCTTGTAATGTAATAGTTTGCCTCTTCAATGAGCTAGAAAGAGTGTGAAATGATACCTTTGGTTCTTTACCAGGTTTGCCAGTTTGATCACTTTGTTCACCACAGCATCTAGAAATTCATCTTCTTCTCCAGTTAACAAAAAATGCAGGTTTCAAATTTGCACTGATGCCCAAAGCTGTATTTATCTCCATATTTAAAACATAGGTGGTTGTTTCTTTTATACTGGATCTCTTGAGGACTAATTCTCTTAAATCTCTCCAACTCCTTTCCGTTGGCCTTTTCTACAGAATCATTGAAATTTTTAACTCCCACTCCTCCATTACCCATACTAAATTTAGTCCCTTCTATCCCTGGTTTAATGACTATTTTGTTTTTCTTTTGGAGAGTTGATGGTTTTATCATCTTAATCTTAGATTCAATCTTCTCTTTCAGAGCGCTCACAAAGCCTGAAATAAAGTAGGATTCAGTGAGTTGGGTTACTTAATAGCATCAACGTTCTTAACTCCTCAAGCTTCTCCTAGCTAGTATTCTCTTACTTAATTCACTTGTTGCACTTTACTGAACTCCTTTACACTGTCTGGTAGACTGACATCCCCAAATCTCTTCATTATAGCCATATAAAATTCCTCCCAGTTCTACACTCCTCCAACCAATTGAGTAATGTAGTACCATACTTCTACTTTGCCCTCCAAATGCATTTCCACCACAGTTATTTTTTGATGTTTAGAGATCTGGTAGACTAGGAAGTATTTTTGACACTTCTTAATCCATTCTCTTGGAAATTCTCCTTTGGACATCGATAACGCCACTTTTGGAACATTTGGCTAATGTGACTTAAATTGCCTTTCCCATGGGGTAGTAGAATCCCAATTCTCTTTCAATCTTAGATTGGGTGTGGGAAGTAAGGGTGGTTTATTAATACTGAATGCTCTCCTATCTGCATTCACCTCCTTATCCTTATTCACCACCTTCATAAAAGGATAGAATCTTAGTTTCCATTAAAGCTACTTTGTCATCAATCTTCTTATTATTCACAACTATCTTTTCTTCCAATCCTATCTTCCAATCCTATCTGTGATTTCAAAATGTCCTTCCAATGTTCGGGATCTAGTAGATTCAGCCATGTCTTCAACAATTCAAGCTAAGAACCAGCGGCTTTGATACCAATTTGTTATGGGGAAGGCCTAACTAAGGAAAAGACAAGAATTAAAGGGGGGAAATTAAAATTGAGGGAGCAAAATAGTAGAAATAAGGAGAAGAATGTTCAAAGAATAGAATTGCATCAAATGGAGCAAACGGAATATACATCTTCCACAATCACTTTCATCTTCATTCTTTGTCCTTTTATACAAATCATCATTTACCATAATCTGATCCTTTCATTTCTAACTGATTATCTAATCTTGGCCCTTGTGTTAACAAATTTTATGACTCCAAACTAACCTCATAACGTCATCGTTACACTAAAAGCTTAATGGACTTGATATAGTCATTACTTTCTTCAATAATCCACTTAACAACCCAAAAGCCCACCTATTTATTGAACAAGTTTTTTAACGATCCAATTTGCAATGAAATGACAATGGATGGATCGGCCTACTAAAGACTTTTTTTCTTAGGCACAGAAAAGCCTGCATCTAGTCTGGGCCTTTCCTATAATCACATTCATCGTTGAGTGTTAAGTTGATAATTGAGGTTTTCTTCTTCAAAGTCTATTCTCTTATAGGCCATTCAATAGGGTTATTATTACCTTTGTCTACAGACAAGCTCTCAATTATCCAATTGAAAGCCCATTATTCTGTGGCATACAGAGCAAGTCGATTAATTATTTATACATCGGCCAGCTGGGCCCTTTTTCTTAAGCCCAACAAATCTTAATCAACATCTTTTCTATTCAACTTTTTCTTTCCTTTTACCTTTTAATTATTGAAGCTTGGTTTTGATTCACAAGATGTTTTTTAAGAATGTCATATATGGACATATTGATGATGACATTCGCATATGATCTTAGTAGTGATTTGAGACGTTAATAATGTATGTTTGTTATAAATATTTATATCATTGCAAAGTAAAAATTACTTATTCCCCTTATTCAACATAATTTCTACATATATTCGTCTATTTTAGTAATACTAATATAAGTAACAAAAAATCTCCCTTCAAAATTACCATGAATCTTGTTTTTTGTGTTCTTGCTATTAGTTTTGGATTAATCAACACCATGTTTGACTTATTGGTGAAATTTATATTTATTATTATCAATTGGTATTGGCTTGTTGATAATTGCTTGGTTTGCAATGAAATTCTTTTCCTTCTCTTCCCTCATTGCAGAATTTACTTTATATCTATAAATTTGTTGGAAAACAACAAGGGCCTTTCTATTTTTCTAAGGGAAAAAAAAAAGAAGGAAAATAGCAAATCATTTTCAGGGAACAATATTTTGAGTAGTTTCTCTTGGCATTTCATCAAAAAGAGTAGAATATATTAAGAGTTCCATAATTTGCAAATTTGTATGGCTAGCACCCACTAACAACATATGAAGGGTGAAAAAATAGTCATGAACATTTGTTACATTTCTTAAACAAATCAAAAGTAGCATTCATTAATGAACACAATCATTACTAAGGAATCTTAAAGGACCAACAATGACAAATAACCAACCCGGAAAGGAACCAATAATGGGTATAAGGATCTATGCAACGTTATCATGATTTATAAGCCGGTGTACCTAAAGAGGCCTGTCAAACACAAAGAAACAAAAAAAAAAACCAACAAGAGCATGCGGACACAAATACTGCATCACAAAGTGGACCAAAGTTGCCGCGCAATTTGGTTCAGAATCGTTATGTGAGAGGCTGCCAGTTTGAGAAAGTAAAAGGTAAGTAAGGCCCTCGATGGAACCCAACTCAAAAAAAAATATACACAATAACAATCATTACAATATGAATAAATATGGTTAATGATATTGGCATTTACACACCTCCCATTTATCATAAAAAATATAAAAAGCATAATTAGTGATTTAATTTTATATTTTTAACCACAGACTAAATGTGTTATAATAACAAATAATAGAAGTGCTAATATCAAATGTATCCCTTGGTTTAATTTAACTATTGATCTCTTGTTTATAAGCAAATTTTCACTTTTAGTTTACATTTATAGACCAATTTTTATATTTTTCAATGTAGTGATTTGATTTACGAGATAAAAAATATATTAAAAATTATAAAAGTAATTTGAAAAGGGCGAAATTTTCAATAAGTCAATTCTTTATTTATTGTGGTTTGGAATGAACCTTCTCTTTGACCTCCGGGAGACCTTTCCATATATAGCAAGTACTGGTTATCTCTATTAGTTACCTCCAATAGTAGCACCTCTCAGCAACAAAGCCTAACATGAATGTCCTCTCTTGTTGTTAACGAAATGAAAAGCACTTGTAAAATGACTCGTCATTCCTCATCAATTTTTTGTTTGGTACCTTCCTATACCAAACCCTCCAGCATCCCACCACACACACACACCCCAAAAACACAAAAGAGGTTTTCAATTAATTAATGATATGGCATCATTAGGCAAAGCTTCCTTTAGTTAGGCAAAACATAACCTCATTGCCACAAAAAATTAATAATAATTATAAAAAATAATAAAGTTAACATCATGACTGATATATATTTTCTTAGTAGGATTGACTAAATTTACCTGCCTAACGCATGAAAGCAACTTCGACCTATGGTGTCTAATTATTGCACATAAATTCAAATGTTTAATTTGGCCTCTAAGAATATGGAAGAGAAAGTTGCCATCACGAAAGCTTTTCGTGGATCGTCTTGAATGATTTTGCTCCAACCAAAACAGTACCACCCCAGATTGTGAATTTGTTCTAGTACAATTTGACTAATTGATGTCTAAACATGTTTCATTCAACAGCAACATATGTAATAGAGTGTTACAACTCACAAGGGCTTTGAGAGACCACGAATTTTTATGTTTCACTTAATTTGGCAAATTGATTAAGCTTTCATAAGATCTCAAACTGTTTAGAAATCAAAATAAAATATGTGTTTAGTCCAAAAATTTGCTCTACTTCTATGTAAATATATATAGACTCGAGTCTCATTAAGATATATAAAAACAATACTCTCTCTCTTCCAAAAAGATTAAAAACATTGCATATATCCGTTGCATCCTAATTTTTAATTTTACAAATGAATCACATAGTTTTATCTTTCTTTTCTCCCTCTTATGTAAATAGATTGTTCTCCTAAATTATAAACTGTCTTTCCTTTGGTTACACAATCCTACATAGACCAGTAAATGTAGAGAATATTTTTTTAGAACAAGAATCTACTTAAAAAAAAAAAATTTTAAAAAAATTTCAAAATCTTTTTTTGACAAAAAGGGTCTACTTTAAAAACGAAAATCCTATAATACCCATAGTAACAATAATTATGTATGGTCGTAATTAAAAATAAGGACAAAAAATATAAAATTATGTATTTAATAATATATTAAATATATTGTACTTAACAACTAAAAAAATTATACTCAATTCAAACTCAAAAAGAACTCTATTCCTAAGATGCAAAGAATAATATATTTTCCCTCCTACCTCCAACAAAGTATAGACATTGAACTGTCAGGAAAAAAATAACATTAATTGGTGCAACAAACATTATCTAGAACACTTGTACTAGAAGTTTGACAATTGACATATCAAAACATAGGACATTAGAATAATTGGAGTACCAAAAAGTACCTAAAGTAATAAAAATGTTAGAGGAAACAAGAAGAAGCTGCCAATGGAGTTAGGTGTGAGCAACATGGCATATTGGCTGGCCTTCTAGAATGGATGACGCCCCTTATCCTCTTCCATTTGCACCTCAACCATGTTAATGGATTTCCATTCATATCTCCCTAGTTTGGATTGATACAGCAAAAATGAAAAAAGAAATAAACAGTAGTTTGAGATGATGAATGTTTAGGGAAACAGACAATTAACAGTAGACCCCATAAATTGATGAGATGTGACAGAGGTAGTTGCCAATTTGCCATGCCTAATATCACATCCTTACCAACCTTCACCCACCGTATAATTTCTCAATCTCTTCGTTTGTTTTTATTTACGTCTCGACTTTATTTTTAATTGCTGAGTGATGACCCATAAGGATTTGTATTTTGTTCCTAATACAATTAACTGAGTCCTTTAGATCTCATCAAATTCTGTGGGATCTAACTCTCTTGTTACCACATCTAAATAATCGCCTATTTGAGTACAATCAAATTTTTTTTAATACCATTTCATTATTTACTATCCTTTTTAAATTTTACAAAAAAAGAGTTCGTTTTAAAAAAAAAAATTATTTTGAATTTTTTTTTATATTATACTTATACGATTATACATAACTGAAAAAGTTAAAAATACAAAAAAAAATGATTTTAATAATGCATTAGATTTGTTATATTTTATAATTAAAAAAAAAAGTTATATAACATCCAGAGTAGACTTTTTTGATAAACATTTTAAAAAGAAATTTAATCATAATTGGCAAATGTCCAAATAAGCACGACGTAGAATTTTCGAGGGGATGATTTTCTCGGCAAGAGACTTCATCCATATCTCCTCAAACAAATATAAAATAATGTTTGCGTCCCGTGCATGATGCCATTTTTCTTTTGTTTGGTGTGGAAGAATTTGTTGTTTAATAACATTGACGCATTATTATTGATGATCATGGCATGCACTTCTTCCAAAAGAAATTAACCAAAAAAGAAAATTATGGCGATGGTTACAGCAGCAACACAAGTGAAATGAGGGAAAGCAAAAGAACAAAAAAGAACTTGCTCTTATTCAAAGGCACCAAAACAAACAATATCTGCATATATATATGTGGTCACAATATTTTCATGACGACTTCTGTATTTATGCCAAAAAGAAAATCATGGCCCTCATTGATTGCTTGATGGTTTCTTGCTCCTGGTTTGGGACCTGAGAATAAAATCATTGCCCATTTAATAATTTCATGCCCGGGGGAGGATTTTTGATTTGGTCTTGGGTTTTGAGACCTGAGAATAAAAAAATAATAAATAACACCAATAATATCATATTTTAGTCCTAAAATTCTATTTTGTTCCTCATATTGAAAAAATGACAAATTTGATTTTAGTTTGTCTTTTGGCCAAAATGAGATCAAATTAAGAGGTCAAATTATGCAGAATCAAACTTTTTTTTTTTCAATACTTTAAAAGATTTCAGCGATTATTAAAAAAAATATTCGATTTTCATTTAATTTTGACAAAGAATTTGTTATATCAATTTTATTTGTTTTCAGACAAAGGACGAGCTAAAATAAATTTAAAATTTAAGGACTTGATTGAAACTTTGGGCAAATTACATATACTTTTGAGATTTCTATTTATTACCAATCAAAGTTTATAGTTTATTAAAACTATCAATACCTCTCTAAAGTTTAAAAACATTTAACATTTACCCCCTGATCCCCATTTGAATTGTAACTTTTTCATAATGAATAATAATGTACAATAGCGTAATAGTAAAAAAAATTAATATTTAGACAAAATTACCTTTAATACTCAAGTTATTAATTTGTATAAAAAATACTTATAACTGACATTTACTCTATAAATAAAAACAAAAATTATATATATTTATTTATATCAAATGTAGAATACGTAAAAAGGAAATAAAAGTAGAAAATTAGTGTGTATGAAAAAAATATGTAAATTAAGTAAAAAGCAAATCTATCAATGAAGAAAAAATATATGGTATGTATGAAAAATATATATATATATATATGTTTTATTGGTGGATTTAACTATGAAATGAATTTTAAAAATTTTTATACCATGCTTTTTTTTTGTACCATACCTTTGATATAAATAAATATATATAATTTTTATTTTTATTTATAAGGTAAATATCAGTTATAAATATTTTTTTATACAAATTAATAACTAGAATATAAGAAGTAATTTTGTCTAAATATTAAATTTTTTTTATTGTTACGTTACTGTATTTTACTGTTCATGACAAAAATATTACTACTTATAACGGAAATAGGAGTTAAAATAGTAAATATTAAATGTTTTTAAACTTCATAGGAATATTAATAGTTTTGATAAATTACAAAACTCAATTGGTAATAAATAAAAATTTCACTATATATGTAATTTGCCTTGAAACTTTGGAACATCAATGACCAAATCAACAGCAACAACAATTACAATGATGATGATAATGATGCAATTGACTTTTTGACGCCCATCATATTTTCTTACTTATAAACAAACTCTATCCTTAGTACTATTATTATTTAAATCTAGTTAGTTTTTATGTACTCCTTTCATTCTAAAAAGAAAATTTTTATTTTGAATTTGGTATAATTGTTTTTGTAAAATTATAATATACAACAAATTTAATGTATAATTAAATAAATATACATCAAGAATTTTACACAAAAATAAAATATATTTTTTTAAAACTAGACTAAAAGAGTATAATTTTCTTTTTGGTTTAGATCGTCTCATAATGATTATGAGAAAGTCAATCACAGGATAAAAACTTTTTGACATAACACCCTACTAGTTTGATGTCTAGACACATTTTGAATTTCACTTGAAAACATTTTTTGATTATTGATGATTACTCTTCCAAAAATGTGGGAAAAAGCAAAAGGGGTTAAGTGAAAGTAAAAATTATAAATTAGAGCTATGTATGGAACTTGGTAAAATGTTAAAAAAAAAATTTAAAAAAAAAAGAAATGTTATGTACATGTTTTTGTACTTCAAAAACACAAGGACACTAGTACATAACACCAAATTATACTTGAGTTGAATAGTAGTACTATATTGACCAATGTGTGAATCTTTCTTAATTCCATGTTCACTTTCCAAATATATATACAAAGCAATTGGGTATTGATATTATTCTAATTACCTAACTTGACATAATTTTTTTAATTTTTGGTATGAGAATCGGTTAGGTAATAATTATGAATAATACGCAATGATGACCAAATTATACATTAAAAAAAGGAAATAGCGACGGTCAAGGACAATTATGGGAAGGTGGCTAAAAACCGCCGGGACGACGCCGCAAGCCATTGGGGTTAGGTGAGGGGGCATGTGAATATGTGAATTGTGATGTGAGCAGAGGGGATAAGTGAGGGAGTTTGGTACACGTGACCACATTTCACATGGGGATCAAAAGTCTAAAGCACGCCTTTAAACCAATTTATTAGTTTTTAAATCTTTTTAGTGGCTACGCATAATGCATAAGCATCAAATCTGTCATTATTCTATTATGTTTTTCTAGGGGTCGCATGTGTGCAGGGTTCTTTTCTTTTGAGTATGAATCATCGTAATTAACTTTAGTATGTTTTTTTTACTTGTACGAAACAATTATTATTTATATATTCTTCCTGTTTTTTTTTTTATTTAAAATTCATTTTTATTTTATTTTTTTTGAAAAATAGTCTAAATTTTTCTTCTTTTTTTTTAAAAAAAGATAGAATTAAAAACTTATATAATTAATAATGTACTAACTATGTTATATTATAAAACTAAAAAAAAAATTAAACAAAAAAATACCATTTTTTGAGTATTATGTTGCTTATGGTTTTTGCATGTATTGCATGCGTGCAAGATTCTTCTGAGTTCCTAACTTTCTGCTTTAAAAAAAAAAAAAGAAATACTTTCTTTCAATTTTAGCCAATCAAGTGTTTATGATTCAGGTGTTGGGTATAATTGAAGGTTTTTGTTACTGACTTAATTAATGATTTTTATTCCATCATAATTAAGTTGAAGAAGATATATGTGTGCAATGTACCATGTTAAAACATGGTGGTAGTATTTATTGCATTTTTTAATGATGCTGTAAAGCACGACAACTGGAAGTGTGTACATCACTTCCTCACCAAATTTCTACTCAAATAACACTAAAACAAAGAAAATTTGGCACTCCCAGGTTGCAACTGAGGATGGTTGTCCTGGGGAAAATGCGTGTTGGAAAGTCTTAAGAGTAAACAATTGCGATTTTGAAAATTGAAATTGAAATAATTTAATTTTAATCCAATATTAAGAGATAATACATGTGAAAAATACTATTTTTTCTGTTCAAAACAAAAAGTTTATTTTTAATATGAAATTATTCTACTACCGTTACTAATAATTATTATATACAGTTATAATTAAAAAAATAAAACTATGAATTTCATGAGGCGTTAAAAGTATTGTACTTAAGAACTAAAAAATGGTTATACTCAATTTAAAGTAAACTTTTTATTTTTTACAAAGGAGAAAGTAATTTTTTTTTTTTAGAATTATAAACGTGCCCAAAATGATGGAAGTCAATTACAAAATCAGAGTGTAATCGACCTTGTATGTAAGAAATTTCTTCTCATTGAGTTTTTCAACATGTGGAAATTAATTTTCCTGATAACATATCTTGAATCTGTCAAACATGGGTTCATTTTTAGATTGAATACACAATCATCATTTGATCTATATAGATTGTCAAACAATTAAACATAACGGTCATAGCTAGCCATTTTAATTTTCCCATTATATATACAGCAATTTTGCTTCGAAAAGAGAAAAGAGTTTAAGAAAGATAATGTCCATCTTTTGACCTTTAGCTGGACTTTCCTTCAAAAAGGGATGATATTTGGCTGGCTAAAATCCTTCATGATCAATCCATGGACCATGAATTATATAAACTGGAGTTAGCACATGACTTCCCGTCAGCCCCCCGGCCACCGCCACCGCCACCGCTACCACCGCCACAACCAATCTTTAACTAACCATCTGTTTTCTTTTTAATTTCTTGAATTCGTTATATATTATGATTTCCCTTTACATTATCTTATTGGTACATTTGGTTACCTACCCCCCAAACATGTCACATGCTTTTCCTACCATCTATACACTTACAATAACACAAACAAACAAATAAACCATTTCAAATCATATCTACACTATGTGTATGCGTGTGTGTGTGTGTTTTAATTTTACTTCTTTGTTTAATGTTCACACTAAAAAGTTGTAAACTGAGTTAAGTGACTAGCCTATTTAACTAACCGAGGTCTGCGCTTAATACATGATCTCGATGATCTGAATTAAGTTTTGATTAGTTGGGATTAAATATTGCCATATCACTTCTTTTGGTTCTTAAAATAAGTTTTAAGTTTTTTTATATCCTAAAAAAAAGGTTCACTTATGATTGAAATTCTTATTTTGTTTTTACTATTAATGAGTATGTGTAACCCACATTTAAAAAAAGAACAAAAATAAATAAAAAATAAAAAATTTAATAATATATCAAAATTGTTGTATTTAATAATTTAAAAAAAGTTATAATTGAAAGGAATATATTATTAGATGTTTTAGTAATATGAGTGCTTCAATTTCACATAATCATAAGAGGGTACTATTGTTCCCGCGTGAGAGCTCCAGTGGTAAAGGTGTATTGTAAGTCTTAGGATATAATCTTGAGATTTTGTAATCGAACTCCTTTACACACCTGCTCATGGTGATATTAGTGATTATCATCTCTTGGGTTGGGAATTCAATAACAGGGTACCATTAATTAATTGACTAAGTTGGTAATGATGTTTGTTGTTTTTTTAGGTTGAGGAAGAACCGCCTTTCTTTGCGGAACTATACACAAGTTCCATGTACCAAATGTTTCCATATTTAGTCTTAAAATACTCAAATGTCAATTGATAAGTTAATAATTGGTGATTATTTTTTAAACTACGTGTTAACAAGCATAAATGACACCCTACTATAATTTATAAATCACATACACATGTATATATTAGCAAGAGAAGATTGCATACAAATGGCACAAATCATAAATTTAATACTGATATATAATTTTCCAAGCTTTTATTTACTAATATGGAAAAAAAAACATTTGATCAGTTTCTCGTAATTTTTTAAATTATTTCTCTAACAATTTTGAATTTCTAATGAATCATTTGTTAGGATTTAAATCCAAATAAATTTACCACCATTTATTAAAAAAAATAATAATAAATAACGAGGAGATGAGAATCCCCTCTTGGCATTAAATATAGAGTAATGTTATTGTCAGATCACATGTTACAACCAAACCTTCGGCGACAGTAACATAGTATTAAATAAAATTAATGTCCTAAAGGTCAAATAATGGACATCTTAACAACCCTCATACAAAAAAGTACTATGGCCCAAGCACTATCACCATTTCTTTTCTTTTTTTCTTTTTCTTTCAAAACACGTTAGTTGTATTGATTTTAGTAAAAGTTAACAATTATATCAATTATTCTCCCTAGTCCGGTATGAGAGTAAGACCACTTGACTAAATTTTCTTTTTGAAAAAACTATTTTTCTTATACTAAACTAAATTCATTAACCAGGTGTCCTTTCTGTTCCTTATGAGCAATTTACAGCAAAAAATTAAAACTCATCACACCCCAAAAATCTCAGCAGAATACAGTAGGAATAATAACCATCATACTGACTATGATAGTTACAATCATCGCTTAAATTTTTTGCATCAATCCCATCTATAGTTCTATGTAGGTGCTGAACTTGCATTACTTCCTAGTCACAAAGTTTGCTTAATTAACTTTCTGATGTTTCACCCACTCTTGCATGACTATATCTACCACTGTCTTTTTCTCATTTCACTTTCCCTTAAATAATCATAAAGTTTCTAGTCTTCTACAATAACAAAATATAGTCAGTAAGCACTATCATCACTGAAGGCCTATATAATGCTCCTTCTTGCCTGGTTTACAAAAACCAAGGTCCCCCACTCCTCAACCCACGTACCAAACCCCTTAAAATATGCACACAAAATGGAAAGTGCACAACTAATTTTGTCCTTTGACTTCAGAGAATGGTGGACAGGGTACCAAAAGTATTTGTATTCAATTATGATCTATGTAAAATTAAGAGCATTTTGACTCCATAAATTTCAATCATCTGATTTCTGATGCTAAAAACAACGTCTAACCTATTGAACGAAAGAAAAAACATCACATTAATTACGAACTCCTCATAAACTTACGAAAAAGAAAAATGGGGATATTAATAAAGCAGAATAGACACAATATTAGTAAAATAACTCAAGTTTCATTAATATAACTGTTGAAATTAAGAAATTTTGCCACCCCTGTCTGCTATCGATATTATTCCAGACCTTAACGTGTTCCCACCAAACCTATCCCTCTCCACAAACAATTACGTGTATGGGTGTGTGTAGGCTCAAAGGGATGGTAAAATATCAATCATTAAATGGAGGGAGTCTTTGCGCAAACGTGGTCGGCCTTAAATTTCAATGCCTGACGATGATGTGAAGCTATCTACTTTTCTTCACACACGTAAGGGAGCGGTGGGTGATATATCTTGTAGTTAAATGGAGAAAAAAACAAATGAATAAATGATCTAAACAATCTTTTATTTCTTTTTCAAGAATCAAATTTAAATTTTATCAAATTATTTTGAAAAAGGTTTTTCTTTCAGTAGATTTCTTATATATATTGAATCTCCTGTTACACTTTTGTATGTCATTTTACATATAAATTTTGTAATTTATATTAATATATATACTATAAGGATCCATTTTCATCCTAATTAAGTTTTCTATTTTTATATCAACCTAATATTTTAATAAAACTTTATAATATATTTTTTATTTTTTTAAGCCAGAAATTTAAAATAAATATAGTTAACCTAATAATAAAAAGGTAAACACTTAATTAGTATTAAAATTTATTATAATAAAAATGACTATCAATTATATAAATATTAATAAAATTACAAAATTTATGTCAATTTATTAGAATGTGTAAAATGAATTAACGCACAGAAAGTGTAATAGGAAATCTTTTATACTTTTTATACTCCCTCAAAAACAATATTTATATATATATATATAAAAAAAATTCTACCAAAACTTTCTCACTATCCAATAAAAAAAATTCCAAAAACAATTCAAAATAAACATAGCCAAATATTCTTAAACAATGAATTATATTTTACCATAAAATTATTTTACTACTCGACTCAGGATATTCGTACTATTCTGCCCATGCTTTGCTTGAGATCGAGAGGAAAAAATCGGAGTTTTGTCTTTGCCTAAAGAAATGTGTCTAAAAAAATTAGCAAAAGGGCTTTTTTAATCTCGATTACTAGAAAAAAAAAATTACTCCCTCGTCTAAAAATAGTTTGTTTTAAAAAAAAATTATTAAAAAAAATTCACTTTTATTATGAAAATCTTATAATGCGCTTACTAATAATGATTATGTATAATAAAATTAAATAATAATAATCATAATAATAATATAAAATTATACGCTTAATAATATAGTAAATCTGTTTTACCTATTAATTAAAACAAGTTATACTCAAGATAAAGTATTTTTTTTTTAAGGATAGAGGAAGCCAATTACACTCTTTAGCAGTAACACATCTGAGCTTGACCAAATCAAAACCGATAAGAGAAAAAACAAAAAAGAAAAAAAAAATGCAAAACCCAACTTCTACCAGAACTTCATCCACAAGCAAATCAATGGGTTGCGTTTTGATGGACATGGAACTTTGGTGAGTGGTAGTGGTAATAAATTCCCTCCAGATTAGATTTGGTAAGGTCAAAAGTTGTGAGGATATGATTTTTCCATAAAGCAGAGATTGGTAGCATAGCTCAGCATGTGTTGGATGTGCAGAACGATACCACCAATCTAGTCAACATATTCCAAAACCCTCCAAAAAAAACGAAGCTTTTTGGTCCTAAATCAACCATTTCCACCATGTAAAAATAAAAAAGATGCACAAGTATGACCTAAGGAATGGAGTTTTCCAGCTCAAGAATCCCATTTTTTTTTTCTTCTTATCCTGCCCTTTGATTTTGAGCATGGAATAATAATGAGGTTCATCTTCTTCTTCACCGTGCTTCGTTGTTTCCACGTGATTAATTGCACCTAAAAGAACACCATGCATGTGCTCTTTACACACGGCACTTGACTAAGAAGACAAAGAGTTATTTTATTATTTGTTAGTACTTAGGTACTATGGTTAAGGTCAATTTCTTAACCGATCTAGGATTTCGTTCTAGAATAATTGGGAAAAGAAAATGAATTCTGTTACATTTTCATTTTCTTCACGTAAAGTATTAAAGTATAAAAGTCCATTTTTGCAGACAACCCATGGAGAGTCCATTTCTTAGAACAGTTTGATGTAATTATTATTCTTTGGTAGACTTCGAATTATACAGTCCTTTGATGGGGATAGTTGTATGATCCCAATTCGAATCAACGTATATATAAATGACGTGCTGGAATGCTATAGCATGCGTTTTAATTAGTTTCCTAATTTGGTCATTTGAATACAGTTAACAATTTCTAATCTAAGGAGTTGGGTAAACCATCAAACTAGCTACCAAAGTATAATATATATTAATTTGTCTGTTTCAAAAAAAAAAAAAATCTAGTTTTGTTTTGTTAAACTTTAATTACTACTAGTTCTAAGATCTGATTTCAATACTAATAGCCTCCCTTTGCTGGATTTTAAAGTAATATAATATCAAGATTATGAATTTTTATAAATTTAATTTCACATAATATGTATAAGTTGAAGAAGATTTAAAAATTATGCTCCGTCCGTTAAAAAAAAAAAAAAATCCTCTTTTGATTAGGAATGTATGAATTTTATTTATTTTTTTAAAAAAAATAAATAAAAGTTTTGAAAGTGTTTTATTTTTCTGGGATAGAAAGAATATATGTTTTGTTGGATTTCGAATTACATTATTTTGAAAGAGATTAATTACTTTGGATGAGCCTCTAAAAATTTAACAAAATAGAGAAATATAGTGTAACTGAAAATTAGATTACTCTCATGATCCAATTTTCTTACCATTCGAGGAAGTTTTCGGTAATGGGAGAGTAATGAAAGAGAATGTTGTGAGTCGTCTTCATTGGAACCAGAAATGGATTCGCTGGTTTTCTCTATAAGATTTTAAGTTCAATATTTTCTCAAATGACTCGTGGATTTTGCGAAAAAGAGTTCACGTCATAAACTACCAATGTCAAAACAGAATTCTAAAAATATTTTGATCATTATTTCATGTCAATTTTGGTTAACGAATTATAATTTTTTCCTCAAATTTATTTAAATTGTAATCCCTCCATCTTTAAAAAAAATCTATTTTTTTTAAAAAATTGTCTCTAAAAAAAATACTTTTAATGTGAAATTTTGTGTTATTATTAATAATAATGGCAATAAATAACTTAAATTAAAAAATATAAATATATATATAAAATATATATATACTTAATTATGTATTAAATATATTATATTTTGTAATTTTAAAAAATTTATATCAAATTAAGAGTCAACTATATGTTAGGAGGGAAGGAGTACTATTTTACTTGACATAATTATTGCATATAATATTTACCTCGTAATATTCTTTATACACGATTGTATAACCGTCATGTACTATATTTACTCGAATTATATGCACCATCATAACTCATAACACCAAATCAACTCCATAGTCAAAAACAGAAATTTAAAATATTTTGGCTTTCATGAATCATGATCCAGTTTTGGAGAACCAAATTATAATCTCATCCTTAAATTACTTAGATTTTTACCTAATTTATTTATTGCCTATAACATTTTCTTTATTTTTAGGAAAAAGTCCTCCTTGCGAAGACGAAACTCCCCTCACTTGTACCAGAAGCCCCTTAGCCAAACGAGATGTAAATCGAGGGATGTGCACAAGTTAATAGAGGCCGAAGAAGGAGAGTTAACAGGCCAAAATCCCAGGATAAACTCTCACAATATTTTAACGAAAAATCTACCCCACCTATAATATTTTCTCAAAGCATTATTTGCCGCACATATGAAACTATACATATCGACAAGGCATAATTATAATCGTTACACAAAATATTTACTCAACATATACATACCATTATACAAATTGACAAAGTTTCTATATAAAATGACAAGAATATTAAACAAAATTGTTTCACATCGACCTTTTCTTCTTTCTTTTTTCCCAAATTTTCTGAACATTTTCCTTTTCTTGGCAAATATTACATGATTAAAACTGATTATATTGTGTCTAACAAGGCACTAATGTACCACCAAAAAAAAGCAAAAAAAAGAAAAAAAAATACTATTAATATTGTTTTAATGGTCAAGGGTATCTGTATACACCATTTGCCATTTCACAATTTCTACATAGTTGACCACTTTTATACCCCAATTGCCAACATAAACAAACTAGATTTGTCATGATCGCCCCGGTGGCAACTGCCGGCGTTTGTTGCGGTGGTGCCACGGCAGCCCAGATACCAGTAGACGCCTTAGACTCCGCAGAGCTAATTGATGATGATACTAATGATGAACTAAAACTACCAGATTTTGGCTTTGGAAGCCCAATGGACAGCTCAAGATCAATGCCCCACGAGTCGTTCTGCTCAACTTTCACATGTGCTTGCAGTGCTTGAGTCTCCTCTGTAGTGCCACTACTGCATTTTGTATCCTCAATGGACGATTCCCTTCTTGTGATCATATCTTTGAACTTGCCGTTTTGATCGTCTGAGAAAATGGGCTTTTTAGGAGGTGATGAATTTCTGAAGTCCAGGCAAATGTTGGTGGTGGTCTTGGACGCGGTTGATGAGGTGTCCACGATGGCGGCCATGGCGGTTCCGTTTAGAGGACGGTGGGTTTGAGGGTCAATGCCACGGCTAATGAGTTTGCGTTTGATGTGTGTGTTCCAATAATTCTTGATCTCATTGTCTGTCCTCCCAGGCAATCTTCCAGCAATCAAAGACCATCTGAAAATAAATTATTAAAGTTTAATTAGAGAACACAAATAATATTTTTTTCCTCTCACAATAGTATTTTTTTCTCCATTAATAGATTACTAAATATTGGCCTAAATCTTTTCAAATTTGGTGACATGACAAGATCCCTAACAAAGACAGACATCAAAGACCAAGAACAAAATCAAAAGGAATCGAATATATCAAACACGGATCATTTTTTCTGTTCACCATTCTATCTCATCTCCTTTAAAGAATAGTACTAACAAAATCTATAATGTGTGTGAAACACGTACAAGTGGCCCTCAAAGTCTCCAAATTACGTTATACTTTTATTGTCCCAAAAAGAAAACATTTACTGCTTGACAAGTGTGGTAAGTGTAGGCATTAAATTGAAGAGCCCAAAAAAGGGGAAAAAAAAGGAAAAATCTTTACCACCATTTTTGATTGTTTGGTAAGGTGAGGTTGGGCAATTTAATTTAGTTTTCCGAGAAATGAGTATCCCAACTTCCACCTCCTACAAACAAGTCAAAATATTTGGAAAAGTTAAGAGTAAAATGTTTTTATTTCTGGGACACCTAGGTTTCTTTCATTTATGTGGTCCCAATTCCCAGACGGTGGTAAATGTGCAAGATTAGGCATATAGCACTTAGATAAAGCTCACTTCATTTTCAGTCCCTACTAGCACGTAGTTTTTTTTTTTTTTAACCAAACCATATCTAATTATTACCATCATTAATCAGCTGCCAAATTAAGGCAAAGGGATTCAAAGTATAACGTATATTTTTTTTCACTACAAACAAAAAAATCAATAAAAAAAAAGCTGGAAGAAGAAAAAGAAGATAAATACAAAAACTTACTTGTTTCCAAGAAGGCTATGAAGCTTGATTATGATTTCATCTTCTTCCTCAGTGAAGTTTCCTCTTTTGAGGTCAGGCCTTAGGTAATTTATCCATCTTAGCCTACAACTCTTGCCACATCTAAGCAACCCTGTTTGGGACCCAAGAAAACAAATTAATTCATACAATAAAGAGTGAATTTTGCATGAAGAAAGGGAATCCCATCAAAAATCCAAAAAAAAAGTGGGATTTAAGGGGGGGGGGGGGGGGGGGGTGGTACCTGCTGCTTTAGGGAGGGATCTCCAGCAACCTTCACCATGAACACGAATATAGTTGATGAGACGCTGATCTTCCTCTTTAGTCCAAGCACCTTTGTTCGTATGAGCTTTCTCACAGCAAGGTGAACGCCCCATGAAGTTCAATTTATGGAAGACCCTTTAGTTATTTTTTGGTTTTCTTGTTGTGGGATGCCAAAGAAGCTCCTCAAAACATCAAAGAAACGGAGGGTAGGGGATGATGATTCAAGTAGTTGTAGCAGAGTAAGTACCCTTTGTCCTTTCCTTTCCTTTCCTTTCTCTGTGTAACTGATAGAGAGACAAGTCTGAAAAAGCTAGTCAAAGAGAGAGAAGAAGAAAGGGAATGGCATGGAATGGTAATTGGTAAGGTGTGGTACTGTGGTACCAAACTATAACTAAGTTTGATATAGAGAAAAAGGTTGGAAAAGAGGATGTATTTATATGATAAGGTTAAAGGGGAAAACTAAAGAAGAAAGGGATGAGAATGAGATGTAGATTGAAGAAGATGTGCAAAAAGGATGTTAAAAAATAAAGGAAATTAGTTACAACCAATAATAATAATAATGATGAAGGTATGAGTTTAACCACAATTAGTATAGGATGCTCTTTTTTCAAAAATAAAATAAAATAAAATTGGGAATGGCGAGGATTTTTGTTGGTTTTTTCTTTTCTTTTCAAGGATAATTGTGGTGAGATATTTGACCAAGTTGGTGACAAAGACGAGTTGTTAGGGAGACGGGGTTGGGTTTGGTAGGTAGGTTTACTTTTTCGGCGAAGTTGGCTTTTATGTGATGCGGGAGGCGCTCTTTCTCTCTCTCTCTCTCTCTACTTTGGTTTTCCTTTCGCCGCTAGAAAAACTATTATTCTCTCCGCCTAAAAAAAAAGAAATTAATTTTGATGTAAAAATTTTATATTATTTTTATAAATAATAATAATATATAATTAAAATTAAAAAATAAAATTATATATTAAATATATTATATTTTATAATTTAAAAAATTATATTATATTATTTTTTTTTAAATAGAGAGTGTACGTAACTTTATTTTTGTCACCTTATTATGTAAATGGTTTATTTTTTTAAATTATAAATTATCATCTTTATTGGTTTTTAATTATATAATTTTACGTGATATATATATAATATTTTCTTTGTTATTTTTTTAAAAATATTTTATACATTCGTTATATTATATAAAATGATATAATAAAAATAAGTAAAAAATTAACTTTAAAAATTAAAAATTTATATAATTCATTTATCATATTAAAAATAAAAAATTTAAAAATTTTGGTCTTTTGAGTTTAAAAATAATAAGTATTGGACAGACACTTTCTTCTTCTTCTTTGTTCTTTCAAATTCAATAGCTTCAATAATCATCTGAGCTTAGTGGATCCCACATAAATAAATTAATTAATTTTAAAAAAGGAAGAAAAATGGTGAATGATGTAGAGTATAAGGTGGAAGGTATGGAGACTTAGAGAGGAGTGGGGATTGTTGCCACGTGACTTGATGTGGGGGCTTTGAACTTTTGAAGTGTATCCATCTGCCCATGTCTTGTTTGATTGCAAATCCACGCACATCTTCCCTTGCATGCTCATGTGGATGCTTTTCTACCAAACAAAACAAATCTTGTACTGTATTTCTTTTGTCCTAAAATATTCACTTTCATTTTTTTCTCAAAAAAATCTTACATTTAAATAAAATTCTTATATTATCATTACTAATAATAACAACATAACTTCTTTTGCCATTCTAGAAAAAAGTCAATGTTAAATAAATTTATATTGTTTTTACTAATAATAATAATATAAAATCTAAATTTAAAAGTAAAAATTTTTAAATATTATATATTTAATAATACATTAAATATGTATTTTATGCTCTATTTGTTTGAAAAAAAAAAGAGTCACCTTTCGTGATCTCTCGTGATAAAAAATTTATTTTTAAATAAAATTTCATATATTATATTTATTAATAGTAATTATGTATGACTGACAATTATAAAGTAAAGATAAAAATATAAAAATATATTTTTAATAGCATA
Source organism: Gynochthodes officinalis (assembly GCA_020080225.1). NCBI lineage: Eukaryota > Viridiplantae > Streptophyta > Magnoliopsida > Gentianales > Rubiaceae > Gynochthodes > Gynochthodes officinalis. Next base: position 16,262,530 of record CM034620.1, read on the forward strand.
TTATGTGTACGCTGCCTTATAATTGGACAAAATATGTTGAATTCAAAATGAATTTTTTTCTTGACCGAAAAGATTAATTAAAAAAAGTTATATTTAATTAAAATTAGACTCTTGGTTTTTTTTAAGCCTTAGAGAGTAATGAATATAATTCGGCCCACTGAATAACAAAAAAAATTCATGATGCCTCAAAAAAAAAAATATCCATGTTACTGATCTGGAAATTTTCATATGTAACTAAGCTAATATATATTACAATGCTTGTTGTGGTGATTTGATGTATGTATGTTTGGAAACCAATATGCACTTATTAATCTTATTGAAATTATCAAATGTAAGAGATTCTTATCCTGTATAATTTTTTTTTATTGAAATTATCAAATGTAAGAGATTCTTATTCTGAATAATTTTTTTTTAAAAAAATTATATTTATATATCTAATACTAGTTTTTATCTAAATTTTAATATAATATGATTATAATTTTAAAAAGTAAGAAAACTGAAGTGAATAATTAAAACAAACATAAACTAACAAACTACTTCATCTGTCTTAAAAAAAAAATTCATTTTTGATTTGGTATAATTTTTTTAAATTATAAAGTATAATATATTTAATACATAATTAAATATATAATTTTATATTTTTATTTATACTTTTTAATTTAGATTATATATTATCATTATTAAAAGTAATATACAAATTTTGCACCAAAAGTAAATACTTTTTTAGGATACTTTTTTTTTTTTAAATTGAACTATTTTTTTGGGACGAGGAAGTAATTCATAACAATGACCAAGATGATATGGAAAGAATATGTATGACGACGCTTTTGACTATTTGAAAAGAGAAAAGATTACTGTAATCTTTTTTAAGAGTAGAATTTGTATCCCTAAGAAGTAATCTCCGAATGAAAGAAACAAAATGCACAGGAAAAAAAAATGTAAATACCAACTTATAACTGTTGTTGACATTTTCTTTTTTCCCTTCTCTATGCACAAACAACAAAAATGTAAACACATTTCATATCTAGAGCAATGATATATGCAATGAAAAATTTTAGTAAAACATAAAGTTTATATGATAAAGTTATTGTACAATAATTCCTACTCTCTCTGTTTCAAAAAAAAAAAAAAATCCATTTTGATTGAGGCACAATTTTTTTTATTATTACGAAATATAACATATTTAATGCACTAACAAAATTTATAATTTAAAATTTTTATCCTCATTTTTTAATTGTGAGTATACACAATTATTATTTAGTAATGGTATTTTAAGAATATGGTTTGAAAGTGAAATTTTTTTTAGTACAAGAAATTTTTTTAAATGTAGACTCTTTTTCTGGACAAGAGGGAGTATAATTATTTAATACTGTTTTGTCACGTAAATGTCAATTTAGTAACGGTGAGAATTTATTGAAAAAATTTATTGTGAATATTATTTCTAATTTATATCATCAATCGGCCATAAAAGGGGAAAAAGAAAAAAGTGTAGCCAATCCATTTTTTAATTTTTTTGAAAGTAATATAACATATATATTCCTCGTAGAAGTAACAATTATTGCAAATCTTTAGTAGATATCTTATGTGCCCGACTTACTACTTCCCCAGGGGATTTGACAAAAACACATTCACCTATTTGTTTAACTGACCGTAATATATCTATTAATATACTACTAAGCATTATGCTTGCTTCCTGCGGTCTGATTAGTGCCTGGAGTGAGATTAGGAAATCAGTTAGTAAAAGTACTTTGGACCACTCCCTTGAAATTGATTCCAAAAGTGCATTGAAGATCACCAAAAGTTCTGCTTGTTTAGGATTTACCACATTAATCCTTTTTGCTTTTGAAGCCAACATTCTTCTTTCGCTATCCTTTGCCACCCACGCCAGCGCGGCTGAATCTGAGTCCCTCTTGTAAGAACCATCCATGCAAATTGTTATCCACCCTTGTCCATACTCCTTTTGGACTTCTTCCTTCCATTTCCATATCACTCTCATGTTTCCTTTTACAAAATTCCTGTTCTTTTCCTCTGGTTTTATCTGAAGACTGCATTCCTTCTTATCCTAACTATGCATAACATCTCTAAAGCAATTTTTTGCCTGGATCCAAATGACCTCCGGCCTCATTATATTTCCATTCCACACTGTCTTACATCTTGCAATCCATAAGTTCCATACGACACAGGCCGACAGTATAACATCTTCCTTTTGTGGTGTTTGCCTCATCAAAATCATAAACTATTGTTTGAAATGGATTGGTGTTCCAATGTCAAAATTAAATCCGAGATCAGAACATCTCCATGCCCTTGTAGCTATTTCACAACTCATGAGAAAATGACTAATGTTTACTTCTTTTTTTCCACACACCGGCCACTGAGATGGTAATAAAATTCGCCTTTTCAGCTGATCGGCTGTGGGACAAATGTTGTGGCAGGCTTTTGAAATGAAAAAAAATTATCTTTGTTGGCATTTGAAGGCTTCACTTTTTCCAAAAATCCTCCTCAATTTGGCTAGCCATGATATTTTCTTTTGAGGTGGATAGACTTGCTTGCATCCTGATGTTATATGTTAGATGGTATCTTAATTGATCCCACAGTATATTGGCCATTCCTTTCCATTTTCCAGAACATCCAATCATCTTCTTCTTGATTAAACTTAGGTAGATGTTTTGACAAGATTCTTGATATGCAATTTTGTGGAAACAGTACTTGAATTAATGGTAGCCTCCAATTCCTCTTGTCATCGATCAAGTCTGCCCCCTTCAGCTTATTGTTAATGGATTTTGGCCTTCTGGAATCCAATCATCTTTGAAAACTGTAAAACCAAAAGAAACTGCATATTGATGATTGTAGATTACACCAATAAGTTTATACCAGTAAATATAGTTTAGTAATAATAAAATAACTAAAATACCCTTATTAACAAATAAGTCAAATACTTAATGTTTTAGCACTCCCTCCCAAGTTGGTGCATAAATATCAAACAGCTCCAACTTGTTACACAAAGTAATCACTTTACTATCCCGTAGTGACTTAGTAAAAGATCAGCAAGTTGATAATCGGTCTGTGTGTATTGAAGTGTTATTTCTTTGTTCTGAATCTTTTCTCGCACAAAATAGCAATTTACTTCAATATGCTTCGTGTGTTCATGAAAGACTAGATTTGAAGCAATATGCATAGCAAACTAATTATCACGACACAGAATTGAGGGAGATGAGGATGGCATGCTGAGTTCAGATAACAATGTCCTCAACCAAATTAACTCACTAGTCAAATGAGCCATGGCCTGATATTCCGTCTCTGCACTTGATCGAGATACAACCTATTGCTTCTTACTCTTCCAACTTACAAGATTATCTCCCAAGAACACAAAATAGCCATAAGTCGATCTCTTATCAATAGGACATCTAGTCCAGTCAGCATTAGAGTAGCCAATGACACTAAGATGTCCATGATTCTTGAATAATAGATATTTACCTGGTCTTCCTTTCAAGTACTTGACAACACGCAGTACTACTTCCCAATGTGTAGTGCGATGAGCACTCATAAACTGACTAACCACGCTAACAGCAAAAGAAATATCTAGTCGAGTGACAGTTAAATAGTTGAGCTTACCCACTAGCTTCCGATACTTACTTGGATCGTGAAGTAAGTTATCTTGTTCTACATCAAATTTCATATTAGGATCCATTGGAGTATCCACAGACTTTGTTCCAAGAAAATCAACCTCGTTCAGAATATCCAGAACATATTTGCGTTATGACAAGGAAATACCATCACATGAGTGGGCCACCTCAATGCCCAAAAATTACTGCAGATTACCTATGTATTTTATGCTGAACTCTGTCTGTAAAAACCGCTTCAACTTTTGTATACCTACAGAATTACTACCAATGACGATAATATTGTCCACATATACAACCAAGAGCACACACCCCCAGGAGAAGTGGAGTTGAACATAGAATGATCTATGGGACAATATTGCAAACCGAACGAATAACTGCATCACTGAAATGGCCAAACCAGATTGGAAGAGATTATTTCAAACTATATAATGCCTTGTATAGGTGACAAACACCAGTAGGCTCCCCCTATGTAACAAACCATGGGGGTTGCTTCATATATACCTCTTCTGTCAAGTCGCCATGAAAAAATGCATTCTTGACATCAAGTGGATGGAGAGTCCAACTATATCGAGCAACAAGAGAGATGAAAACATGAACTGAAGATATTTTTGGGACAGGAGAGAATGTATTATCATAATCGATTCCATAGGTCTGGGTATAACTTTTGGCAACCAAACCTGTCTTTAGACACTCAACAGACCCATCTAGTTGAAACTTTACTGTGAAAATCCAATAGCATTCCACAACCTCTTTGCTATCAGGTAATGGTGTAAGCTGTCATGTCCCATTATTCTGCAACGTCTGCATTTCACCCCCCATAACCTATGGGCAAGAGCTTTTGCAACAGTACTTGTCACAAACACAGCAAATAAAGAGGCAACAATCGAGGAATATATAGGAAAAAGACAATTGTAGGATAAAAACTGAGAAAGGGAATGATGAATATGTGTATGATTAGACAAACTAGTATAGGGAGCAAATCGAGAATTGGGTTGCCCGACACAAGAACGTGTACTTTTGGGCAACGCGATAGGAATATTTGTGATAGAATCAGGTTCAAAAGAACTGGTGAATCAGAGGTCGAGAGATCAATTGGTGGAAAAGCATGCATGTACAATGTGAGCGGCGACTGTACTACCTCATGTTGAACAGAATGTCGTCGTTAATATGTTCGGTTAAAAAATTATAGATCAAAGTGAGATTAAGGAATCCGTTAGTACAAGTACTTGGGCATCCCTATCAAAGGTATAGGCAGTAGTGGAGCCGTGGCTGAGAACAAAATATCTTTAGAAGGAATCATCCGTTGGTTAATAGAGGAGTAATATAACTAGTCCTCAAAAAATGTTACATCTCCTGAGACATATAACCTCCTACTAATTGGATTATAGCACTTGTACCATTTTTGAGTTCAAGAGTACCCAAGAAATACATACTTTTCCTACCGTGGATCAAGCTTATCATGACTAGAACTAAGATGATTCATAAAACAAACACACCCAAACACACAAAACGATAAAGAAAAAAAATGGACTAGAAGAATGAAGAGTAGAAAAATGTATGTCCCCACGAAATACAGATGATAGAAGACAATTTATGAGATAACATGTTACAAGAATAGCATGCCCCCCAGAATATTTTATATAAAAAAGTAGACAACAAGCAACATCTAAAAGATAACGATTTTTTCGTTCCGCCAACCCATTCTACTGGGGGACATAGGGACAAAATGACTAATGCAGAATTCCATGAGATGTAAGAAATGATTGAAAATTAGAGAAATAAACCATATATTCTTTGGCATTATCAGAATGTAGACATTTAATCGAAACAAGATACTGATTGAGAATCTCAAAATAAAACATATGAAAACAGAAAAAAAAAATACTTTGTGTTTGTGGATGAAATCCACTGAGAAGAGTTAGAATGGCAGTTCTTGCTCCTTAAGAGGTACCAACTAAATGACTACTTGAATCGGGGTTTTGAGCATCAAGATTCCACTGACCTGTTATATAGAAGAGTCTGATTACCAGGCAAGCTCTCCATACTATACTGAGCAGTTGGAACTTATGATTTGGACGCTGCTCTTACTTCTCTTACTTGAAAGGTACCCTATGGAATAGATTAATTCTTGGACAAGGCCTTCTTTAGCTTCTATTGCTCGGGCAATACCCTTGTATTTTTCCCTCTGCCTCAGGCTGTCTCGCGATACCCTCTATAGCTTGACTCGCAGCAGTTCCTTGACCAACTCCGGGTCCAATAGAAGCAAGCCGTACGGCTAAACTAGAAGCAATAACGGAAGTGGCAAAAATCAGTGGATTCATGATAAGTCCCCTCGTAACCATGTTAATGTTCCTACATTATTGGTTGATAGAGAATCAAAGAGTATTTTATTAATAAATCACGAAATGCTATAGTTCTTACATTGAATTTTTAAATTTTTTTCGAAGTAATTCGTGAGATCATGCACCTGAAAAAAATTTCAGTTCAATCTTTTATTAAATATAACCACGTTACACAGGAATAATTATCCACAAATGTAACAAAATACTTTTAATCAGACATATCTCTGATACGACATGGTCTTCAAACATCAGAATGTATTAACTCAAAAGGACTTGAAATATGACTTTGGACACAAGAATGAAAAGATACCCGATGACATTTGCCAAATTGATAGGTATCACACTAAATATGACTTATAGACTCTGAAATATGATAGAAATGGCGAAGAACGTCAAACGGTGCATGACCCATATGACAATACATTTGAAAGATATCAGAGGTGGTGTTTTTCTAAACAGCAGCAGCAATAAGATCTTTGTTCAGGTAGTACAGCCCATTCAACTCATACCTTCTACCAATCATCCATCCAATCCTTAGATCCTGAAATACAACGAGTATAGGTAAATGTGACAGAGTAGTTCAAATCTTTGGTAAAGGAACTAACAGAAAATAAGTTACATGGGAAAGTTGGTAAATGGTAAATAGATGAGAGAGAAAGAGATGGACCCAAAGTTATATTCTCTGGACCAGTGATATGAGACTGTGAACCATCAGCAAGTGTAACAAAACTATGAGACATAGTGGTAATACTAGACAATAAGTTAGAATTACCAGTTATATGGTTGGTGGCACATGAATCTACGACCTAGGAAGTGGGTACAATAGAGAGTAAACAAAACTAATTACCTAAGGAAGGCTGTACCAAAGTAGAAGTAGGAGCAAAGGAATTCATCACTTGGTTGGGACAAACTAAAGACTCATACTCAGCGTGAGACAACATGATAATGTTAAGTTGCTCCTGTGACTGACTAGGTTCTTTTTGCACTGGAGACTCAGCAACATCAGTATAAGCAGCATGTGGTTGAAACTCGGGATGTAGGGTATAATAATAAGCGTCAATGTGGCCAGTTCACTGACAGTAGTGGCAATAACGAGAACTTCCAACACCTCTAACTCCATCACGGCCATAGCCAAGTGATAAACCAGTTCTGTCACAACTACGATGACCACGTCCCCCGACCTTCACGATTACTAGACAACTAAAAAACTATAGCACTTGCGTTAGGTGCAAATGGTGAGTCAAGCGTGTACCGAAAGACCTAAGAGAAAACCTCATCAATCGATGGAAGAGTACCCTAAGAATTAATCTGATGTCAAAAAGAAGAATGAGTATAACCAAGCCCTCGAAAAAATAACATAACTCTCATATTCTCTTGATGCTTAGCCAACTCTCTAATGTCATTAGTAGTAGGTAAATAAGTATCCATTCTCTCGCAAAAAGTGGTAAACTTGGAGTAATAATCTGATATAGATAGATCCCCTGCATGTAGATCAAATAGCTCTTCTCAAGTATCACAAACACAAGTCATATTATTTCGACTCAAAAACATAAGAGCACATTTATCCCAAATGGCTTTAGTTGATATACATCGCATACTGAGGACTAATTTTTGAATCCATAGTATTCCATAATAACGTCTGAATGGCAGCATTGCCTAAATGCCAATCATCTATCATCATTTTATCCGAATGTGGAAGTGAAGTTAAATAACTTTGCTGTTTGGTGGCCAAAAGATATGTCTCAACTGCCATAGACCAAGACGAATAGTTGGTCCCATCTAACTTTACAGAACTCAATTTCAAATTAGTAATACTAGTGTCTAGGCTCACAACAGAATTACGAACAGAGTTTTCACCCATAACTTTACAATAAACTGCGGACTTATCCTAATCCAATCCTATTGTAATTATGTCACACATAATAAAGTCCCCACAATCCATAAATAACATCAATCAACTATTTGCATCAGCAAATAGAGGATAAGCAATCATTCCTTTCATCAAAATCTAATTGTGCAGGTTAAAGGGCAACACAAGAAAAAAAAACACGTGGAAGCTACATTTGCCATGAAGAACAACACGGGACAATTTCAAATTATGGCTCGATGGCCTAAGGAACACTCGTTGGCTTCGAATAAGGCTTTCCAGAACAAGCATTGCCACCCTAAGCGATACAGATCGACGCTCCTACAAGGTTGGGCGAGGTCGGATTTGAGGTCGCTGGCCTAGGCAATGTCGGCCGACACCAGCACAGGTCCTGTAGGCGCCAGAATAGGCCTCGACAGCCTAAGTGACGCTGGTCGTCACCCTTATAGGGTTGGGCGGCGTTGAATCTGACCCATCGAGTTTGTACGATACCAAAGCTGAAGATTCTACAGGTTTGGGTGAGTTGCTGATCTGTTTCTTTTTTTTTTTAAGAGTTTAGAGTTGATAGTGATGATTGACGATGGTCGATAATGATGGTGAGTGATTGATCTGTTTTCTAAAATTTAGGGTTGACGACGGAAAGTGACTCTAATACCATAAAAATTGTAAAACCAAGAAAAAACTGTATATTGATGATTGTATATTACACCAATAAACTTATACCAATAAGTACAGTTTAGTAATAATTAAAAGGACTAAAATACCCTTATTAACAAATAAGCCTAATGCTTAACGTTTCAACAATCTTCAACAGCAACTTTTCTCCTATTATTTATCTTCCGTTTTAGTTCTTTGATGAGTAATGCCTTCCCCCAGATTATGCTCCTCCAACCCCATGACCAGTTCAGTTCTCTCTTTTGTTTTAGAAATTCCTCCTTTCAGTAGTACTTTGCTTGAAAAAATTTGGAGAAGAAATATTTATCATCGAAATGAATTTTCCATGCCATTTTTGCTAATAAGGCCTGATTCATTAGCTCTATTGAACGTATTCCTAGCCCTCTTCCAAATTTTGACATGCAAATAGCTTGCCATGATCTCCAGTGGATACCTCTGCCTTCCACATCTCCTTTCTAGTTAAAACTTGTTAGATATTTATCAATTGATCCTGTTATAAGTCTCAGGATTCTGAAAGCTCCAAAAACATACAAAGGTAATGCTGTCAGGACATGTTTTGCTAGTGTAATTCTTCCCATAACCGACAAGCACGCAATTTTTCATTGAGCTAACATTCCCTTTATCCTTCTCAGCAAATCTCCAACACTACCTTTTTGGACTACGAGAAATCAAGATTGTCACCTTTAAACTCCACATTCAGGATATTAAACATGGCTTTTAAGTATATCCTCCACTCTTGATCAGTATTGGGACTTACCATCACAAATGATTTTTTAAAATTAATCATTTGATTGGCATAGGTTGCAAACAGATTCAACACCTTTCCAAGATGACATACTGCTTGGTGAGTGACTCTAGAAAATATAAGGCAATCATCTGCAAACATGAGGTGTAATACTTGGGGGGACATTCCTGCCAACTTGAATTCCTGGACAATGAGTGTTTGCTGCATGTTGAAGGAGCTTTGACAATGCTTGTTGACGTAGGATGAATAAGAAAGGTTATAATGGATGGCCTTGTCTAAGACCATTTTCTAGTGTGAAGGAATTTGAAAATCATCCATTAAATTTCACTTTATAAGTTACAGTTGTTACACACTCATTATGTAAGATATCAATCCATTAGGAATCCTAATTTCTTCAAAATCATTTCTAAAAATAGTTTCATTAATTGATTTACCTGGTACAAAAGCAATTTGATTTGAAGAAATAAGATTATGTAGTACTTTCCTCATCCTGTTAGCTAAGACTTTTGCAATCCTTTCGTAGATAACATTGCAAAGGCTGATTGGTCTGAAATCTTGTGGCTCCATCGGGTTTGGCTTCTTTGGAACAAGTAGTATGATAGTTTCATTCCAAGATGGACACATAGATTTGGTTATGAAAAACTCCTTGACCACATCAACATCTTTCTATCCTACAATGTTCCAATATTCTTGATAGAAGCCAATAGGGAATCCATCTAGTCTAGGTGCCTTCCATTTATCCATATGATGAAAAGCTTCATAAATCTCCACTTCTTTGATTTGCTTACTCAATTCCTCCTTTTGTTCCACTCTCAATTCTTCTTGGAAGTGTTGGAAGATATTTTCCATGTTGCAAAGGTCCTCACTACCATCTGTTGGGAAGCTAAAATTATCTTTTAGGATCCTAGTCAGATAATTTAAAATTACCTCTTTCATACGCTTTTGGTCTTGAGTTCATTCTCCATCTGGTGTTTTCAATTGAGTAATGAATCTTCTACTTTTTTCCTTTGTAGCCCAGTTATGAAAGAACTTTGTGTTTTAATCACCTGCATTTAGCCATTTTATTTTTGACCTTTGGTGCCAGTACTCTCTTTGCATCTCCAAGACTTCTTCTAATTCTTTCTGTTTCTAGACTTCTTCAAACTCATTTTCTTTCCCTAGACTTCTCCTAGTTCTTGACTGTATTTGTTCTAATTCAGCTGTGAGGGCTTTGATCCTGTTTTCCAGTTTTCCAAATGCCTTCTTGTCCCATTTGTTTAACCGGGCTCCCGATTGTTTGATAGGTTCTTGAACCTCCTCCACTCTGTTCTGGGTTGAGCCTAGTTGAGCATTCCATATGTTTGAAATGATTTCTTTGGTTTTTGGATTTTTGATCCAATATCTTTCAAATTGCCTACCACATTTTGATCCACTATTGATTTTCTAAAATTGAGTATTCAACACCATTGGGCCATGGTCTAATATCTGGATTGAGAAATTCCTTATGGTAGCCTTCGGAAACTTCTTGATCCAGTCCATGTTTGCTACTACTCTATCCAGTCTCTCATATACTCTTTCCTATCTCTTTCTCCTATTGGACCATGTGAACCAAAGTCCATACTGTTTTAGTTCCATCAAATATAGTGTGTAACATCTCTTTCAGTTTACTCACATCTTTCTTATTAATGAGCCTCCCTCCTAATTTATCTTCATGATTCCATACTTGGTTGAAGTCTTCTACTATGGCAACCGACAGGCTTTTGTCCTTCAAGCTTTGATGAATATCTTTCCATACTTCTCTTCTTTTCCCCAGTTTCAGGTGCCCATAAATGAGCACAAGGCACCACTAACTCCCATCTGCTTCACTGACTTTCATGAATACATAATTTGGTGACTTCTTCACTACTTCGAAATCAACTTCTCCAGTCCATGCCACACAAAGGCCCCCCTTGTTTCATCTGGTTCAACTAGAGTGCATTTAGAAAAGCTTCAAGATGAAAGCCATCTTTCCATACTTTTGTCCTTTTTTTTTTGTTTCTATTAAAAACAATACATTTGGATTTTGGGATCAGATAATCTTATTCAACATATGAACTATAAGGGATTGACCCATTCCCTTACAGTTCTAGCACATCAACCTCATGTTGATTTGGGTGGTTGATTTGGTTCAATCACTAGCAAAACCCCATCTAATTTGACTTGGTTTTCCATGATCAAATTTATTAAATCAATCAACAGCAGTGCCATGGTCACAATTTCTATCACAGATCTAATCTTCTCCTTTGGACTTCCCAATTGATATTTCAAGATCATTTGTTTTAAATTTTCTTATAATTCTAGGTTATCCATTCTTTTTTTTGGAAGTTGACAACTTGTAGTTCCTGTATTAATTCCCTTTTCCTTTTTGCAGATCTTGGTACCTGGATGGATGTTTTCTCTTGCCAGCTTCATTCTATCGCCTGAAGCTGAAGTTCTGATTGAAAACTGTTATCCCTGCTCCTATGCCTGAGGTTAGCTCCATTGTCTTCTTGTTCTAAACTCTTGAAATGTATTGAAAATTCTGATGCATAAGTTAATTTTTGTTGCAAATCTATGATTTCTTACTTCTATTGCTGTTGACCAATCTCTAGCCAAGTGCTGAAGGAAGGTTCTGGACAAGTCTTTTTCAGACTTCCTTAATTGTGTGAGCTGGATTTGTCTTGGTCTTCCAGATTGGGTTCTAGAAATCAAACCTATCTTTCTTCCTGATGGGTTTCTTCCTTTGTTTTCTTAACCTTTTCACTTGGGCCTTCCACCTAGTTTGGGCCAACTTTTCTCTTTCCCTTTTTTATCTCTCTTCTTCTTTTCCTTTCTTCTTGTGATATCAGTCTGGGCTCGGCCTATGTTTCTGAATCTTATCCACTTGATAACCTAGCACTATTTACTTCCATTTGAGCCGTGGCTCTCTCTATTGACCTAAATTCAACTCTTATGGGTCTGTTTTCCATTTTGCCTCACATCAACATTTCTTGTTCATTCTGACCCCAATGTCTTTTGACCCAATCCCAGAATTCATTCGTTGATGAATCAATTCTCCTATTCTTGGCGATAGACAACAATTTGATTGATTGGACATTTACTCTGCTATTTTTGGCGTGAATTGAGGTCTTAAATTGAATTTCAGTAATGAAATTAAACCCAAACCTACTTCCATCAATCAACCTGTCAGTGTCACACTCCACATTTACTACTTTCTTTCCGTTGGTGAACATCGGAATGCACCACCACTCCGGTGGTCTTTCGACGTTGATCAGTACCAAAGCTTGAATTTGGTTATCTACAACCCGATATTCTTCTTTTGTAACTTCTCCCTCAATAGATTCAAACACTCTTCTCATTGTATGTTGATTCATTTGTAGTTTAGTTCTAATTGGCCTCTAGTTTGAGAAGTTTTCTAGACTCACAGTTTCCTGTATGTTAGTTTGGTTTTGTGTATGCACATCTTCTGGTAGAAACTAATTGGGATTCTATTGTTCCTATGCTTCAATCATTATGTGATCATTTGCATGACCTTCATCTAGAACTAGTGTAGGTTCCAGTTACTCCTTTGAGTCCATGGACAGTTGATTTTGGAACAATCTTCCAATTTTCTCTTGTGAGGATTCTCTTTCCATGTTTTCACCTTGAATCAAGGGTGTTAATTCCCTTTTCATTTGCAATTGGAGATAACTTTCTAGTTACATGTGGAACCTAAACCCATCCGGAAAATGATCACTCTATGCTTGCTGAAAAAAGGTATCTAATTCCTACATGTATCTCTTCGGAATCCTAGTGAACCTTCTTTATGACATGTGTCTAAAAGCTCTAATGCTACCTTGATATAATTCTTGTTGGACATCTGAATGTATAGGCATTTCCTATCCATCTCCATTTCTCTCAAATCTATCATCTAAGTACATCTCCAGGAGCTCTTCATCTCTTATTCTGCACCTATTGAAAGTATGGCCTATGATTCCACATCTTCTGCACATTTTGAACAATCTTTCATGTGCACATGACACCCAAGCAATATTCTTATTTTCCAAATTTAAATAGAACCCTGGAATGAGTGGTAGACTTACATCTATCCAGACTTTTGCCTTTAGAAACTTGGTGTTTATTGTATTTACTACCTCTCGATCTCACTTCCTAAACTTCTCTTACCATCCCTGCCAATCTTCATGCTGCCCTTTGGCTAAAACATTCAATCGGAATACCAAAGATTCTAACCCAAATCAGTACCTGTGTTACTCTCATTCTGCTTAGAATCAAGTTCGGTTCCTATCTTCACAACACTAGTAGTGCACCCGCTACCGAATACAGTCCACTATGTAGAACTACATGCATTTGATTAATAGTTGGGAACTTGAAGATAAAGAAATTCCTTTCTCTTCCTACTACAAAAATTTCATCACCCCATAATTGCAATACATATGCCTATATTCTGTTGTACCCAAAGCTTCTGTAGTCCATAAGACAATCGACTAGACAATTGCTATAATATTGCACACTTTCCTCCTTTTAATTACTTGTTAGTTGTACTACTAGTCCCTTTCTAAAGGATTTAAAAAAGTTTCTATTCAGTCCTAATCACTAATTAGATGATTTGGTAATCATAACGAACTAGAAGGGGAGTTATGTGTCAAGTTCATTAAGATAAATGCCATAAATTGCATGTAGGATAGGAATATACCTGCATGGTTTGTGTAGTCGTTACATGAGAATCCATAGAAATTAATGACTTCATAATTGTTATAATTCACATAGAAATTTAGTAAATTAGCAATTAGAAAGATTTTTATTAGATCTCGAGAGGGACTAGTAAATAAGTTAGGGAATCTCGACTATCAACCAGGAAATTAATTTAGACTATAGAGATAGATTAATATTAAGATGGATTAGTTATGGTGAAATCGAAAACCCTGGAGCTTTAGTCATTTGATATAAAATTTATTCACTGATTTATTTAGCTTAGTTTAAGATTTGGTTTTAATTTAGTTAATTTAGAAAGTATCTCTACAATTGTTCAAATAAAGTTAGAATTATTAAAATTTCGGTATTTAGTAAATCATTAGTCCTTGGGGGAACGATAATTTTTATTTACTCTTTATTACTTGTTAACGATCACGTGCACTTGCGTGTAAAATCCGTAACAAATTTTTGGCGCCGTTGCCGGGGAGTGTTCTGGCTTGTGTTCTGGCTTATGTGGTTAAATTTTTTTCAAATCATGCTTGACACTTTGAATATCTTCCTTGAAGTTCTTACCTTTTTTATTCTTGTTTCAAATAGCTCTTGGTTAATATGCATTAGTTATTGAGTTGGAATGCATGATAAGGGGCAAGTATGATTAGCTTGTGTTTTGAAAATTGTTAAAGCATCTCATTGGTTTCGATGATGGAATTGAATAAGAATGTGCAATATTTGATCTATTGAACTTATTTTGTGAGTATTTGAGCCTAAGAGCATTTTCTTTTCCTTGCTCACATTTTTCTTTGTGAAGTGTTGTCAAATATGGTATGTTCATTCTAAAACTTGCTTTGTTATGCATGTTGAGATCATATTATGAATTCATGCTTTGAAATGATAAGGGCATTTAGGATGAGCCGTTTAAACTTTCTAAAAAGCTTACCGTCCATACATATACCCCTAGTTGACCAGTTTGAGCCTTGTCTTTTCTTTGTTTTTAACACCACATCATTAGCCTGAAACCATTGTTTTTGTTTACCATCATTGAACCATTTTGTTAAGAGTATGTGGGAATGAAATACATGATAAAATTGCTGTTGTTTCCAAAGGAAAGAACCACTGAAGAAAAAAGCAACGAAGAAAGAAAAGTGTGAAAAAAAAAGTAGGGAAAAAGTGAAAAAGTATTCCCTGAAGAGTTTGGATAAAGTAATTGTTCTCCGTTGTATACAAAATGTCCTCCGTTGAAAAAGAAGAAAAAAAAAAGATATCGATCTTGAAAAGAAAGTGGTTCTAAAATGTACTTGTGTTACTCTTGAATCTTGTAAGTAAATTCCTACATATCTTGATTTGTGTAGCCTAAATTTTCCTTTTGTTTACCTACCTTTACCTAAGCCCCGTTACAACATTTTTAAGTCCCCTTTGATTTTTGTATGGATTCATACAAGTTAGTGGTGGAGATGTGATATATAAGTAAGTCTATGGTAATGACATGTTATATTTGATTTGAGTGCTAAATGAACCTCCAAAAACTTTGAGTGATTAGAGTGCAACCTGTGAGAGGTGATCAAATTTTGTGCATTTGATTTTGATAAAGTTGTTGAGATTAATGAGGTGCTTATGTTTTGTGAAGGAGAAAAGGCTATGAGTATTTGTTCTTTGACTTGTTGTTCCAACCTTGATTGCTAATGTGTGATAACTTTGGATTATTTGCGAATGGGTTGAAAAAGGGAAATGAATGGAGAAGAAGATGTTGATTTAATGTATGCTTGAGGACAAGTTTTGATCTAAGTGTGGGGGAATTTGATAGGGGTTAAAATGTTAATTTTTCTTGTTAATATTTTGTCATTATTATTTTGATTTTAAGGAAAAATTAATTTATTTTGGTATATTTTTGGTTAGGAATGGAAAAATGTTAAGTTGGAGAAGAAGTTGAAAAAAGAAAAAAAAAAAAGAAGAAAAAGACTTTGGGCTAGGACTATTTGTATCAAAAAGGAAGACTTTATTCATTAAAAGGAAAAGAAGTCACTCCAAAGTGTGAAATACTGGCAGTCCCCTTCGTTCAAGAGAAGTCAAGGAGAGTAAAAAATAGAGGAGCCAACAAAGAAGACAAAGAAAAGGAAACAAGGAAGTGGAGTCCCACACGTTTTTGACTTTGGAGCAGAATTGGAAACAAGACAAAAGAGCTGCTGCCTTTGGATTTCAGGGAGAATTGTTACACAAAGAAAAGAGGTAGCGACCTTTAAAAAGGAAAAAAAAAAAAGAGAGGACGACAACAGAAATCTGCAGAGACAAAGAGCCGAAGCTGATAAACAAGAAGGGCAGCAACCTACAGATTTGAGCTTAGCTTTTCTCTTTTCAATTATGTATAAGAAATTGGTGATATTCTTTTATTTTAGCATGAACTAAATTTATTTTTCTATGGTTACGATGTAGCCTAACTATGAAGTTTTTAATATTTTTTCTATTAATATAGTTTGAATTAATTTTCTATGGTTGAGTATTTATCTCTGTGTTTAATGCTTCTAATTACCAAATCACTAATTAGATGATTTGTTAATCATAACGAACTGGAAGGGGAGTTATGTGTCAAGTTAACTTTCGAACTAGCTCTTCCTAATGCCATAAATTTCATGTAGGATAGGAATATACCTGCATGGTTTGTGTAGTCGCTACATGAGATCACGCCTCTCCTCCGAATATTTCGATTCTTGCAAGGACAAGTGATACGAGTTCTAAATTTTAAGAATAAAATTAGAACCTATACCAGAGTGTTGGTCCTAGTATCGTCATCTAGGTTGAACTAGCTCTTCCTTTAGCAAAACACCAACTCCAAGATTGAAAAAGGACCTTGTTTTTGTCTACTTGACACCCAAATGATCAAACTAAAACCCGGATGTGAGTTGGACTATTTCCTTGAAACCAAGAAGCACATTCAAATTGTTGAGGGAAAGAAACTCAACAAAATAGTTTAAACATGAATCTAAGAAGTATCCTCAAAGACCCAAAGCAAGTTTTAAACTAGAACTCAAAGAAAAACTAAAAAGCTCTCAAGTTTGTATTGATAAAAGTTGTGCTTTCCTCCTTGGCTTGGAATTGTTGGACTGCCAAAACCCGTACTCCCATGTGGACTGGAATGCCCGAAATTGCAATTCCAAGTGTTGAATGGAATTAAGCTGAATTGAGCTAAATTAGAAATCCATTTGTAGACTGGAATTCCCAAAATTACAACTCCAAGTGCTGAATGGAATTGAGCTAAATTTGAGCTTCCTAAATCAACATCCAAGTGCTGAATGGAATTGCCTAAAAGTCTTGAGCTGCCAAAAACGTGCATTTGAGTTTCTATAATCGGCCAAAAACTAGAACCTTCCAAGGCCGAAGCTAGCTAAAATCTTCTAAGGCTGAATTGGATTCTTCACCCAAGCTAGATTCTTCAACCGAGCTGGAACTTTCTTCATTGCTTCCTCTCGAATTGGAACCTTCCAATATTTGAACTTGGATTGTGATGAGAAGTGGCCTAAGGATCTTGATTACACAAGTGAAAATCAGCCACACTCGATTCTTTATTCTTGATTCTTCATAGATGACTAGAATGACAAATGATGAGCTAAGTTCAAAAGTCTTCTTTGTAGGTGAATTCTTAATTAAACATCCAACTTGTGCTCTTAGATTTGTCTCTTTCGGATTTGATTGAGTTGTCTTGGCTGAATGGTTGATTGTTTCAACCTTGGCTCTCATATTTTCATCAACAAGCTACTATCGAACCATTGGTTTTCCATGAAGGTGTTGTCCATGGTGAGAACAACTACTAGTGACTTTGTCTATTGATGAAGCTACTTTGTCACTTTCTTTGTTTACCTTTGTTAATAAGGCTTCTATGTCGTTTTCCTTGATTACTTTTGTTGATATAGCTATTGTGACGTTCTCCTTAGATATTTTGTTTGTTGTAAGCTGCCTGTAACTTGCGAACTCTTTACAAAAAAGTAAACTACACTCTCCTTGTTACTGTTGTGGAGAGAACTTCACCCCATGGATGTTGGTTTGAATTGAATGTAGTGTAGCCAATCTATCTATTCCCTAGACTTGTCCA
Source organism: Gynochthodes officinalis (assembly GCA_020080225.1). Classification (NCBI taxonomy): domain Eukaryota; kingdom Viridiplantae; phylum Streptophyta; class Magnoliopsida; order Gentianales; family Rubiaceae; genus Gynochthodes; species Gynochthodes officinalis. Next base: position 16,280,552 of record CM034620.1, read on the forward strand.
AAACTATCTAGGTGAATTAATTACTGCTTGCTTGCTTTTTTATTGCCACAACCACCGAGAGAGCTATTCTCTCAGTCATCAAAGGCTTCATCGATGATCAAACATCGAACAACAAAGATACTAGCAACAAGCACACCCAAAACTCTATGTTTGGATTGTGTTGTATTTGAGAATTTTGTATTGAAATGTCTAAAAAAATTTGTGAGAATTTTTTGTAAGAAAAAGTGATATGAAAAAGTAGATTGGAGGGAAATTTTTTATGAAGTAATGTGAAAATTTTTTTTGGTGGAAATTTAAATTTTAAATTTTGAAATAAAAAGTTATTTCGATGTTTTGTTTTTGTGGTTAAAAAAAAAGTTAACTTTTCATAAACAAAAACACAAACCAAACATAGCCTAAATTTTAACAAACCACTTTCTCAGTGATGAATGGATGTGGATGGAAGGCTCACTCAAGCAACAAAGTTACCTCTCAAAAGGTCGAACACTAATGTGACGATTATGTCTTGAACGTTTACTCTAAAAGTTGTGAGTTTGAACTTTACCAATTGCACTAAGAAATTCCACCTTGGTAAAATGTTGAAATGTCATAATTATGCTAGTGACTAAAAAGAAAAATTGCCTTTCAAACCTGTACTAGCCTACTGTTAGACCTCTAAGCCGTTTTCAATCGATTGACTTCAATTTACTGACCGGGTCATCGAGTCGGGCGAATCAGGTGATTCGTGAGTCGAAACTGTTATGAATGCTAAGTGTCGGCTGAACTTTTTTCGGGTGCCTTGTTGTTTGCTTTAATTCGTTCAAACTATTCTTATTCATGAATTGAGTTAGGTTGTGTGAATCCAAATACGAGAGAATTGGTGAGGACGGATTAACGAAAGGCCGAAAATCCGTTGAGTTACTAGAAACGACATCGTTGACGGAGTTTTTGACAATTTTGGTATCAAAATTAGGTTCTGAGTTGAGGACCTTTGCTTTTGCGTGTTGTACTTTCGTGTTGCTTAAGATTTGTGATGGTTATAACCATAATTGGTGGTCACACATTAACTAATCGAGTTGGTTAGATGAAGGCGACCATTGAAGGGATCATTCGCATCCTTAGTACAGATGATGAGAGGCAAAATCTGTACAGAATGATCATGGAACACCAAAGTTCCATTACAGGACTTATTGTCCGTCTTGATGAGTTAGAGAAACGAGTTGCTGCAACTGCTGGTCCATCTTCTCCCCCTTCCACAGACATTGCCTTGTCCTTTGAGTTTCTAAGGGCGGAACTTCTAGTGTTGAAGGGTGAAGTTCTTGAAATGGCAGATTTGGAGAAGGGAAAGAAAGTGATTGAGAATTTGGCTAATGATGTAGCCCTTTTGAAGAAAGTGGCTGTATCCACACCACTTCCTTCAACGAAACATCCCTTGGGTGCAGAATTTAATGCTTTTGAATCTAAGAGCTTTGTTGGCACACGAAACTCTAAGGAACTAGAAATTTTTCTGTGGAATGTAGAGCAATATTTCTACATGGCCAAGATCTCTGTTGGCTAACAAGTTTATTTTGCTGCAATGTATTTGACCAGTGATGCTAAACTTTGGTGGTGTACTAGATGTATTGATGAGCATCCCAAAAAGGTTGAGAAATGGAAAGATCTAAAGCAAGAGCTTAAAGTTTAGTTCTTGCCCACCAATGCTTTTTGGGTCGCACGGGAAGCTTAGTTCTTGCCCACCAATGGTAGGTCACGTAGTCGCAATGACACCTGGGACCCTACATGGCAACTACTGGGATACGAGGCACCTTTGTGGGTCACAGGTTGAGTGGAGTTCGGGACACCTCCAAATGAAAACAAAAATAAAAAAAAAACAAAACAAAACATGTCACAAGAAAAATCCTCTTCCCCCCTTTTAACCTCCTATTTAGTACGACCATATCGGTCACAAGATGGAATCTTATTCCCTCTCTCTTAACCTCTTATGTCCATCTTATTCCCTCCTCTGTTGACCTCTTATGTAGTAAAACCCATCTGGGTCTAGAACGAATCTTATTCCCCTTTCTTTGCCCTTCTACGTAGTGCAAAGTTGCCGCCTACATAACAAAGAATATGGTAGCAAAGCATATTGCAGACGAGAGAAAAAGTGACCATTACTATTTGACTTGCAAAAGCACCTTAAATTTTCAAAGTAACGCTGTATCAATCACACACCACCACAGAGTTTTCTTCTCGTACCATGTTTTCCACATGAGATGGATAATACTTAAAATTTTCAGAACAAACAGAAAATTATTAGAGCGACAGATTCCCACCGCAGCCAAGGTTGCTTTACACCCCTCCTTGTCTCTTTTTCCTCACATTCTAACCATACTCCACTTACAGGAGCAATGAAAAACTAGGGAGCACCATAGTGCCAGAAACATGCTTCATCAAGAAAGCTTACGTTATCCTAGGAAAATTCCTAGACAGATTTTAAGCTCGCCTCTAAGCCAACAAAATATGCACATGATTTGCCGCAGTATAAAACAGTTTTTAGATGCAGGAGCTATCTTTTATTCCATTGTAACACATTCTCTGCAGAAAATAATTGAAATAACAAGAAGTGCGCAGGACGTTGATGCTCTACAGGTGGACAGCCAGTATGCAAGAAACTATAAAAATTCCACCTATTATCCCAAAGGCTGCTCAATCAAAGTTTGATGCGAGAGAGAGAGACAGCTGCCTGGCATAAAAACCTCCCAGCAGATTGATAACATTAAACCCAAAAAAGAAGAATAAGATGAAGAAGAAGAACCATATTCTCATCTACAACAATTTTACCTATATTTCGAATTTCAAGAAATACCAATGAAAACTAAGCACATGAAAGAAATTTCAGCAAGCGAAAGCAGGGAAATTTGTAACCATATTATTGAAAGAATCAGTTTGACTACAATTTATTTTACAATCAAATTTGTGTACTTTCTTTGTATAAATTAGAGCAGAGTCAAGGAACCTATATGAATTACAACATCAAAACTATAACCCCTCAAGATACCTGGTATAAAGAATGATTACACTTTTTTCAAAACTTAGTGAAAAGCTTAGCTATAAGGCACAGGTATAGCAACTATTTAACACCTAGGTTCGTTACATAAATAATGAGAAATTATAAGAATCCTGTTGTGTTACCATTGTCGTTTCCATCATCTCCATGTTTACACATGCAGTCTGGCATTGGGTATGTATAGAGCGAGCCACTGGGCTTTCTAACTTCAACCCCCTTTAGATCACTATGACGAAGCATATCATGCAAATGGTGTTTGAAGTCCTCCCATCTGAAAAATAATTTCAGAAGTGCTCAAGAGAATCACAAGCCAAGAAATAATTGACGACAACAACAACAACAACAACAACAAATAAATTGACAAATGAAGCAAAATTATAGGAGATCTTGCATACAAGATCAAAACAAAACTGAACCTTTCAAATGAAACCAAAGTAAACTTGTTAACTACTGGTCTTACCCCAAGCCAAGATAGAGAGGAAATTTCTAACCAGACCAATAATTGATTGACAGATATATCTATCCTAGAAATCAAGTGGAATTTAATTTCAAAATAGTTGCCATAAGTGTGGAAACGGGTCAAGATATATTAAAATAATAGGATGATAAAGTAAAGAAAAATCCACTGACGAAGCCAAAAAACACAGAACCAAAGTATCAACAGAAGATTCTGGAGTCCAAGGAAAGATGAGGATAGTTAACTGCCCAATAATATTTAAAATTAGAGAAATCAGGAGCAACCAAACCACCCAGATACGATATTGTATCCAACAGAAAGCTCTTCAAGCTTGCTATAAGTGTTGACAGAAGAAAGCTTAGAAATATAATTAACAATATCCTTAGAGACAGCAGTACAACAACAGGTGCCATCTATCATTTTATAGCATTAAAGAGGTCTGGGTAGAGAGAGAGTCATCCTACAAGAACACCATCATCCCCTATGGACATTGAAAGTTATCATTTAATGACAAAATGACATTACCCTTACATCAAACCATATAAAACAGTCCAAACAGATGACTGAGTGCACAGAAAATAACATGTTCATTACCTGATGCTTGGGCTATCAAACAATAAGGCTAACTTTCTTTTATCTGGTTTGATTGTCTTGGCATGCCCTTCATATAGGTACCGTCTATGACCGATCAAGAAATGTGGAAAATTACCACCTTGAGTTGTGACAAAAACTTCACTGTGCAGGCAAACTGTATAATCAAGAGCAGCCAATCTAGATGAATGCCCCTACATCATAAGTGTAAAGCCTCAACACATAATCAAAATATACTAACTAGCATCCTAAGAATGCTAATTTACATCCTACAAATCACTGAATTATACCTGGAAAGGAGCTAATTCTTCAGGAGAGGCTAGTGTGTCCTTTGTCTCCAGATGTGGAAACATCTGCTTGAGTGGTGCCATATACTTTTCAGCATTATATATTTTTCCTGCCGCAACATATATTGAGGTATTATTATCAAAACCCATTCCACGAAGCATCATACCAACCTACAGCATTGAGTCACAAGATTAAATCAATAAAAAAAATCTCATTCATGTAAGAAGCAAAAGGATTATATAACATTACAAAAATGAATAATTATGTTCTACAGCTTATATTACTTTTGTCAAGGAGGCTCTTCATGACCTTGTTCCAGTAAAAGATTGATTAGAATTCGCTACAGATCCTATTAACAAGGTTGCATTCCCATGTAACTTCCAAAATAAAGCAGGACCAAGAGAAAAAGAGAAACAACCTTACTTTCAGGATTTAAGCTGATGTCTATGGTTGCTAGGAAAATAATTTTGCATCTTAACCATCATCACCAGCTAATTTGGGGGATTTTGAAAAATTATCTAAGTAGATATATCAAGACAAGTTATAAGGTGCAGACAATGCAGAATTAATGTTTAAATAAAAAACTGCAGTCATTTTCCTCCCAAACTGCTGTAGTTGTAATTATGTCCCCTGGACATTAAGATGGTCATCTCAGTTACTGTACATGCAAAAATAGAAAATGGTCAAAGATAGTTGCCCCTGAAAGCAGCAATTAGGTGAAACAAATATGTCAGAAATGGAGACGATTAAACCAACCAGCGAAGCAGGAACTTAATTGCAAAAGGGAAAATACGGAGCACGGGATGTGAGAAAGAGAGAGACAAGGGAAAGTTTCTTTCATGTAAGTACCTCAAGCGGTGTTAATGGGCACTTTCCATCCCTCCTAATTGCACCTGGCTTTATTATTCTACCCCTGCGACGGAATTTTCCTCGCCAGCTTCTTTCACGAGCAATATCCATCTCTTTTTTCTCTTGCTCACCTCCATCATATACACAACATGAAAATGCAACCATATCCTACAAAAAGGAAATAAGCACACTTAGCTCACAAAAGAAACATGTATAAACTTAAGAGCAAGAATTCCTGAGAGATAGAGCGCACCTCTTCAAAACGTAGATGGACTGAAATATACTTTCCCCCACTCTTCAAGCTCCTTTTAACCATCCTGTCAACCATTTTTGCAGCTAGCATACGTATTGATTGTGAAAACCTTAGTGCTTCAAAATTTGATAAGCATCGAAGACCTTGAATATTTGCAGGGACAGCATGGGCCAGTCTGTTAGAGAAAGGTGCTATCCGCACTGCCCTGTACCATTAATGGAAAACAGATGGAAGCTATAATAAGATATCAAATCCTTGGAATCTTGGAAAAACATGCAGCACATTAATTAATCATTAAAAATTAAAAAATCTGAGCAGTCAGGTAAGATCCAATGTACAACTTATCAATCCTATCAGGAGCTAAAGTTAGGGTAGCATGCACAATGTTTTCTCCTACCAAAAGTAAGAAACGGCAAAAAAAAGAAAGATTCCCAATGTAAATTGTAAACTAGCTCACTTCAGAAGATGAATTAGCAGTATAGATTAAAGCACAATGAGAGCTCATGACACGTGTATCATAAAAATGTCAATATGACTAATTCATAGATTAAAAAGAACGTAACAGCAGACTCTCATCATGCTAAAAATGAAACAAAAGCAAGTTGAGTGACTAACTATGTGCATTACTCATGTTATTTTAGTGTTCACTAAAATTTGGAAACTCATATCAATACCCTAATACAGTATCAAATCAAGAAGACCAAACCCTGTCATAGTTAAGGACCATTAAGACAAGCAAATTAAGGCCCTATACATATTAAAGGTCTGTTGAGCATATGGCACAACAAAATTTTACTTGGGTACAAAATAAACATATAACAAAGGAAATCATGCAGCAGTTCTTCCTATAATTATGTTAGAAGTTTGACACCACGTTACAAGTTCTTCTTGCTTCATAATTGAAGAAAAGCATTATTACAAAGGGAAGGATCCACGACAGTTAACCATATTCTTCAGTTTTATAATCAGACCTTAGAACAGTTTGATGGTTTACACTGTTCATATTAAAGTTGTATCATTAGAGTGAAAAGAATGAGGTGAAGATTGGATTGTTTCAGAGAACTGCCAAAATTCCCAACCCCCTCAACCTCTCTCTTCCCCCCCTCCCCCCCAGATCCAAAAAAACCTGGCTCTTACTTTACTTCAACTAATCTTTTTCATAAGCCATTCTATCCCATTATATCCTAATAATCACAACTAAAAACTCAAAAATTCATTATATCTTCATCTCATCTTTGATGCCAACTCAGAATAGAGACAATTTTAGAAGAAACATTAGTCAACATATTTAGGGTAATATAGGTTACATTTACCGTGATAATTGACTTGAAAGTGAACAAGTGCTTTGCATCAAAGGCAAACAAATGAAGCTGAAGCCAATAGTGTAAACATCAGTCATAAAAGAAACAACAACAACTAAGCCTTTATCCCACCATGTGGAGTCAGCTATATGAATCATATCTCGCCATTGCTTTCTATTAAGCACATATTTTTCTCTAAGTTCAGACAATTTATGCCTTTTTTAATAGTTTCTTTCCAAGTCTTTTTAGATCTTCTTCCCCTTTTAATTGGAGTTAATAATTCTCTATGTTCTACACACCGTACTAATGCATCTAAGGGTCTCTTATGCACATGTCCAAACCACCTTAAGCATGTTTTCTCATCTATTAGGGTTACCCATACTTTTTTTTCTGATGCATTCATTATTTATTCTATCTAGTCTAGTGTGTCTGAACATCCAATCTCAATATTCTCATTTCTACCTCCCTCATTCTCCATTCACACTCATAGTTAGTAACCAACATTTTTTATCCATAAACATCACTAGTCCTATGGCTGTATATAAAAAAAAAAAAAATTTCAATTTCAGCAACAATTTATGATCATTGAAATTCTTTATGGATCAATCACAACAGAAAATAAAGGGAAAAGAAGAAAAAGAAAAAACAATTGAAAAAAAAAAAAGATACAAGGAAGCAAGCATAGAAAGAAGTGAGAAAGAATTCTGAAGAGAAAAAAGTTCACTCCATAATGGAAATGAAGAAGATGAACTCATATGTAACATTGACACATTGCACACAGAGAACAAAACAATATCCAATCTGGAAGTGAAACAACAAAAAAGAAATCCAACAAGTAGACCATAAAAGAAATGTACCCCAACACGACCAACTTTGGTACAACTTTGTGCAGATAATATGTTGGACTTGACCATGCTTTTACCCTTAGGTTAATAATGTTGCTAATGTTATAGTCAAACTGCTGAAGTACAGCTTCTGGAAGCTCTCTAACAATTTTTACATGGTTTCTGAGGGCATATATGAAGAAATCCTCATCAAATATTTCTCCAAACTTGCTGCAACATTTCAAAACAAACATTAAATTTGTAACATATCTCAACATCTTAGGGGACGATCAACATAGAAATAAATGCAGAATAGCAAGATAACCTTTAAGAGGCAACAAGACAGAAAACTAGCCATAAAACACTAACCAACACAAAATTAACTGAAAAGCAGTACAGGTGACAGCATAAAACTGAAAGTAATCTATTCAGTTTCTGGTTTCTTTGTGTGTCCGTACACACATGTACACATATTATCAATTTGAAGTGAAGCCCCAACAGAACATCAGTATCATTTTTTTAAAAATTTTTTTATAAAGGGGGGAAGGGAAACATCATTCTAACTTCATATTACCTTGAATCCCGCCATACACTATTTAGATGAAATATAGGAATAACAAGAGTGGCATTTAGCATCCCTGCCACCGCCACAGCATCACATATCTGTAAAGGAAAATAATTATACAGTAATTCTGACTGAGCAGCTCATAAGCACACATGAAATCATTGTCATATTTTATTTGTTGAAGTTTTAGAACCATATTATAAACATGAATATTGAGTCCTTATTCATATCATGAGACTAGCTTAGAAAATCTCTAGTCAATTCATTTTGGCAATTTAACAACAAATAACATGAACCATAAAGTATAACTTCTCGCATTAAAACTGTGAGAGGAAAGGCAACAAGTTTAAAAGGAAAAAAGTACATCTGCGAAATATGTCCAAGTAAGAATCAAATGCAATAGCCTATGCCTGACCAACCATTGGATTTAACCAGAAATATTAACAGAAGAACTAATATCAAAAGTACCTACTAGTGTAACACAAGTGCATTAGTACATGCCTGACCAACCATTAGATTTAAAAATAAATAAATAAAATAACAGAAACAATATAAAAAGTACTTACAAGTATAAGGTGCCAAACGAACTAATAAATAGATAAGGTTGCGAAAAGAGAGGTGCCCTATTTTATAAGGGGCCTTTGTGTAATTTCTAGCAATTCTAATCACTAGGAAATCCAAAAGCTCATAAACAAGGGAAAAGGAAAAGAGCCACATTTCAGTCACGTAATTATACTAACACTTTTTGACCAGACTGAAGAAGGAAGATGAATACAAGAACATTATTGGAAAGCAAAATCTATAAGTTACATGTCAGAATACCTAGTTTTTTCAAAATCAACATACCGACAATCTTTGTTGATTCAACCCACCATTTGCTTCAATTATGAGGAAACCATTTGACTTGGGCAACTCCAAAAAACCTTAAAGCAGAAGCATTGAGAATAAAAAACATCACTAATAACAATTGATTAAAAGTTTGCATATATGCTAAAGAAAGTACCGGTTACTTTTATAAGCACTCAGAAGTAATACAGAAAATCACATCCCATCAAGTAAAATAGTCTGATATAAAAATGGGTTGTATCTGCATCCAAATCCGAGGCACATTTGGACAAAATCAAATTAACACCATTTACAAAAGAATTCATGAACATGGAAACGCACGACCATGTGCACTTTATAGTTAACACTGAGGCATCATCATCTTAAAACTTAAAGGACATTCTATTCTTCCTCCCACCACCATTCTCTCTCTCTCTCTTTGGTCTTCTGTGTAGTACATTGTAAACAAGCACAAAATGGTAGGAAGAGACAATATTTTCTATCTGGCAAGAAAAATAGTGAGAAAACCAAACAAGCCATGAGTAGAAATCAAACTGGAATTGAATGTTTTAACAGTTTCTGAGGAATGAATCACAAACAAATCCCAACGCAGAACACATATGTCTTCACAATTTTTCCACTGCAGGAACAGGAAGAAAGTCTTCTTCCCAAGAGGTGAGGAAATTCAGGAGTAGTTGTCAAAAATCTCAGTTACTGGATATTTGGCCATTCAAAAAATAATGTTTATAATTGAAGAAAAAAAAAAAGCCATCTTCTCATCTATTTGTTCCCCAAGCACTCAAGTACCTCATGAGGAAGGTAAAATTATGAAGCCCACAAGAATATCGCCTAGTTTCATGCTAACTAGGAAACAGAACAGTCAACAATGAATTCCGACCTGAATTAGAAACAGTGTGGTCAAGACAAGGCTTCCAAGTTTGGCGCGGCTTTGAACTCCAAACATTCATTAACTGCAATGTACCCACACCAGCATGAAAGTTAGCCCTGTCCATTGGATGAATTGAGAAGCAACAAGTTTCTTTGCTAATTAGGAAGAATCTTAATACCTAACACAGATCATGACACCCAAATTTCTAAAACTGATGTGAAGAAATAGAATTACTGCTTGAAAATAATATTGAATCAACTTCAAGGTCTTATCTTTCCCGTCTCTAAGGCTCCAAGTCCCCCAACCTAAAATGCGCAGACAAATTGGGTGCACAACCAAGGAAAAATTTTACAAGAGAAAAAAGAAAGTAAAATAAAAAAAGGTTCATTCAGAAATCTTTTGGCAGTAATACGTTAGGTGGCTATGACTAGATCAATTTGATAATATCACTCTCACAGACATCATTCTTCATGTTACTTTTGTAACATGGACAAAATTTGAACATTCTTGCTAGCATTTTTTCAATGAAAATGATATAATGTCCCTTTAATAAAAAAGCACTCCCCACCCAGTCACTAATTCTTTTCCCTCACTACCATTCCAGTTGCTGTAGCAAAACGATTAGAACAGCTACAAAATGATATTCTGTGGGAAGTGAAGGAGAACAAGAAAAGGTTATCATTTGATAGAATGGAAGCTAGTCACCTTAACAATCAAATTTGTTGGATTGGGAATAATGGACCTTATAACTTTCAGTAGAACTTTGTCAGGCAGATATGAAGATTTGAAATAGAGCAGAAGGATTGGGGAAGGGGGTTGTTTATCAGCTTAAATTGCTATCCTTATCGCAAAGGCTTACAGAAGCACATCAGTAAGGTCCGGTTCAGTTTCTAGAATAATATTCATTTCATTTGGGTTGTGGGAAATGGCAACAGACTTAACTCTTTGTTTTCTGCTTGCTGAGTGGGGACTCTATGAAATAAGCTCCATACTCTGTAATATTTGCTATAACACCTCAATTGTAGCTAAAAGTGCAGTAGAGATTGAAGAGAATGGAGTCATATCAAATATTCGATCTAGAAAATCTCTGCCAAATTGGGAGTCACAATCCTTAACTAGATAAAAAAATTTACTGTAAAAACATTCTACACGCCACTACAAGGACAAGAGAGAAAATTTCCCTGGTGAGCTGCTTGGGGAAGACAGATAATATGCTATTAAATTGCACAGACTGACTGACTCATGAATGCTGGTGAATGGTGTTAAATATTTTTTGATGTCATTGACCAGTGCCAAAATGTGGTACAGATGCTATGTTTTGTTGGAGAAGGCAGGTAGATATACAGGAGATGGAAAAGCTTGGAGTATGCTGGAGTTGCTGTTTTTTGGGTAAAATGGAATAAAAGGAATCAACGAACTTTTCAAGACTTAGAGATACCTTTAAAGATCTCAAAGCACCAGATTTTATTCTAAATGTGATCTTGCAGAGGGCAGATTATTCCTACATGCATAGAATCTTCAATGAATTCTTGTCTGGACCATGAATGTAGTGTATACATCTTGTATTTGAGAAAATACTTTTTTCTTTGCTAATGCTCTAATTTAACTTCGAGAGGGAGGGAGGAAGGGAGGGAGGAGGTGAGTCAATGTGTTTTATTATTCAACAAGTCTACAATTCCATGCACAGAAGGTTTTGCAGCTAACATCACATTAACACTTGGCTCCAACTTTCAAGGACTATCTGCAGTAAGCATTTCAAGAATTTCTACCCCAGAACCAAGCATTACTACAATTCTATTTAAAGGTCTCAGTATTCAAAAGTAATTCAAAATTTGTAATTTACAAGAAACAGTTACCTATCCACCTGCTATTCTATGAGTCACCATCAGCTCTGTTTTACATCTCTGACCAATACTGGAAGAGAAATTCAAAAGAAGAATATAAAAAGAGATAATATGATTTTCCCTTCTCCTACCACCACTTTTCCCTTCTAAGCTAGAACAATGCAAATTATGACTTTAAAGTTAGAATAGAAATGATATTTTTTATGCTCATGTACTTGCATTTCTCTTCTGCACCTCAGAATAAGCCAAACAATAACAACAACTAAGCCTTTTATATGGATCATACCTCGGAATAAAACAAAGATGAAAATTTTTCACAATTTTTAAACCCTCCCAACCCCCACCTCTCTTTTGCTTATTTAGCCATCTTTTCCTTTCACGTCCTATCCTATATTAGTCCCAACCGGACAACAGTTATTCACCAGACTTTCACTACGTCAACCAACATACAAACGAAATCAATCTCCTCATCTTAAAGATATAACAAGTTCAACAATAACTTCATTTTTCAGTTTCCAGAATAATGCAACACAAGCCATTCCAAATCACTGCAATGACTAATTATAATGACTGGCTCAACCCCAACAAATGACAGGCTAGATCTTGACTACAGGTCAACAATTGTTGCTAAAAAAAATAGAAAAACATAAGAAACCTTACCAAATTTGAACTCCCATTAATGCTTTCAGCCTCCATAAATGGCCAAAGCTTCTCAAACAACTGAGGGCTTCTGTACACTGAACCCGGCCGGGTGAGGTCATCCCCATCACCACCATTTCTCTTACTACGATCAACAACTGTATCAAACCCTACAGAACTCATATACAACAACATTAAGGAAATGTACAATAATGGCGCCAATAACAACACCCCTCTTCTCCTATAAATGGTCGAAATCACAGCAAAACCCAATCTTTCCACTAAATTCTGCCACTTCATTTTCCCCAAACCACCAACATCGCCACCACCATGGCGGAGGAAGTTCCCACCTCCTCCCCCGCCTCCTCCTCCAATTTCCGTGCTCTTACTCCGGCTACTATGGCGGTACCGCGGAGAGGAAGGCGGCGATACAGATGGCGGAGAATTCAAGCCGTTTCCCAGCCGGCTTAAGCCGTGCATGTGGTCCCCACCACCAACACCCACCTAACTTCTTCCCCCTTGATTTTGATATATCTTTCCACTTTATTTCTTCTGCAATAAGTAACCGAAAAAACAGGGCGAACAAAAATTCCGTCAAAACAGACAAATTGGAATGAACCCTTCTGAAATGCGGAGGAAATTGATAAAGGGTTGTGATTGAATGTGGAAAGGAGAAAAGGGATCTCTATGTGTCAAGTTGACAACTTGAAAGAACTGTAAAGTAAGAATCTTTAGAAATAACTTCACAAACAGAAAAAAGAAAGAAAAAAAAAAGAAGAAGAATCTTTGGAGAGTGGGAAAGTTGTTGGTATAACTGATTGTAACAACCAGAGCTGAAAAGAGTGAGAAGTGCGTGAGTGTGTGTTTTCTGCGCTAAGCCATAGAAGTTGGGAAAGTGTGGTATAACAATGGCAGATGGGCTGAGGAGCGGGGTACACGGGAAAAGTTGGAAACCAAAAGCAGAGTGGAATTTAATATTTTACAGGGTGGGTGAGAAATGAGAATGGAAGAGCACGTCCTGGCATCGTAATACCCAGAAAGGCATATGCTCGTTCCCTCATCATCATTGATTGACTCGTGGATCTTGGGGAGATACCGTGGTCCTTGTTGCCGTTGTTGCCATTGGAAGTGGGGAGAATTTTGGGCTGGGGAAAGGTGAAGGAGGTGGTGACTCGTAGCATGACAAGTAACTGCTGATGTTCGTGAGCCACCGGTGTTGTCGGTGCTGCACGATTAATTACTGTACAATCACAGTCAACGTGGATTTAATATCTTTCATCATTACTCCTCCACCAATACGAAGATTCCATGAGTACGTTTTCTTGCACAGATATTCACCATAAACTCTTTCGTTGATGCACAAAATTTGCATAAAGTAAAACTCATTACATAATACTCATTTTAATAATTTAATATTATTTGACAATGCGAATTAAATATTATAAAATTTATTAAAGAATATTATTATCTTATTTCACTGTGTGAATATCATATTAGTGATTGAAATATTTATTATATTTTTCTAAAGATATGTGTTATTGCTCTAATTTCATATAATGTATGGTGTATATGTGTTGGTTTCTTTCTTCTTATGTTCATGGCAGAGAAAGCATTTGCTAAAATGTGTTTCAGTTTTCTATCTTCTATTATTATTATTAGTAGTAGTAACAGCAGCAGTAGTAGTAATAGTTAGGGTCAAAATTTTCATCCTTTCAAAATGCAAAAATTTTATATTAGTATTGTCCATACGTTATAGGATGCAATATTCTCTTCGAAAGCTTTTGTCCTCCTTTGAAAGTGTTATTTTTCGTTTTAGTTAATATTGTTATTTTTTTCGATTTCGTCGGACGTTTTTCTCCTTCACGAAGGTGCTTGTCTTCTTGAGTCAAGTTTCAATCAAACACCATGAAACTCTTTTAACCTTTTAAACTATGTACATTTTGCCAATTTAGCTTTGCAATATAACTATCATTTTGAAAAAAAAAAAACTATTATCAAATATCCATTCATAAGAAAGCCAAAGTTATTAAAAGGAGAAACAATAGTTGCGGTGAAAATTTTCACTCTCTCAATAACTTAAATACGTGCTTTTTACGTAATAAAAAGTGATTCTTAAATATTCACTAATTATAAATTACATAAATGTTACATGATCATAACAAAAATTAATAACTTTTTAGTCTAAATTTTATTATTACATCAATAATACCAACGAAGGACAGATTTTCTTGCCCATTAAATCTGTATCGAAACCAGCGATCTCATTTCTCTCTTTTAATGTTCTTGGAAAACAGGCAAGCGATGCTTGAATAGTTGAATACTGCTATAATGATGAGTGTACAAAACATTAGTTTGGAATTCGATTCTAATACATGCACATGAATTGTAAATCTCGATTCATTGCACATGCTGCTAAGAAAATCGAATAACATAATCCTGTCATGAAAGGAAATCAAGCAGTTATGACAAAGTCAACTTGAAATTTGCCTTCTACATATTTGATGAAGGACTCATAAATTCATAATGCATGGAATGAAACAAAATCAGTTTTCAAAGAGTTGAAAATTGCCTTTCACAAATTTGATCACATCCTTGCTCATCATGCGTGGAATCAAAGCAAAATTAGGTTTCAAAGAGGACTATTCAATTTTAGTATTTTCTATTTTCCTAGTTCCCATTATTGAATATTAATTTGGTGGTGCATTTTTTTTTTCTTGACTAAGGAACCCACAGCCGCTACCAAAGGTGCGCACTGGGTAAATCCCGCCCCCATGTAATAGCCCGCAAACCACACATGAGATGTAAACCGCACTGAGCCCGCAAACCACACATGAGATGTAAACCGCACTCGACGACAAACCAAAAAAATGAGATGTAAACCGCACTCGACGACAAACCAAAAATGTGTCAGCAGGGGATTTGAACTCGTGACCTTACGGTTACATACTTGCCCGCCACACTAACTTGACTACCCCCAAGTGGGCAATTTGGTGGTGCATTTTGTTTGTTTGTTTGTTTGGTTTACTATAGCAAACAAACCAACTACAGAACATTAGTTATTTTATTTTAAGTTTAATAAAAAAAGTTATTTTGTTTTATTTTTCGGCCTTAATTTTGGTAAAGTATCAAAAAATTATGAAATTAATTTCCTCTAAAATAGTGAGATTATTCAATTCAAAATGTCATAATTATTACACTGAATATATTCCATAACTTTAGACATATACCTATTGTCTTATTTAATTTTCCTATTTCATTTCTATAAGGTGAATCGTAATGATATTTTTAATGTTTTTAGTTCACTCTAACTAGAAAAAATTTCATGTGAAGGGACTATCGTACCACGTGTTTGATTTATCTAGTAAAATTTTACATTAAAGAGAATAAAATACAATGTTGATAGCACAAATATATGGATTTTGCAAAATTGTAAGGCCTTCAAGTTTGCCCGGTAATCTTACTTGATATCATTTTTTATTTTTATTTTTTTGAAATGGAAGTGAATAATTTTTATGCGCAAACATAAGTAGAAAAATGGTAGTACCATTGAGGGGTATAAGCTGTGGAGTTAATTCCTTGAATATTGATGCAAAAAATAAATAAATAAATATTGTTTTTTTATTTTTATTCCATTTCTACAGAAGTCGGTTTTTGAAAAACCGACTTTAAAGTCGGTTTTTTCTATAGAATTTTTTTTTTAAAATTAATTTTTATTTAAAATTAATTAATTAGTTTTTTAACCATATTTTATTTGAAAAAATTTGAAAATAATATAATATCCAGAGTTAAATTCTTCATAGTCGATATTCTGCATATCCACTTCAATTTAGTATTATTTTTTAAAAGTTTTTTTTATTAAAATTGAGTTAATTAGTTTTTGTACCATATATTAGTAATTTTTTTTGAAAATAATGTAACTTTGAGCAATAATTTTGCAATAATTTGTTATGTATTATTACGAGTTTTTTTTCCAAAAAATTGTATAAAAAAATATAAATTAAATAAATACTAATTCTTGAAAATTCTTTTATTTTTAAAGAAATCGATATCTAAAATACCGACTTTAAAATCGATATTAGGGATATCAACTTTAAAATCGCTATTCCAGATAACCACTTTGAAGTCGAAATCCCAAATATCGACTTCAGGCAATTTATGAAAAAGAAAACTTAGCCCTAAACCTCCTAAACCCTAAACCCTAAAAACTCAACCCTCAACCCTCAACCCTCAACCCTAAACCTTAAACCCTAATCTAATCTAAATTACCATAAGAAGTCGGTTTCCTAAATATGCCATTTTTAATGGTCTAAGGTGGGATGCAACAGTGTTAGGAGGAAGGGGGTTGGGCAGCGCATGGCATGTACAAAAACCCTAAATCCCTACATCCCAAATATTATTACAGAACAAAATTGTAAAAAACATGTACGAAAATTTTATATGTCTTCTTACGAAATAAAAAGATATAATTATATTATTTTTAATTTAACATTCTCTTATGCATTTCCAAAAAATATAAATTAAAATCATCTGTACTAATACGAGTGAAATTTGTGAATATTGTTTTTTTTAAAAAAATTAAATAAATATTGAAAATTTGGGAGTCGTTCCTAAAATAGTGAAGTTGATATCATGGATATTGACTTGAAGTAAAAAATAAAAAAAATATATTGTCTTGCACCCTCGGCGGTTTTTTCTAAAACTCCATTCTTCTTGGACGAAAGTTTCGGCAGTTTTTCTAAAACTCCATTCTTCACTTATGGAAAAAATTCCATTGTATCCTATGGAATTCTCAATGGAAAAAACTCTATGGATAACTTGACGGAATCCTGTGGTGAAAGGGAAAACAGAGCCTGATGATCCACCAGTGGAAGATCTAAACCTCAATGGAGGCAAAGGGGGGGCAGGTTTAGGTTTAGGATTTAGGGTTTAGGGTTCAGGGTTGAGGGTAGAGGGTTGAGAGTTGAGGGTTAAGTTTTTTTATACAATTTTTTGGAAAAAAAAACTCGTAATAACACACAATAAATTATTGCAAAATTATTGCTCAAAGTTACATTATTTTCAAAAAAAAATTACTAATATATGGTACAAAAACCAATTAACTCAATTTTAATAAAAAACTTTTAAAAAATAATACTAAATTGAAGTGAATATGCAGAATATCGACTATGAAAAATTTAACTCTGGATATTATATTATTTTCGAATTTTTTCAAATAAAATATGGTTAAAAAACTAATTAATTAATTTTAAATCAAAATTAATTTTAAAAAAAAATCTACAGAAGTCGATTTTTGAAAAACCGACTTTAAAGTCAGTTTTTGAAACACCGACTTCTAAAGAAATGGAATAAAAAAAAATATTTATTTAATTTTTTTTTTGCATCAATATTCAAGGAATTAACTCATAAGCTGTGAGCTAGCTTTTTAACTTGTTTGTCCTATTATTGCCATTGTATAAGCAACTAACTACTATGATAGTAGAACGAATTCAACAGTGATCGCAAAATGATATTCCATAAAACCAAAATATAATTTGGCCAACTTGGCACACCCAATTCGATAAAACAATTTTTTTTTTATCTTGATCCTTCTTGCTTCTGTCCTTACGTTTTCCTTTATCAATTTTCTTAGCATCCATTTCGTTTTTTGTGCCTATCTGTTTCATTCTTTTTTTCTCTGAAACGATATTATATTGACAAAATGGCACAATGCCAAGATACAAAGCCGCAAGGCTTAGAGAGTTTCGTGGTGTCGCTACTGAAAACAGTGCAATAACCCACGAAAACAAATACAGAAAGCCCTCAAGGGGCACTAAACACCCATAAGCGACAAAAGCATAAGCGGCACAGGTTGAAAACCTAGACGACCTAGGATCAACCAATAATACAAAAGCCCGGTTATATCGGGACATTAATACTATACAAAAATGATCTGTTTCATTCACTCGAGTGAATTTGTTGTCTTGATCCAAAAGATCCTTATATTGTTGCTAAAGGATTTGAAATCTAATCACGATAAAATTTTTCACGATAGAGATTGTTAATAAAATCCTTAATCAAATATTTGTCTGATGGATCTCCTAATTGTAAACTTTCACAATTGAATCAATAATATACTGCTAAAGTAACTCATTATCTCCTTGATTAATAGTCATTAACTTTGTTTTAGTTTTTTGGAATTTTTCCTTTGTAGGAACCAAGTTTAAAAATGGGTTTCCTGCTTAAAAAAACTCAGACAATGCTACTAAGTGATAAGCTTGCGAACCAAAGTCACACTTTGTCCCTAATGGCATCCACAACAGCCCCAACATCAGCTAAATTAAGGCCACGCCATATCAGCTTACGAATGACCTCTACTATTCATACAATCATTATCAAAAAATTGCTCATACTAACGAACGGCCTCTACTATTTACATAACTAATTTCTCTCTCCTCTACCTTCTTTTCCACCATTTATTTAATATATTTAATACTTCTTATTTAAATTAATAATTTTAAAGTATTATCTAGTTTTATTTTAATAGAGTTTATATATATATATATTAATAATACAACTTATAATTGTAATTATCATACATTAAATAATTAAAAACAATTAATGAAAAATTAGTTTGCATTACATTAACATTACAATTTAATAATATACATAAAACATGAAAATAAACACTCGTAATTAAACAAAAATACTTAAAAATTAAACATTCAAAACTAAAACATAATAAACATAACTTAAATTAATACACTTGAAATATAAAATATAGGGTATGACAATGTCACAAATAAATTACTACTACATTCCTGAAAATTCGCTAAGCTTATGAAACATTTTTTTTTAGCGTCTGATAAATTTTCTTTTCCACGGTTTGCAAAAGGAAGCCAAGTTTGAAACTTTTGATCATGTTTTTTCTTTTCTCGAGCAATTCTTTTTAATTCCATTTTTTATTCTCGAGCAACTCTTTCTATGTCAATTTTTTCTTGACGAGCAATTCTTTCCAATTCCAATTTTTCTTCACGAGCAATTTTTTCCAATTCATTTTTTTCTTGTCGAGCAATTCTATCCTCCTCCAATCTTTCCCTCTCCAAAGCAATCTTCGCCCTTTCGATCTCTATTTTCTCCAGATAGGCAATGCTCAAATGCTCAATTCCAGGATGTGGGGAAAATGATTGTTGGTCAACCTTTTGTTTTCCCTTACTTTTAGCCCTTTTCACACCCTTGGGTATTTTACAGGACTATAGTAGCAGTGTCTTCTACATTAATTTGAACATCTTCGCCAATTGGAGACGATAGGTTGACAAAATCATCGTTTGTACGTGATCTTTTCCCACTACTAGAGGTATTTGGCGTTTCGGGGGTATTTGAATCATCACATGGTAAATTCAAAGTAGGCACGGCACACCCAACGATGGATTCCCACTTGGGATAAGCCCTCAATAACTTCCAATGTTCCATAAAATGAAACTTATGACCCTTATTTGAATGCTCCCATATGGTTAGTGCGTTTCAGATCACGTCTTTATCATTCATTCCACTTCTTTTTTGCCTTTGCACCTCTGATAGAAATTCAACCCATTTTGACACAGCTGTAGTAATTCTCCTTCACTGAGCTCTAACTTGATCCAAAATTTTGAAATTGATGTTGGCATTGTCTTCCCGAATAGATCTATATTGTGAAAGTATATCCTTCCATATCCTAGAACTCTTTTCAGATGTACCTATTTGTGGATTGGTAATGGTGTTAATGTATGCGGAAATCAAAGCAGAGTCTTCAATAATTGACCTAGCAACTTTCTCTCCGTCTCCGTAGGCATCTTCATTGTAACCTTGATTTTGTTGAGGCATGACATTGGACATCATGTATTGTTAAACCTCCAGAGTGTAGGAAACCAAATCAAAGAATGTAGTGGAAATTTTAAAATTTTGTTGGTTTCCGCCAAGAATCCATACGAAGTGAATTCAAACCGATAGGTGGAATTCATACATTTTCTTGTAGCGGTAGAAGATCGTATATTGAATGTCGAATCACAAGCAAAACCAGTCTAGCCTTACTTCTATGGTATCCACACGATCGTCTCCAAGTCTCAAGTTAATTGTCAAACAATTAACTAAAGAAAGGAATAACAAAATCTTTTAGTGCTAGCTAAGATTTTGTTACTTGGGTATTCCCTCAAGTTCTCAACTCAATGATTGGTTTTCTTTCAAGCTCTCAACTTAAAATTTGTTTTGTTCTTATTTCTTAAATAAGGATTGGTAGTTTTATTGAATAAGAGAACACTAAAGAATAATAACTCATGAACTAAAGAATAGCTCAATTTTTTCTCCAACTAAGAAAGCTTAAATAGAAGACTTTCAAAATGAAAGTGTCCCATCGGTTTTCTTCATTTGCTCATCCATGTGAACAGTTGCCTTTTTACATTTCACATTCAAAAAATTGAATTGCAATATGTTACACATGGTTGTCTTTTCATTTTTCAATAAATGGCTACCTTTTCATTTTCATAAAATGAGTTACAATGTATTACATATACATTTATGGCTGCCTTTTCATTTTCCAATATCCAGTTTGATTATTATTTAATTAATAAATCTAAAACTCATTTTGGATTTATTAATATTAATAGAACCAAAATCTTTTGGCCTTAAATCCAAAACCATTTTAAAACAAAACCCGATAGATTTCTATTCTCAATAGGATTCTTAAATTAACCAAAATTTCATCACATGAATTTTGCACTTCTTTTGGATATGATCTAAGTGTGCGACCCAATAGGTTTTCATAACGTTGGCATTGGCATAATATATTTTATGACAAAAGTAATGAAAGGTGTCTAGCAACACATCAATACTACCCAAGTCATGAGAATATTAGTAATTCGTCATTACATATCTTGTGATAGGTATTACCGTGAAATTAAATCCCTTTGCCCTAGATATCATGATTGAACACGAGCTATGGAGCGTGTCATGCTCGTATAGTTCAATCTTTACATTTCTTGATTCCCGAGTAGACATATCTAAGTAAATGAGTTCGATATTACATATCGACTCATTTGAGCCTGTCCATGCATTTTATGGTCTTACTCAATCAAGGGGCCCAAAGAGATCACTCCCATTATATAAGAGGGGCAAATCCTTTCTTGATCACTCAACATCCCACTACACGATTTGTTACATATCCAATTATTACTTTTATAGTTACCCTTTTACGAGTAACGTTTAGTAGTATCAAAATATGTAACTCCTCATATTGGGATCTCTGAATATCTCAAGTCTAAAGATTATTTACACCATCATCACTATGAGAAATATTATGACACTTTATATAATATTCTATGTAGTATTTCTCATGGCGGGTCGATCTAGTACATAATTCTCTAACATATACCTATAAGTTGACTTGATATCTCATATCATGAACCATTTCATTAGTCACTACACATATTAGTCTTAATGCATTATCATTGTCCCATTTAATGATAATACTCAATTAGGGATAATTTTAGAATAATTAAATTCTTGGGACATTATTATGCTTATTTCATAAAAAGCAGATATAAGATAAGCATAATAATTAGTGCCATTAATTATGAACATTATGATACAATATATGCATACACCATCACATATGATTGGTTCTTAGGGCATAATCCAACACGGAAATGCAAAGATTGCAGAATTGTTTAGGAAAATTTGGTGAAAATTGAGTTGGATTTTGTGAAAATTGGGTAAAATTTTGCACATTAAGAGCAATTTGGGTTGAGATGAACTTTGAGAAATTTGGGTTCCAAATTGTGGATAATCATACGAATTTGGAGGGTTATTTGGACGAAATTGATTGTTTCCAATATTTCTTGAAGGATTTATTTTTTTGGAAGAGAAGAGAGATTTTGAGAGTATTTGGGATGTGATGCAAAAACAATAAAAATTATAAGGTTTATATACACATTTTCACATTTGGGGATAATGGTGCATGATGTTGACAATACTTGAGTTATTTGTACCGATTTCTTGATAATGGAGCATAATGTTGACAACACATAAATTATTTGTATCAATTTTTTTGATAATGGAGCATGATTTGACAACACATTAATTATTTATACCGATTTTTTCGATAATGGAACATGATTTGACAACACATGAATTATTTGTATCGATTTTTTGATAATGGAGCATGATTTGACAACACATGAATTATTTATACCAATATTTTTGATAATGAAGCATGATTTGACAACACATGAATTATTTGTACCGATTTTTTCGATAATGGAGCATGATATTGACAACATGTGCATTATTTAAAATTCATCATAAATTTAAATTCATCGTATAATTGTAATATGTATTTTAAATTCATCATTTATTTAATAAATTTAATACTTCTTATTTAAATTAATAATTTTTAAATATTATCTAGTTTTTATTTATCAAAGTTTATATATATTAAGAATACAAGTTATAATTGTAATTATCATACATTAAATAATTTTACATTATATTAAAATTAAAATTAAATATTAATAAATTTAACTTAATATTAATGGAGATATTAATAGATTTAAATTTAATATTAATAGATTTTATATTAAAATTTAATATTAATAAATTTTAAATTATAATAAGCATATTATAATTTTACATTATGTTACATTTAAGAAAATCAAATCTTATACCAAATATAGACAAAGTGCATGTCAATCTGTAGAGAAAAATATTTTTTACTCATTGATGAATTTTTTTTTTAAAAAAAAATTGGAGAAATAGCCGTTGCGAATTAGTGTTAAGTTTGCAATGGGCATTACACGTGGCACGGGCTTGTCAACTACATAATTTTTTTTTTTTAAAAAAAGGGACAAAAACGGCGTCGTTTGGCGACAAAATGACACCAAACAACGTCATTTTTTAGACAGAAAAAGACAAAAAAAAAACAAAAAACAAAAAATAGTAGCGATTCACCACCACATTTTGTGGAAATACCGTGGCAGACGACCATGAGCTCTGAACGACCACACCACATAAGCATTTTTGTTTATGTGGCATGGTCTTACAGGAACGACCAGCCCTAAAAGGGGTTGGTGTGAATGCTTTAAGTGTGATAAAGAGAACCTTATACCATGCCAATATAGGTAAGGCATAGGTGTTCATTGTAGCCTTGGAAATATTGACGAGGTCATCCAAAATAGAAATGATATCGAGATTAGCTCGAATTTTTCAAAGGAAATCACAATAAATTTTAACAAAGTGGTTAATCATAATAAAAAATTTTCATTGCATTATTAGTATTTAATTTAAACTTTATAATAAATATTAATATGAATGATGATATTTAATTCAATTACAAATAAAACTTTAATTTTTTAAAAAAAACATCAGCTGACAAGCGAGTTCAACCCTGTCAACAAGATCATCTCTAGCCATTCAAGAATGAATGAAGAAAATAGCAGCTCTTTACCTACAAATTGAGATCAAAGAAGGGTATGAGCATGTGTCGAGATGATCTATTTAATGTTCAAGTCGATCGAAGTCAAGTAGAGAATGGGAAGATAGAAATGAGTTGTGTGTGTGGCTACTCCATTACTCCCCCTGTACCTATTCATGGTGAGGGTATTTACATGGAAAATAGGGAGCACTAGAAGTAGCAAACTTGTAACCATGCCATAAAAGTGGGTGTTGTTATATCAGCATGACCTTGTTTAACTGACCATGGTTTGATCACATTCGTTAGTGCAGTTCTATGTGCTCTTTAGCAAACACATGTAATATATTTCATCCGTGTAAAAAAAATTTACTTTTAATTTTATACAATTTTATTTAAATTACAAAGTATAACACTTAATACACTAAAAAAATATAATTTCTTATTTTTATCATTTTTTAAAAAAATTTGGGTAATAATTATCATAATTAGAAAATAATACAAAAATTTCACATAAAAAATATATTTTTTTTGATAAAAAGAATTTTTTTTTTAAAAAAAGATGGGGAGAATACAAAATAGTGAAGAAAGTATAAAATATTATTTGGAATAAATCATCGATCATCATGAAGACAAACTGTACAATACATAATGATAGTTTTTCCATTTTTCATATCATCGAGGGACTTCTCTTTGTGTAAGGAATATGGCCGAAACCATAATGCATCTTCCAAAAATTGCTAGCCATCATCATGTAGACAAATTATATAATTTAAGATGACGTTTTTGCATTTTTCAGGCTTTATTTCCTACACGTTTTCTGCTAGGTTTGATTCATTTTAATTTTTTTTACCCTTAACAACTCTCCAAATAAACACATCTTTTACAATCATCTTCATCACGTTTGTCAAGTTTAGAGATAGTTATTACGTGGAATAAGATATGAATTTTCTTTTCTTTAAAGAAATTGTAATACTGTGTGACAGTATAATAAAAAAGATATATCGTATTTATTGTACTTAAAATTGAATATTTCTATCAAATGTTTTACTTGTAGTTTTAGAAAATATTCACTTTCGATATACATGCAAGAAGGCAAATTTTTAAAGATAATTTTAACTTTTCATATTTATTACATTAATTGTTATAAAAAATTATTATAAAAAGTTATTATATATATTATTAGTAGAATGTCTCTAATTCAAAACTAAATCCGAAACTTTGGTAAAATGCTGTTATAGTGGTGCAGTCATATTTGTAAGGTTTAGAAAGTGTTTTTCTTTTCTTTAGAGAGATTATGAGTGCCGCTCAGGGTTAGATTATTCTTCTTGAAAGACAACACGAAGATAACACCACAAATATTGTAGCAAGCAGTTCTAGAGGCAAAGACTTAAAAAAAATAATAAAAAATTTGTGAGTAAAAACAATAAAAGCGAATATCACCGTATTGAGAATGGGCCCAACTGAAATCAGATGAAAGCCTAAATAAGAGCGATGCGGATAAATAAAAGTTGAGTGGGTAGAATTGAGAAAAAACACTGGAATTTGGAGGGAGCAGAATTTTACTCACAATATTCGTTCCCGCCATAGGCCCTATCTTCCTGTTCTTCTTCTTTTCCTTTGCTTTGTTTTTTTGTTTTTTTTTCTCCATGTGATAATTCACTAGTAATACATTTGGAATCGGTTCTTCAATGGGTTCAAGAAAGTCCAAACGATGTCGTACTGGAGCTCGAAATGGAGCAGTGGAGGTGCCCCAGTTTGATTCTCGCTCTGTTTTTGAAGCCTTTCTCTCCGCCATCCAATCTCCCGAGGTTTATAAAAAATGATTTAATCTTTCTTCAGTTCGATTTTGAATGTACTACTATTTATTGGAGGCCCTGACATTAAATTTTTCTGGGCTTTTTCCGTAGAAGCTGTTTTCTTTCATTTCCAACTTTATGTTAAGAATTTGCGGATTTTGGTGGGTTTTGACTGAAAAATTAGTGGGATGCTAAAATTTTTGATAGATGAATTAAAAAAAGATCAGGGCTTTGTCAATGAGTTGGAATTCTATGCGATTTGTTGATTTTATGCGTATTTTTACAGCTCTGTTTATTTGCGTTTTCAACTCAGGGTGTAAGTCCAGCAATTTTGAAGAGGTTGTATTTTGTGCTTAATCATTTGTGCTCAAACCCACAATCTGGGATTGATAAATTTCAGTTGGACGTGGAATTCAATAGTGATTGGATGAAAGTTACAACTAAAGATATTCAAAGACTCTCTGATGTAATGTTCCAAGAACTCTCTCAGAGGTTTAAGGATTTCTTTGATGCTTTATGTAATGATTATTCAGAGAAGGACCTTGGTAATGACACTTGGGATGCTGGTCAAATAGTGAATTTGTTGTTAAGGTGCTGTTTGGTTGTCTTGACATTGTCGCAGCAACAACAAAAAGTTATGGACAGAGGCCAACTTATTTTAGGGATACTCCATAGTTTGTGTTCTGTCAACTTAAATATGGGAAAATGGAGAAAAGGGGGAAAGGGGATTAAGTTTGAAAAATCTGTTTCTGTTTCCTGTGAATATAGTGGCAGTGACTGCACAAACTCAACTGAGAATTTCGTTGCATCGTTGCATTTCCTCGAGCCAGCTGATTCTCGACTTTCAGTTGTGTCTGCTATGCTTGAGGTGATTGTTTTTGTTAATTTCTTTGATGACATTTATTTGATCTTACTGTATTATGGAAGACAAGTGGGGAAGGGGGGTATTGCACTTCTTGGTTGAAATGAAATGTTTCAGAGACTTGAGGAGAGGAATAATTCTGAGCATGTGTTAATCTTGAGTGTCAAACTTCAGAGATTCTCGTGCTTAATGGATTGTGTGAGACAAAAATGAAAGTTTTATTTGTTGTGCTTTCTGATTTTGCATGAGTTGCAACAGATTTGTGTGCATGGAACCATTTAGTGCATGTATTGGTCATTATTGTAATACTTCATCTAGCTCCATGACCCAGAGATAATCAATATTAACTACTCGAAATTAATGTATAGCTAGTGATTTCTGGATGCCAACCTCATCTACTACCCATGAAGAAGAGGACCTGGTTATCATGCTTGAACATACCAACTCCTTAGAAAGCAGCGGATTGGTTTGGGACATAAGGATTATAATGATGCATATTTATCAGCCAAAGTCATTTTACCATCTCATGTCAATTCTACCCTCATCTTGTTAATGAGTTTTTTTTGTCTGAATATTTGGATAATGCATTATTGTTTCACTTCATTAGTTATAGCTGACTTTATTGAAAATTTTGTTATATTTATTTTATTATTTTCAATTTTGGACTGTAGTTTAGAAAATAGGTAAAATCATATTTTTCGAAGCTGGACCAAATAAACAGAAAAATCTGTTTTGATTTTTGAAAATCTAATGATTTTCATGTAATCTATAGAAGTTTTGCATTATTTGCAAAAAGCACCTGCTAGAATGTTCCTTTTTTTAAAAAAATAATTTAACAATTTTTTTTTTATTTAGGATGATGTTCTATGCAACTGTTTGAGTTATCACATCAAGACCTCAAAAATGAAGAATGCAAGGAATTCAAATATGACAAACTTCACAGTTTTATGCATTTTATATGTTGAAGAATATTATTTAAACGATCATTCATTACATCTTTTCTTCAAGGAAAGGTAAAATATAATTTAGGTTGATGAAAGAGTAAAGCTTATGGTTATAATTTATATCCTTCAATAGCTCATGACAATGCCTAACCTCCTGTTTGTTTACTGCTTTAACTTTTCAATCTTTCTGTGTCTCTTTCTCAATATTTCAGTTTATATCTCTACGCACATTTTCTACAGAAGGTACAATATTGTATTATTCTGCAAATTAGTATTTTCTTCATCTAGTTTTATGACATATTTAGTTCTCTAGTCCCTTTTTTCAATTTCAAACTTTTGGTCAAATGAAGTGGATACTTTGTCTACAGGTATTCTTGGACGAACTTCTGGTTTCTGGACAACTAAGGCCTTTGTTTGCACTATTTGACTCTTTTGCTGCTACTCATGGAATGTTACACTCAACACACTCTTGTCTGGGTGATTTTGGACAGCTGATGGAAATCATAAGTAGTCACTTTTATCTGACATTTTCTAACAACCACGCAGTTGAAGATTTTCTTTGCAGATTGTTTTGGATGCACACAAAAGAATTCAGATGTTCCTTCGGAGCAATCGAATTGAGTCCAACTGCAGCAACTCTACTGCTTCTCAATCCAATCCTCCTTTCTGCACCAAAATTTATGCAGGCTCATGTCATTGCATATATTTCTGAAGCAGCTAGTAATGTTATGGATATGAAAAACCGGAAACCTGATAGTAGATATATGAATTGCTTCCTGTCGCTATTCGAAAGATCAGTTTTTTTCTACAAATCAATGGTTAGATGGCAAATTGATGGCAATCATAAAAGTGCCAAAGGTTCTTATAAATCAAATATGCATGGGGATAGAGGTCAGCGATCATTTGATTGTTTTATATCACCGGACACTAGAAAGAAAATTAATGATCTTATCACGAAGTTAAATGGTTCTTCTGATTCTTGCTTACGCAACTTGTCCAGCAAGATGAAATCAGATTTGATGAGCTCCTCTATTAGGTATGTAAAGGAATGCCAACATGTTTTTGATAAGTCATGTGAAGATGAAATCTTGTCAAGCTTAAGTTGTATTGTTCAGAGAGCTTCTGATGGTTTCGATGATGCTGAGTCACATTCTATTGGAGGTTGCGACTTTGAAGATCTCTGTCTTCTTGCTTCTGTTCTGAAGTTGATGAGTAATTCATTGTTGCAAGTTGTTTGGTGTCTTAGACACGGTGATTTACATGGTCTGAAATCATTAAGGGACTTTTTATCATGCAAGGAATATAATTCTATTTTGAGCACTATGAGCTGCTTCACAGAACTTAAAGCCCATATTTCAACACAAAAATTGCTAGGCAACATCATGGAGACAAACTCTACATGGCATTCTGAATCCAGGATGATGTTTTTACATTTTTCAGGCTTGCTTTCCTACGCGTTTTCTACCAGGCTTGATTTCTTAGTGAAGGGCTGTCTGTTGAATATTGTATCACTGATGAATCTGTTTGTTTTTGAAGAGGGTAACTTGCATGTATTACACTTCTTACTTTCTCCTAGTTCAGAATCCATTCCATCTGATTTCCCTTCGGTCAATATTCAAGAGGTATATTCATACCCTTTTTGCTCTTGTGAGGAATTTATTGCTCAGTAAGCCATGGTTTTAACAGATTGTCATTGATGCAGGCTGTCTTGGGCCAAAAGTCTAGTCTGATAGTTGCTTCAAAGATCCAGAAGATGCGCAATCTGTACTCGAGGTAATATTTACACGATACCTTCAATCAACATGTGTATCCTGTCCTCTTTTATGATCATTTTTCACCATTTTCATTTGAAACATGCTGCTAGTGGTGTGTTAAATGAAATTTCATTTGCCATATCTGTTAGGGGTCTAATGGTTAAAGAAGTTTTGACTGGAATACAAACAGCTTCCAAATGGTAGAAGTTTTTTTCTGAGATATTCTGACAACTTTTTATCCTTGTTTTGTTGAATCTTTGTAAGATCTTAATGTTTCATTACCAATCATTTTGCTTCTTATTTTTATTCCAGTACCTCTTATCTGGCAAATCACTTCACTAGGTTTCTGGATGGACATCCTCAAACTGGAGCAAATGCCTTAGTCCCTGGTAACATGGTGGCTGTTGTAGGCACTGAAGAAGAAATCGAAGAATCATGCAATGGCGAGCTCTTTCTTAGATGCAGACAAAAAAACATTGACAGAATTTCAGATTTTGATGATTTGGCTGATTTTATTGAGTGTAAGCCTGGGAAGGACTACTCCTCTTGGTTAAAGGATAGAGAAAAATTTAGGAAATGGAAAGGTGAAAAGATGGCAGTTTTGAGGTGGAAGAGAAAGAAAAAAACTTGGAGAGTTGTTAAGGGGAAGAAAACTTAAGTTTCTCTTGCATACCGAAGGAAAGAATGTTCACATCTTTTTATGGATTTTATCAATATGAGTTGGGATTTGGAAACCTTCTTGGAGAATCTTTCTTGCATTGGAGAGGCAACTGACACACTCATTTAATGTGTCACTGGGGGCTGTCAAACATTCTACAGAGTCTTAATTTTCTCCTGTTCTGAGGCTTACTGCAATCAGAGCTAAGACAACTATGATTAATAGCTTGCCCTTTTCATTTTTAATCAGCCATGCCTCACAAAATTACACTTCACATTCATGCAATGTGCTGTTTGCCTGTTTTGGCAGTCATTCCTCTGCGTTCTGGACAATTGAATTGTGAGAAGGTTTCTTCAAAATTCTTGGTCACTTGTGGTTCTTTTCAAAGCTTTGTGAGCCTATTGAACAGATGTGTACATAGAATTACTGGCTGGTTCTGCTTTTGAAAGAAGATAACTCAGGTAAGCTTGCATCAAACTATAGGGGGATAACTCTCAGTGTGTTTTAGTAGACATTAGCTGATCAAATACAATATATGAAATTTGTAGACACTTAAATCTTACTAGGAAAACTGCCTTGGTGACCATTTTGCAATCTTGCCTTGGCCATTATGTCTGCATGCTGAGGCATTTGAACATCTTAGATATCTTATCGAATGCAATCACCAAGTTGGATTCAGCTGTTTATTTTTAGAAGAATATACAGGACCTCCTTTGGCTGTTCTTGGGGCAAAGGAAGTGCCAGTGTATCTTTGTAGGTTTTAGAATAACACATTTAACATTTGCAAAGGAGTTTCTTTTGTCTGCTAAGGTTGGGCTATATGTGTACAGCTGAGTTCAGCAGTATCTAAGCATGTTCTTTTTTCACCAGATTAGTCATATGGAGGAAATTTGGTTCTTTCTTGTATAAACTGTAATGTATCTCTCACTGGTGCTGCTGCTTTTTGATTAATAGCACTCACATGTATTCTTTACTGCAACTGTTGTTTCCCATTTTTCTTTCCCTCTTAACATAAAAAAGAAAGCAAGAAGAATAAATAAATCCAGAATCTCAGGGTTGAGGAAAATGCTATAATTATTGATAGTCCATTGGATCAGCATTCTGGATATCTGTATTAGTACTTTGGCGAAAGGTTTGAAAAATAGAAAAGCATACTTGGCATCATTATATAAAGGTAGTTTCGGTGCGCATAAGCTCCCACATGTGCAGGGTCTAGGGAAGGTTGGGCGATTAAGGCTCTTAAGAAAATATAGGTACTGTATGTTTGGCGTTTACCGTATTTGTTGGAAAGTTGATTATGCTATGTTTTTCAGGAATTCAAGATTTTAGTTGGTTTTTCTTCTATCAATAGCATATTATCTTCTTAGCATTAGGAAGTAGAAGAAATTGCAACGGATATGAAAGTTGTTTCAGTGGCAAACAATTTCTGCAGCCAAAAAAGGTCAAGAACGATGCGTATTAATGAAAAGTTTTGGCCTGAAAGCCTTATAGCCAACTGGAGTTTGCAGGAAATAACAAACATTGAGATCATTGCGAAGAAACTACAAGAAGAAAACAGCGCAAACCGAAAAGTTATACTGAAGCTATACAAATTTATTTGTTTTCTATATTTTCTAGTAGAAATGGGAAGGGTTTATGCCTTATGAGAAGGATGGTTAGCCTTTTCCCAGTAATTGGATATCAACGTTTGCCATATCTCCACAATTACTTGATGGGTTCACATTAGTTTCCCAGCAGAATTTTAAAGTAGAAAAAGTTTGCTTAAGAAGCATGGAAGGGAAGAACGTGGATCTGCTTTTTGCCTTTCAGTTACAGAACTAATATATTTGGGATTATGAAACTTGATTTGAAAGCATAATTTGCAGCTAAAATGATAGAACCTCTACAAATGCACTAAGAAACCAAAATGCAGAATCAACATCACTCAAAGGATAGCAATAAATACAAGATTACAGGAGTCGCTCTAATATTGCTTAGCTTCCTGTGTCTCTGAATATTCACAACTCTAAGTAGCAGCAAGAAATTACATGAAACCGAGAAATTAAAGATTAGAAATACAAAATACCTCGAGCAAGAAGTAGTTTAGAGTATTGCATTCTTCTCAGAACTGGATTGAATCTTGTTGTACCTCTGATGTTCTTCCTTGAGATACATCCATGCTGGGATTTATGGTCATTGTTTTTGTTTCATCTTGGGCTGCTGCTGGTGCATTTGTATTTGTTTCTGCCTCTGTAGCTGATACAGATTTTGTAACCTTCCAAGTTCTCTTTTTAGCATCTCTTGCTCCACTACGCCAATTGCCAAGAATACTATTAGTTTCTTTTAGATATCTGATCATAAAACTGCGAATCTAGGATATACATAGATTTGAAAAAAACTTTAGAAACAGTTTTACGTCCAAGTTTGATTCGAATTGATGTTGAGTAGCCTATTGGTTTACCCAAAGGTTCTAAAGGCACGAAGACATTCTAAAGCTCAAACAGAGACTAACTGCACTAACTCTTGGTTAACTTATGACTGAAAAAATGATTAATGCACTGGTAACTTACTGCAGCATTAAGTGGTGTAAAGTTTTACATATTTTTTTGGAAGTATCAAAGCTCAAAACTACAGAGTATTATATTTAGGGACCAATAAACATGGTGTTTTACTGTTTTTCTTTTTGAGTAAGGGTTTTACAGCCTTGAAGCTGTTTTAGATGATACTGTTCTTGTTCGAATTACAAGTTTCAAAGTTCTTTGTATTTTGTTTTTTCCTTCAACTACAGAAGGGCACAAAATCCATCTAATGGCAACTTTGATAAATCAAGAATTAGAAGCTTACTTTGCTTTATGAGCTGCTCCTGAGTCAAGCTATCTAACCGTTGCTTTAGGGCTTTGTTCTCCATGCTCAATATGAGATTTTGACGGTCAAGAAATTCCAGTTCAGCTGAAATATCAGATCCTTCTGCCTGATATGTGTTGGCAAATACCAGGAATTCGCATCATTTTGAAGTTAAAATAGTATGAATGCAGCTGGAAAATTAAGATTTCTTATGACAAAAAGAAGCCTCTTCTTCAGCAGGTGACAGATGCAGATATATTACCTGCAGAAGCTGAATAGTCCTTTCAAGCTGAGATATATACTGAAGTTTCCTAATCCGTGATCGATGAGCAGATTGCCTGCATTAAATTTCTAATCATTCGTGTGGACTGTATGATAAACTAATCATAATATCCGATCAGTGCTCATGATAAAGTTGCATAATAGCACCAAAGAACCATTCTTACTGTTTAGCGCGCTTAGCATCTGTTTTGGAAGCCGGATGCTTGGGTGGAGATGAATTACTCGTTCCTTCCACTGATCCCTCTGGATTTTGTGAACCAAATTCATCCTTTTCCAGCTTTTCAGCAAATCTAGAGATTGCTACATTAGAATCCTGCTGACAACAAAGTCTTACGTTGGAAGAAAATGATAATCACTAAGCCTGATAGAATTCATAGGCAAGAAGTTTCCATAATACAATTGAGATTTCAAACCTTCTTAAATTTCTCATCCTGTGAGCTAGTTCGTATTTCAAATTTAATCTGGCTTGAGTCATTGTAGTGGATACTATCCTTCCTGACTAATGAGGCTGAGGTTACATCTTTTTGGTTGGTGCCTTCCCTTATGTCCAACCCTTCAACAGCTTCTCCTAAATATGCAAAAGTGTCACTGGCTGAACGTCGATGATTCCTATGTACCCGAGTATCTGGCTCATTTAGGAGTTCCTCAAGCCAGTAGGGCTGTTCCTCTATAAAAAAGTCGGAAGCCCAACGCAGTGCTTGGTGGCCTGATACCTCTTGGGACCGTTCATTGCCTTTTAATCCTACTAAGGAAGACTTACTAGAGCATTGAGAAATCTCTGATTGAAGAAGAGAGTGGCTTGCTGTCTGCCTGCCTATATATGTAGAATTTTTGCAACCCAATACGCAGCTTGAGCCTTCCATTTCTTCCAGCAAGCCAGCCCTTTTGAGAAATCCTGTAAATGAATACGAACAGGAGGAAGTAGGACATGAAAATCTTCTCATTGTAGCATGTAAACATTTTCTTGATGATGCATCTGGCTTAAAACATGCCATACACGTGACGGGTTGTTGCTGCCTAGCTAATAAATTCATCATAATGTTACTACTAAAGTTTCCTAGAGAATGGTTTTGATTATGCTCCCATTTACTTGCCATGAGCATGATATAACTGAATTAGGACAATAACACAAGATGATAATATCACAATGGAACTCCAGCAATACCTAGCTAAATTTACCTCACATAATAAAGTGAAGCACAACTAATAGTTTCTGTTCAATGTGAAATCCAGCAATATGATTGACAAGTGATACCAAATGAGTCACATTTCCATTGTATTTTTCATATATGCACTAGTTTTTCATCTCGACAAAAGTACTTATTGATAGTTAAGCAATCATTTCTTTCTGGATAAACCGTTCCTAATAAGGACAAGTAAAACCAAGCAACACAACAAACAGTACTCTAATTAGAAGCAGTAACAAATTCTAGGAAACAGGGAACACCAAAAGCATGAGAATTAGTCATTAACAGTGCAAAAACATATACGAAAGGTACCAAAACATTTTCCATCTAACCATGCTAACAAATGTTGTTCCATTGTTAAGAATGCTAAACATCCCTCTTGCTGAGAGCCTTATTTATTTTCCTCCTCAAAATGAAAACTCAATTCTTATTTTCCCATTCTCCCTTCATCCCTCCTAAAAGAATGTACAAATATGGCAATGATCTTAACTATTTTACAAGCAATGCTCCTTGTTTTCTTCTCCTACCAAAAGATTGGAATAGTCACTATGCCAAACAGTTTTTCCTTCTCGTCTTGGCTCTGACATGGAAACAAAAGAAAAAGAAATGTTGTATCACCACCACACACACAACTCTCTGTCTCTCTCTCTCCAGATCTATGATGCTAGTTTCCCTCCGTAGGGTTTTCTATCTACGGGAATAAGCCATTACGAACCAAGGAGATTCTTGGAGAACTCCGTTTACCGCTGCTAAATATAAGGCACATGCACACAACAAGGGTAAAATGTAATTGCATGCATAAGTGAAAGAGATTCACTCCCCCATTCAAAATATTAGAGTAGCATTTGGCAAAATGAGTTTTGTAGGGAAATGGTTAAAAGGGTGGTTAGGAATGAATGCATAAATCTAGCACTCAATGTCATATTTGTTGAAAGTATTGCTTGATTAGAAATGTGTTGAGACTTTGAAAAGTTGATATTTCAAATGACAAAAATTTTATTTATGGTCAAAATTTTGAAATTTATCGTTTAAAATCAAGTTGTACAGATTGGCAAATGAACCTGTTCTTTTGAAGAAAAAACCATATTGAAATTAGTCTAAAAAAAATACCAAGTAGCCTAATATGTGAATACTATTTCTTGACAGTCAAAAAGTGTAAAAAGTTGACGGTGAAATAGTTATTGTAAATTTTTAAGGTGTAACTACTATATTGTATATCTAAAAATTGAAAAAATGAAGTTAAAAATAGGTTAAAAAATTTAATATACCTACTAAGAATCCACCGCCTAACTGCGAAGGGTGAAAAGATATAGGATATGGGGCTTCCAATTACATTCCCTATTTATCAAACCTTTGAAGAGGGAAGCCTCACTATCCTTTTATTGGCAAAGAAGATAAAAAAAAAACACTAAAAAACTAAAAAACAAGAGCATGGAACGGTTGAAATGTTGGAATATAAAAAGGTAAAAATAGCCTTCCCTCATTTTGCTTGGGAGTGAAGGAAAGAGAATGAGAATGAAATAAGTAAAGCAACGCATTTTTCGTAACCAGATAAATCGGATCCATTTTTTTATGACCATTTATACACTAGAATTAAGCATTAAAAGAAAAAAGAAAAAAATTTCTTTGGTCATGATATATGTAGTGTTCTAGAAGAACTGTGTTTGCCAGGCCAAAAGACCCCTAAACTTCATTTACATTAATTTTTACTCTACATTCACGAAATTGTAATGCAAATTTTCAAGTGGGAAAGTATTCAAAAAGCCTAGAATTAAGCATGACTAAATAGAACGTCATTAGGCATTAGAGTACTATGGCGTTCTAGAAGAATCAAATGTTTTGACAAGAATATTCCAATTACTGAATCAAATGTTTTAACAAGAATATAAAATATCCCAAATACTAATTGAGACAGAATCAAATGTTTTGACAAAAATATTCCAATTATGGGTTAAAACTAACTTGGGGAACAATGGAATGCTATGTGTAGATTAGTGAAATCAAACTTTATTTTCTTAGTGACAATGTTTATCCAATGTCACCCGTGAAACCACATGACCACCTAGATTTTGTAATATGTATGGGAATTTTAATTGAGATATGATCACACATTGCCATATACAACCAATGGAAGTCGAGCTCAAAATAGACAAACATCTCCACATATATAGGTGTCGTGTTTCAAAGTATGAGATTGGGTTGTTGTTGATGCATTTTTATTTGTAGTGGAAATCTTTAAGATTGTAATTAGCATCACATATTTGGTTGTGGCATTGCACAAACTATAAGCGAGCTTAGAAATAAATGCAAGTAGAGTTTGTATATTTAAATTGCATTTGAAAACTCATTTTGGTGTTTTTTAAAATGACTTTTACGTTCTCAATACTCTGATACTCCCTTAATAACTCCATCTTATCCAACAACGTTTATCTCAATACTCTGATACTCCCTTAATACTCCATCTTATCTCACAACATTTCTCTAAAAAAATTTTAAAACGCAAACCATATACAATTGAGCTACCAATGAGCGTATCAAAACATAGCTTTAATTAGTAACTTAACTGACCTAAATCATCCTTTTCTTATTGTTTAGCCACCAGGTGAAATAAGGCTTTCAATGAATCATATTACAATGATTGATGGCCAAAATTGCCAACCTAAAACTAATCTCATTGTAATCCTTTTTAACATAAGAAACTCACCACGAGAAAGTCGATAAACAAAAAGTGCAATTGGGATTTTTATTAGTACTTCATCTCGTTTTACATAATGAACAAACTTCTTGTGAACTTTCTTGAGAAATAATACCATGTCATATCATATGAAGTTGGAGAAACAAAGGTCACTCTATTTCCAAATTCACCTTCTCCTCTCTTTTCTAAATCCACAGAGAGCCCAATTCATCCTTCCTCAGGTAGAGAATCCATGTGTCCGAACAAAGTAATAAAATGAGCGAATTGGGCATTACACATTTGACATCAATTTGGCAGAAACAATTACGACACTCTATCCTGTACAGAAAGAATCCTACAATCTGCTAACCGAATCTAACAGCAATGTTGGAGGACATCATTTGGTCAAGCAAGAACTTCCATTAATAGCTTAAGTTGCGAGGCTACAAACTTTACAGTAACATAGAGGATACACCATGTCATGAAGATGAAAGATCCTGCAATTCAAGAGTTACAGAACGCCCTTAATCCACCATGCCTCTGGGTGACATGCAATTCTACCCCTGGTGCTGAAATGGTCAGGCTCAATATGTACACAAGAAAACAGGTACCCAATATAAATCAGAGACATTATGCTTTCTTGTAACCATCCAGTATTCTTCGCAGGTCAAAGGCTTCACCCTGATCACCATTCAAGGACCGCTTCTCCAAAAAGCAGGTAGTTAGCTGCCTCAGTAGTCTCTCAAGACATGAATGCAAGCAAACTCTTGCATCTTTGATATTAGGATTTGCTGATAAGATCATGGAATTAACTGCATCGGCCACAATCTCTCGCTGAGAATCTCCAAGCAGATATCCAACAGAGGACTTCAAAGGCTGCTCATATGCTAGCAGAGCAGCACAGTCCTAAAGAGAAAGAGGAAGTGGGATGGAAAAAGTTGTCAGAATAATTCTACGGACAAATTAAATACACCATAAGAGATGCTCAAAAACATTCTTGCCCAGTCCCATGATCCATTTCTAGCTTAATCATAATCAGGAATTTTGTTTGTTATCTGATTATCTAGACAGTAATAGAGAAACAAGATTCAACCCAGCTAACAGGATGGTTACATATTGGGGCATTTATGAGAGCATGGTATTTGCTGAAAGATAACATAACAAGAAAAAGAGAAGTTAAGGATTTTTAATTGATTTGGTAAATCAACATTCCACATCTACACCATGGGTATAGAACTTAGAATAGCTAATTGTAAAGGAACTTGTAACAAGAAAACTACTTGCATAATCTACTTTTCACCATTTTGAATCAACATAAAGTGAGATGTATAGCTAAAAATAGTCACAAATGTCCCCCAGGTACCTTCACTAGATCATGAACCTCCGTCAACCTGTGAAACTTTTCAAACTCAGTTCTGCCGAAAACCACGGCATCCTCCAACTTCCCAACCTGAAAAGAACATTGACATTTCTTAAAGATCATAATATAGCCAATTTATAGGATAACGACCATTCAATATTTTAAAGACATGCATTCAGAAGAGATGATTCCAACATCAAAAGTGTTGTGGATAAAGAAAGATGATCAGTTAGCAAACGGTCACACACACATTTTTATAAGAACCCAAATTAAAAAATAAAGAAGAATGGCATAATGGCAGTACTTCAAATATCAAAATACGGTTTGTCTTCTGCAAATTGTTAAAAACACTAATGATGATGCATCCATATTTTTTCTTACCCTGGCTATCCCACCCCCTATCCCCCAATCTTCCAGCGACCAAACACCCTTCTCTCTCCCACACAAAAAAAGACAAAAAAAGAAAAAAACTGACAATCAACCTAAATTTAAAATAAAATAATTAAGCTAGCTACACAAAAAACCCTGGAATTGTTTACCTTTAACCATTGCATTTAATTTAAACAAAGAAACAAGCTATATACTCTCCCACTCATGCTAAGCATGGAACAGAATGTGGACAACTGGGCAAGCATATAACTGAATTAGTTGAATGAAAACAGAATATTACCCGAACCAGCTCAATAAATTTTTGACAGTGGAGCAAAAAGCATAGAGCTGATTTGTCATCCTGCAAAAAGATAAGTTGAGATCTCAGCATTTGATAGGATAACAATCAAGTACAGCTCAGTAACATTGGTGAGGAGGAAGCAAGGATCTTAGTTGCAAGTACTTATTGTTGCTCATAGGCTGCAACAGGAAACATGGCTCTCTTTACTAAATAAATTCCATCTCACACATATGCCATTTGACATAAACAAGCAATCATGCAAAATTACAATAGTGAATGAAATAGAAAAACTACAGGGCAGATAGGTATATAATTGCAGGAAAAACAAAATAGCAATGAAGATGATGTCTTCCAAATAATCAACTAATTGTTCAACAAAGCTGAAGTTTTTTTGTTGATGCAAAATGTTTATCACCTTGATAACAAGACTTTTGAGGAAAAGAAAAGCCTGTCAAACAATGAGAGAGAAGTTATGGAACCAAAGGCTTGATATGTTGTGGCATTTCCTACACTAGCATTATGAATGGACTTCTCACAATTTGAACTTAAGCCAACACCACCTCTGTCAAAAGGCCATAATTAGAAGAATTCATCCAATGATAATTACGCTACCTCTTATATTAACAATGCCCAACTGTTATTGGCAGATAAAGGATACTATTTGACCCTACTCTCTCACTTTCATGAAATTGTCCACAATCACGGAATTTTTCTCCTTTTAGTTACACGCTTCTAAAAAATCTCAGGTACCAGCAAACAAATTCATCTTGAGGATCTGAACCATCCGGGTACCCCTTGATATGCATTCACATTTAGACACTGGTTTTGGACGTGGTGAAATCCTCTGATACTCGGGAGAAAGATAATAATGTCCATGTAATACAAAAAATAATGTAAATCAGTCCCACAACATAATGTACAGCGTGTATAGTGTATAGAGATGCCATACACTATCATTTGAAAGCAAGTGTTTCTATATGGCTTTAAAAAGTAAAATGATTTGATTAAATTTTGTGTCTTTGTGATCTGTCTACTCTTCTTATATTCCTCTATTATCTATCTTCCTCCCTGTTCCAATCAGTGCAAGATACCAAACAAACCGAGATCTCTTTTATTTAATTACCTTCCTGAATACCATCAATCTAATAAAAGGCTAGATTAAATGTTTACTAATGATTTTAATCTCCCTAAAAAGTTTTGGTGATGTTCACATCCATTTTATGCTTGATGAGTGGTTAATATATTTTGATCAAAAGATGATACTCTCGAAGGCAGATGCAAGATAGTTAGTACCACAAAATCTTTCACTACATCCACTTCTTCCAAAAAAGCATCTAAATTGATCAACAATAAGAGGTAGAAGAACTGATCTATACACGATCAAGCTCCTAATTTATCCTGCATTTTGTGCTTCCAACTTAATAAAAGATGTCTTCTACAGTTCTCCGCTCTGGAATAAAAGAGCTTGTTTTTAACAACCTTGAAGGGCAATAGAATTGATCCAGCTACAGTAGAAGAATTTTTACTTCTCCATTTTATTTCTCCAAAAGAGACTAGCCAATGGCCATGAATTTCGCACCTTCATGTTATCCTTTTCTATTCATCGCAGAAATTTACTACCTTCAGACCAGCTAGCACCACTAGGCAACAGACTATTTGTATACTCTAAAATACACATTGGTACAGTTTATACCACTCTAAATACTAGAACTACCTTACCACCATTTTCCAACTATAATCATTCATATCAGAGTACTCATCTCTTAATACAGAGAGTAGTAAGGGCAAGGCATCAAAAACATGACAAAACACGAAGAAGCAATATCATTAAGCACACAAGCTAGCTTCCCATAACAAACAGACAAATGAAAACTACTTAGAGCACAAAAAACAGATGCTGCAAATAAGTGATCTTATAAATATAGACTGCATACCTGAACAAGTTGAGGGTACCATTGCCGAAGCTTGCTGAAAGCATCATCAATCTCACCACTTCTTATTAGCTGCATAATCAAAAGCATGCAAAATCACTTGGTTACACACAAATTTATCATGTGAAATTACACATAGAAGATACAACGAAGAGCCCAGAACATTAAAATTCTACTAAAAATCTATTTACATATCTCCACAAAATAATGTGAGAGTAAAAACTAGCCTTTGTCACCACCTGTTTGACACAAAAATGAGTGAGAAAGAGCTCAGCTACCAGAAAAGAAGGACAAAACAAATCCAAATGAAGATAACATGCACAAAGGAAGACTTTGCAGAAAAGGAGCAACAGAACAAAGGAAACTGTACAAGAAAATAAATCATATTCAATTGGAATGAAAGGTTTTCTAGCAACTGATGTTTCTCGCTCTCCAAAAAATGCTTCCATGATTTATGTCGAGAACATTTTACAAATCACACCTAGAGGAACAAAATGGCCGCCAAATCATCAAAAGCAAGAGATTCAGAACACAAAAATTATTTTCACAAGACCTGCACCACTATTATCAAACAAGCATACTTCCATGTCCAGTACCTGACGAAGAGTCTTTCTATGATATATTGCATATGAGATTTCAACATCATTAGACCCGTTCTCCTCAGCTAATGATATGGGTGGAAGTGTACTTTTGCTAGCCATATCAAACAGTTTTAGTGTTTCTTCGTATCCATAATGTTGCAAGTAAGAACGAACGATTCTGGTGCACAAAAAATAAATCAATTAACTTGTCAAATAATTCAGTCATAAAGCTACACATATAAATGTCAACACACTAGAAACTGACAGGAAGTCAGCTTAGCATAAACCAAAGAGTGAACCACCAAAAAAGTCACTACTTTTTTAAAAGTTCAGCTTGTAATCACTATAATTTTTTTTTTTTTTTTAAAATCAAAACAAATAAATCAACTCTTTAAAATGCCTTACTCAAGCAATTCCGTCTGACCGATATGTTAATATTTTGAAGGGTAATTTTGTCAATTCAAAACAAAAGGTCATTACATTTAGGGTTAACTATTCAAATACTATCCAGATATACATGGATGAGATACTATCCAAATAACAAATACTATCATCATGAATTGCAGCACTGTCATCAGTATCTTTTAATTTACTACCAATAACAAATGCTATCCAAATATAGATGATAAAACCGCGAGCATATAGCAGAGGGTATGAACTTGTGCTACAGTAATATATAGTTCCATAAATCCCAATCATTAAAAGAAATCATCATCAATTGCAGGGTGGCCTTGTCTTAATAATGATTGATGGTTTCACTGCTTGAATCATTACTGGGATGACGATGGCATTTTTCAGGTTGCCAGAAGGGTATTATTGCATCAATATTGACACCAAAGACGATTCTGACAATGGTGGCAGTTGG
This sequence comes from Gynochthodes officinalis, assembly GCA_020080225.1. Classification (NCBI taxonomy): domain Eukaryota; kingdom Viridiplantae; phylum Streptophyta; class Magnoliopsida; order Gentianales; family Rubiaceae; genus Gynochthodes; species Gynochthodes officinalis. The sequence goes on from CM034620.1 coordinate 16,322,708, forward strand.
CCATTAAGAATCAAATGCCGTAAATTTTTGTTCTGGAACCAGGAGAATCATATGGGTCAATGATGATTGGGAATTTAAATATTGGCAATTTCAAAGTTGTGTGGCATGTTGTCGAAAAGAGCTAAAAACATCAATTCTGCCAAACAAGTCCATTCCCATACTTCTAAGTCTCAATCTAGAAAAACTCAAATAGTAGAACCATTTATCATATATAAATCACCACTCAAATTCGATGCAAGGGAATCTTAAACCTAAATTCCACTCTGCACTACGCTTGCATCTGATGCTGTAGGTTAGTCTCTCAATCCCAAAAATATTAACAATTAATTCATAATTTGAATCAGGGAATGGAGATTTTGTTTAGTGGTAAGGTAGCTAATCATTGGAGGATGTGATAGGGACAGAAAATAGCAGATTAATTTTTTGTTGAACTTGCCAGCAGATTAGGGCATAGGGTTTAGGGAGAAAGATGGAGAAAAAGATAAAGAGGAAGACTGTCAGAGGGCAGCAACAGACATATGAAGAAGACAGAAAGAAGAAAATAGAGGAAAGACCACAGGGTATAGAGGATTAAATAGTCATTTCATGCTTTCCCATCTGAGGACATGGATGGAATGACGAGTTAACACACTCAGAAAGTTGAACTTCTTTAGCAGAAAAAATGCATAGTGATTAAAGTTAAATTTCTTAAAAGTATGGTGACTTTTTTACAAATCACTCTAAATCAAATTATAGCACTCAAATGAAGAAAAGCATAGGATGCAAATAACTCATTTCAAGAAATGACTAAAATTGCTCCAGAAGCATTTTCTTTTCCAAATTTCTCTCCAACAAAGTTATATAAATTGGTCAACAACAAACTCATACCAGCGCAAATGGACTTTGCAAATTTAGGACCTTAAATTTGTTGTTGTAACCTATGACTAAGTGATAATTCCATCCACCCATGATTGAGTTTTGAAAACTTTTGGATAGGTATCCTACATCTGAACCAATCCGTTCTGATTAAAAATCTTTTTTTTCTTTCTGCAGAACAGTTTGTAGATTCTCCAAAAGAAATTCAGGGTTGATAAGATCTTCACAATCCCTCAGAAACAGACACTATCAAAGGTTAAAAAACAAGGAATCATAAGGACTATCTTGAGCCTATATATGTGAGTTCATTTTTTGAGAGTAAATTTAAAGTTCTTATGTCGTTTGTAGACTCTAAATAATTGATAAATGAAGTGGAAAAATTACAACCATTGGGAAAATGATTACAAAAGATGCATAGCATTATGAGGAAGGGCTAATGCTTAAGGGGATTGGGGAATTACCGTTTAGGTATTTATTTTACTATGCAGACTTACCCATAGCTGGCATTCTGGGGTACAGATACATTATCAATTGTCATCTGCTGCTTAGATCGTTCCTCTGCTTCAAATGTCTGACCACCACCAACAACAACAACAGAAAGATATTAGTGAAGAAAATACCATTCCCAGTCTTGCAATACTACTAGCACCCCAATTCCTGTGAGACCTCTATTGTTATGCAACAACATTACAAAGAACTCATGTACAACAGAGGAAAAACAACGAGAAAATTACAATCAAGGTAACCAACTTTAAGGTCATCAGAATAATAAAAGCGTTCAATATTGACTAGTTCCTATTCAAACCAATATCATGGGCAAAAATTTTAGAAATACACAATGCCAATAACACCTGCAAACTAGTAATGAGGGCTATCATGGTACTACTCTACATGGCCAAAAATTAAATTATGATGGGGAACAGCCCCTCTACGATCAAACTCTGTAAGAAGAGTGGTGGGTTGACTTAAAATACAGCAGAAAACAAAAAGGCATCCAAAGAGGTTAAGCTCTTACTGTTTTTTTCTGATCCATGAGATATTAGCATAAATGAAGGATCTGCTAATAGCACAGACCAAACAACTAAGACACTGTTTGTTTATTATTATTATTTTTATGTTGTTTTTATTGGGAAGTGTAAAAGTTTTGCTAGGAATTATTGGTGGGAGATTTTGATTTGGAGGGGAGATAATAAGTGTGTAGGAGGGAAATTTTTCAAAATAATGAAGAATTTTGGCTGGAATTTTAAATTTGATTTTGAGCGAGAATGAATGATCGTTTGGATGATTTATTTATTTTTTTCAACCTTCACGTTTCCCCATAGAAAAGGGAAAAGGGAAAAGGAAAAAAATTAACCAAACAGAGCCTAAAGAAGATTTTCAAGAAAACCTAAATATTGATGACTACCCCAAGCACACAAAAATAAGAAAACCTAGTAATCTTGTTCTACCACTAAATTTGTATTACGACCTTTGACTATGTTTGCCAATGCTAGAACAGGTTAATGAGATTTTGGTGTAACCTTTCAGGACTAGCTCCATTAGTGGGTTTTCCCTCCAAGAAAATGATATTTTAAAACTCAAACGATTCTAAGGCATTACTAAAAAATATTTCAGGTGTATCATTGATTTGATTGTTCTGTGATAAAAACCACCAACAGTGTAAACAGTTTCTGACAGTATAGTGGTTAGCAATCAAAAAACACTACTGCTACTCCTCGTCCTCCTCCTAATAATAATAATAATAATGAGGAAATGCACGGGGCAAAGCGTCACCCAAAATTACATTATAGAGTAGACTGGACTTAAAGCTTCATAAAAATGGGACAGCCTGATGAATAGAAGCTCCCACATGTGCGGAGTCCAAGGAGGAGTCAGGCCATTAAGTCCTAATGTACACAGCCTTACCTTATATTGCCATAAGAACCTATTTCTGCGACTTCTGGCAACAGCTCTTACCACTGCGCCAAGGAACCCATGACTTAAAGATTCATAAGTAATGGAAAAAAGGACTAAGTGATATTTGATGACCATACTTTGCAAGTCTTCAGCCACATTTTCCTTGGGATCAAGTGAGGCATGTGAAAGTTCAAAAGACCAAGCATATCTTTTCCTTCCACCCGAAATCTCACAACTCAAAGGCAATGATTAGCAATCAAGTTCAAAAATAATAGAATGTCAAAATCAAACTCAGGCTTTATATTCTCCCTTAGTTCACTAACTACTGTTTCATCACAACAAAGTTTGTGGCTATTACTACTCTACTGGCAATCTTAAGCTCATTATCCCAATAGAAGAAAACCACATAGATATTACAAACACAAAAATCACAGTATGTGTGGATTGAAGAATCCATAGATATCGATCACACATTTTCAGAGAACAATTAAAAGAGTAGGTATAATCTCATTTTACAACTGATTTTTTTTCTCTATTAACCACAGCTGATTTTGTTCATTAACTTAATAAATGGTGTACATTTTATAAAGCTAACTACACAGATTGCCCCAAAGGACAAATCAGGCAGCCTCGTATACAGAAGCTCCTGCCTCTGTGAGGTCTGGAAAAAGGCTGGGCCATTAAGACCTAATGTATTGGCCCCAAAGGACAAATACAGTTAAAAAAATGCTCTACAGCAGAACCAAATCAGATGATAAAAGAACATGAATTAAGACAATGAAAATATATATATATGAAAAGATAGTAAGAAAATCAAACCTTAAGATCAAAAGCAAATTGATCCTTCCCAAAGTTAACAGTTATCCTGCCACAAGAAAGTCAAAGTAAACCTAGAAAGAAGTTCTGATGGAATGGAAACCATGAATCAACTGCTTTTAGGAGCCATTGATTAGAGAAGTATCACGAAAATTAGAAAGAGAATAGATCAAACCAATAGAAAAAGTACTCACAAGAGGAAAGGACAACAAAAAGCAGCCATTCAGATACAAAAGATTCTAGCTTGCCAGCAAAAACTCAATACAGGATAGGCAATTTGTTACTTAGAAGACAATTTCAGAGAAAGCATGTGATATGGTTAAAGAGTAATGCATCCTAAATATGTTTTGGGTATAAAACAATACATAAAATAATCAAATGGGTACGCTTCATAATGGATAAAGGGAAAATTTGGCTTAGATTTTCATTCAAGGCAAAGCTTCAGAGTACAGCAAATTAATCAGATCTGGAGTAAAGGAACATTCTAAATGTGGTGGAGTCACTGATATGGCATAAGGATAAAGGAGTTAGTTATAGGTCTACCGTCTAGACCCCAAAAAAAAAGAAGCACCTTGAACAGCTAAAGTACACATATCAACTTGAGAAAAATCAACACTTGCCAATTAATATCATATTTCATGCTACTCACCATCCTTCACACCATTGTACAATTGCCTTCCAAAGAATTCTTAAGAACTATCTACTAACCAATTCTAGAAGATAAACAACATGCTAATTAAACTACAAGGACATAGAGAGACAGACAAATGCTCTATTCCTTGTAAAAAGGATGATAGCAAATGTACGTTTTCAAGCTTTCTCACAACACAGGTACGTATTGGCTGCCTGGCCAATCAGAATGGAAGGAACGAAAATGGAAGGTAACCAGTAAATCCTTGCTTCATAATTACACTTGACATTCTTTTCTTCTCTAGATTGTTTAAAGTGGGATCAGAATTAAAAAGGTCAAAACCCACACCTATGGATTCTTCACAGGCCACCAAATATCTGGAGAGACTGAAGTTTAACCATTACAGGTAACTAACCGCGCATTTAGTTTTGGCTTCTGGAATTTGACTACTCATTGTAGTTTGACTACATTGAGTTTTCTCAAATGCTTCAACTGTGTAATCTAAAAGCTACTTCATAACTATGATCCGCTTAAGTATGTCTTTCTCCACAGTAATCAGAGAAAGAGTGGAAAGATGAATGTCTAAAAACAATATTTAGCAAATTAAAAAATATATAATATATATTTTTCCATAAAATATCAGCACTCAAGTTCCAGAAAAAGAACATCTATTTCTTCGTCACAAATTAGAAGAATTATCCGCAGATGAGTTGACTTCATTATATCAATATAATGCACATCACAGGGTATCCCTAAATGAATCAGGAAAACTATCCAAGACTTTGAGATACCTCTTAAGTGATGGATTTGTTTAATATGTTCTCCCAGAGTAGAAAAGTTCTGCCTATGTTGTATAGATTCTTGGAAAAATTTTGTCTCAACTTCATCTCTAGTTATATTCCTATTATACAAGGGAATCCCTTTTTTGAACAACACATTTATCTCTTAAAAACTAGATACTGACAGTTACGCAAGCTGTTTGGAGGAATTTTTCTAGTGAAAAAATCAACATGGCCTTGTATTACAAGCATTGCAATCTTCATTTACACAGAAAATACCCAAATATTCAAAAATACTGTAACAAAACAAAATCATGCTACATACTCTTCATTTTGGCTATGAACAGCGACTGTAGGAAATAGAGGCCCTTTCACATCCTTATGCACAGTTCCCACTATCATTCCATTTTTCCTGTATCAACCAATTATAGAAAAGAAGTCGATAAGAATGTATAAACACGATACATGGATGAGGATAAACCATAGATCCAAGAGATGTAAATGTTAATACATACTTGTCCCCCATTCCTAAAAGAGACCCACAGGAAGAGGAAAATAAGGGCCTTTGCATTCACTTAAAAACTAACATGATTGGAGACACCACAAAAAATTGCACTGCTGATTCTACATATGTCATTCATCAAATATTACTAATAAATCATATGCTTCGCATAACAAAAACTGAAAAGTGTTGATTATCTCACGTGAAGAAAAATTCTTGTGCAGAGTAGTTGATGCCACCACCAACTGTGTCACCAGTTGAATAAGTTGGGCCAAAGGCTTCTCCTTTCCCATGTCCACGATAAAGTAATCCATCATCACCATGATATCCATAACTGTTTGCTTCCCAGCTGTGAGAAGGAAAAATGTCAGGATAGAGGTCCCCTCAGGAAGGAGAAAAGAAATTACCACATTCAAGTCAATAGCTCCCTCTCTCTCTGTCCCACATATGCACAGACACAACACACTAACAATAACCTAGAAAGGGAATGCATTCAACCAACAACAGTACAACAACAAATATAACAATCAGACAAGTAGATTTCCAAAAGAACGTTAGCTGGGAGCTATTAGCCCCATTCTCCTAACGACCAGGAAATTTTGAGCCAGGTCAATGTTAGAGAGAGGAATTGTGGAATATTATAACTGGGTTCCAGGCTACCCATTGAAACTCATTGTGTTATTACTTTTTCTACTCATTTTACCCAATCCCCCTAACTCAAGGTACTCGAATCCTAGAGAAAAAAGAGAAAACACCTGAACCAGTTTCCCACTTTACAAGAGTGGCACTTGATTTCTAACCCCAGCAACAGACTTCTATTTGCACAGGCTTTTTAAGCAACAGAGAAGTTGTTTGGGCAGTTAAACAATTAGTTCAGTTGAAAAAAGGTAAAAGATCAACCTAAACAAAAGAAACAACAATGTAAAAAGACCGCTTTGCGGTCCGTTAGCAAATTGAGCAATGGCAGGATCAAAATACATAAAAATTTGATTCAGAAGAAAGAGAAGAAGAAAACTCTCTCCACTTGCTTTGACGTAATCACGTAAAACCTCCAACTTCTATGTAACCATTAGTACTAATCAAGCACGTTACATGATATCTTCATTTATTTTTCCTTTCCAGAGTTCCACAATCCTACTTTCATCAGGTCAGGTACAGAACAAGAAAAATACAACCCAACACCTGAAACAGCATTTCAGAGCTTGCAGACCAACAAACATACAACCAAATGATATCCTAATATCAAATTAATGATTCTGAGGATCTCTCACCAAACTCATCAGCAATGTTTTCATTAAACCATATTCAAGTAAACAGAAAAACCCTAGTCTGGGGGGAAAAAAAAAAAAAAAAGAGAGAGAGCAAATGCTATCAACAAGCCTTCAAAGTGGCACACATATATCTGACAATATGGCCAAACATACAGAAAAAAGAAAATTTCTAATCCACCAAAAATATAAATCCAGACAATCCTGTTGGCCTAAACTTCTAAAAGAAAGTATGTCCAAGGGATGATCCCTTACTGTACAACTGAAAGAGTAAACTTTGGCACCATGTAAATAAGATGATCCACAAAGACAAAAGTAACATTCACAGGTCCAATCAAAATGATTCCATAAAAATTTTCCTCTAGATAGGGTCAACATTTGACTTATCTCCAAGTTCTTTGAGCAAATACAAATAACACTATATCAACAAAACAAAATACATGACGAAACATAATAATAGTATAAAGTGACATGAGTAATGCAACCACTTAAAAATATGTGTATGCCCTCTTCCCCACTCAAAGACAGCCACAATTCCATCCCATCATATAATAGTTAAGGAACTCACTCTCAAAAAACGACCCAGAAGCCCAAAGACCAATCAAGAATGGTTCCCCCATCATACAAGTTACCCTATAATCTATACTCTTCGAAAACAATACACAAGATTCGATTTTTACAACCTTCTTTTCCAACGCATTTTTGTCACTCAACACAAAATTCATGTACGTATTTTGCGTCCAAGGAATGAGTGTGTGTGCCTATTATTCATCCCCCGATAAGTCAAACAAATGCAAATACTGAAGATCAGTTCTCGCACAACAAGCGACAAAATGTACAAATGCATTTCAACTCTGGAAAACCATTGAATAATCAAGAAACCATGCACCATAATCAAACTCCATTAAAAAAAATGTCAAAAATGACAAATATAAACCCAATTTGTCTCTGTTACTTGAATCCAAATTAATGTATGTACTTCGTGTCCGAGGCATGCTAGCAATTGTGGAAATGCGACAGAGAAAGCGATCATTCTCGAGTTAAAAACAGTCAAACACATCAACCAAAACATGTCAATAGATAAAGAATTTACTACTAGCAAAGAACAAACCCAGGTTGGCGGCGCATTTTGAAGCCGGAGGTGGTGAAACCAATGGCAATCTGACCTTTAGCGCCAGCATTCTTAACATAGATCTCGAAGTAATAAACAAGCCGTTTCGACGGCGCCGGCTTATTCGCTTGAACTACGCCGACATCATGGCCATGCAAATTCACACTCGGATACTGAACCGACAACTTATCAGCCCCAACTAACGAAAACCCTCCCGAACTGTTAACCGTGTCCAATTCCGTCGGCTCCTCCTCGAATTCCGCGTCTTCCGGCGACAATTTGGAGTCCGAACTTGAAGTGGTGGCCGCGGCAGCAGCAGCCGCAGCTTTTGATTGGAGACGCCATGAGTCGAGGAAGTAGAATCCGATGACGTCGTTTTCCTGGGACATTTCTCCCTTTTTCTTTCCTTTAAACAACGATTTTTGTGTCGGCTTGTCTGACTGAGAGAGAAAGAGAGAAAGACAGGAAAGGTTAAGAAGACATTTCAGAGAATTTTCTTTTGTTCTGAGAAGATTGGATTTGAGATTGGAACGGAAAGAAGGGGAGCGGTGAAGAAGACGATGACGACGACGACGATGGGAGGGGTTTTTATGTAATTTGATGTTGTTTCACTGTGTAGTGATGTTGTTGAGTGTTAAGTAAGCGATCAGTGGGGGTAAACGAGTTTTATCTAACTGTCAAATATTTATTACTGTCTCCGTAAATTTTTTCTAACTCACTTTTAAAACTTTCTTTTCAAAAAAAAAATCCGGTCTTGAGTAAACGTATTCTATTGCTCTTACTAATAATTATTTGCTTCATCCTAAAAAAGAGTGTACTTTGAATTAAATATAATTTATTTTTAATTATTAGGTACAATATAATTAATGTTCAACTAATGCATAATTTTACATGTTATTTTTACTTTTTAATTGCAGATATATATAATTATTATTAGTAAGATATTTTAAAATTTTAATTTAAAAATAGATTTTTTTTGGGATGAAAAAATTGAAAGTGGACTCTTTTTTGAGATAACAAAATACAATGTATGATCCAAAATTAAAATATAAGAACAAAAATTTAAAAATTATAAATATAAAAATACATTAAGTGTGTTATACCTCATAACGAATAAAAAATTATACTAAAATCAAAATGTATCCTTTTCTTAAGAAGGAAGGAGCAAGTACAAAGTAAAAAAGTGATATTTTAAAGAACTCTAAAGTTTCAAATTTCCTATGAACAAAACCACCTTTAAGCTATAAAGGACTAATAATTGCGATATTCTATGAGAACGAAAATTATATACTTATTGCCTATCTAATACAATAATGATCTAATATTTCATAGAAGATGAAGATAAAATTATATGTATAAAATTGCCCTCTTGATATGCTTGTTAAGCCAAAGCATCTGCATGTTACTACATTTGTTCCTTTATAACAATGCTTGAAAACAATGACATGATTCCTATATGCTTAGATCTTTTTTAAAAATAACCCTCAATTGCTATGGAATTTGTATAATATCATTTAGCATGTCTACTAAAACTTTGGAGTCACTTTCCACCTCAAAATTGTGTATACCATGCCATTGACACAAGTAAAGTCCCAAATTGACTAACCATGCCTCTACTTGCAAGCTAGTCATCTCATCAAAATACCTACAATATGCAAATGCCAACTTTCCTAAAGAATCTCTAAATTCACTTCCTCCTGCAATTGGACCTAAGTTTGTTAAACAACTACCATCAGTATTTAACTTATATGAAAGCAGAAACTCCTAACAAACTCATGTCACCCTTACCTTTTCCATATAACTCTCCATATAGTGAAGAAAATTCAACCATCAATTCTTCCAAAACCCTAACTTTTAAAATGTATGATGAAGAAGAAAAAGCAACCAAGGCATCATGGCATCACCCTATTTATTATCTTCATAGCTAGCCATTTTTGGCAATCATATCTCTATGAGTTTCTCACCTTCCAAATAAACCAACTAATAAGAATTGGAATCACCTGCACACAAAACTTTAAAGCCACATTTGGTTGGCAGGAATCTAGTGATAAAAAATTCCACATTGATATCAGAAAGAGGTACAAAACACTTAGGTCCGTTTGAACAAGGCCTTTCTATTTGTAAATGGAAAAAATTGTATTGGAATGTGTAAAAATTTTGGTAGGTATTTTTTGATAGAAAAGTATTTTGGAGAGAAAAATAAGAGGAATTTTTTTTTAAATTATGTGAGAGGAATTTGAGTGGGAAAATTTGAATTCTAAATTTTGAAATAAAAATGTGTTTGGATAGTTTGTTTTTGTTTGAGAATTTTCTTATTTGCAAATAAAAAGAGCTTATCCAAATGGACCAATTAATGAGTAAGTTGAGTTCAAAACCTATCAGCTTAAATTTTTTGATCAAATTGGGTTTCAACTTGCTTATTACTGGGTCATGCATAATTCACCTCTTAGTATTAGATCTACTCAAATAAATAAGAGGTAAGTTTGCAAAATGAATATTAAGTGATGGGCCAAATGGGCTTGGAGGTCAAAAAGACCTTGTTGGAATTTAGGTTTGATGTGTGTACTACTTATGAAGGGGGAAATTGTTGAATAAATAAGAAGTAGACTTGCAAAATGAATATTAAGTGATGGGTCAAATGGGCCTGAAGGTCAAAAAGATCGCAATGGAATTTGGGTTTGATAAACGAACTACCAATGCAAAGGGAGATTGTTGAATAAATAAAAGGTAGGTTTGCAAAATGAATATTAATTGATGGGCCAAATGGGCCTAGAGGTCAAAATGACCTGGATGAAATCTGGGTTTGATGTGTGGACTACCCATGAAGGGGGAAATTGTTGAGATTCATCGGTAGGTGTAAAAAATCCTATTTCGATTTCAGAAAAATGTACAAAACACTTAATAAGGAAGTTGAATTCAAAACTTATCAGTTTAATTTTTTAGGCCAATTTGGGTTTTAACTTGCTTATTAGTAGCTATTGTGGGTTATTTGGGTGTTTTCTCCCGCACAAATTCCTAACAAGCAAGAAAAGTAATCTTTTTTCTTATAAATTAAAATCCCATGTTTGTTTTACTTTTTAATGGTATAGGAAAAGTAAAAAAAAAAAAAATTTAAATCCTAGATATAAGGAAAGTATATGTAATTTTTTTCTAGATTCTTACTCCCCGACTCCCATGTTTGTTTTACTTTTTAATGGTACAGGGAAAGAAAAAAAATTTAAAAAATAAATCCTAGATATGAGGAAAGTATATGTAATTTTTTTCAAGATTCTTATTCCCCAACCAAGTTGTTATTTTAAATACTTGTCTTGGTAAATTAATCAACAAAATGCAATCTAGACTATTTTATTTATCAAAGACTTTTTCAACGAGTGGTATTCTTTTCTCAAAAAATAAGATTCATCAAATTTTTGTCTCTCCAACTGCCATAGAATTTCAAAAACATCATTACTTCATTGTTCTGGGTTAGCTAAAGTTTACTAAATTAATTTTATTTTATATTTTGATGGATTCGAAGAGTATAATATGTATGAGTTTGGGAATTTTACTTTTTCTTTTGATGTATATATGATAAAAAGTTACTGGTTTTGAACCAAAAATGGATATTTTCTATTCTGAGGAATTTCTTATAAGTCATATGGCATGAAATTAAAGGAGAATTAATTGACTTATTAGTTGTTTGACATGTTTGTACAGTGAGAAAATTAGATGGCGTGCTAAAGTGATACTTCACATGGTATTATAGCAATCCCAATTCCATCCATATAATCCTAGACTATGATAATTAATTTAACTTTCAAGTCTTGATAATCAAAATTCCTTCTTCTCACTTGCATAAAATTTTGGTTTATTCCAAAGGTTAATCTCTCCTACCTATATAGTACACACCACCACTTTTGGTTTATTGCGGTTGAGAAGCCATTAATATATATCTGATTAATTTTTGTCTATTTTTGGCAAACTTTTCACTGTTAGCATGTCACCATATCTTTGTTCAATTGTGTATATGATGTTATCATCCCGAACCTGTATATGATGTTATCATCCCGAACCTGTATGAATTAGAGTATGAGAATGACTAACGTCTGAGATATATTATGTTGCTCAAGGAATAAATAATTATTTTCTGGAACTTACATGACGCAGAATTTATTTTCTCATATACCAATGCACATCAATAGTGTTGCCCTTCTTATCTAAAATAAATTCTACATGCAGAGGCTGCATTTACAATCTCATTCAGTGAAATATAGAAATGACCCCCCATTAATTTTAGAAAAATTCAGTATTCAACTTTGAGATAAAAACTAAACTGCCTCCCACAAAATGAGAGAGGAATAGTAATGCCTCCCACAAAATTGATCAAATCATGGAGAAAGATTAGATAGTGTTAGAAATGCTAGAATTTGAACTAGTAAAAAAACCATTAATTAAAAGGAGAAGGATGTCAAACTTGGCAAATTCAACGTAGCATAAGAAAAATATTTAGCAAAAACAAAATGGAGGATGACACTGTAAGATTTAAACAACAGTACAAACGACAAGTAATGTAGAGGTTTACATTTAGAGGCATCATCCTTAGGAACTAGCTTGTATAATTGTTGATTGCCCCTCTTATACACACCTGTTCTTTATTACATTTTCATCCTTGTAGTCCCCAGTACACGCATTTATCTGAAACTTGTGATGGCATGTAGCATGTTTTGATGCTAATTGTAATTTTCTTTTTTTTGTTGTAAGAATACCATATTCTCTAAGTTTTGATATTTCCATGTTTTGATTGTCTTGATTAATTTATAAGTGATTAATTTTAATGCATGGCTAAATTGGATTTGAATGCAAGGAGAAAGTCATTATATATTTTAATTCGTATATATATGGAGAGATTGAACTTGTTAAGATTCATATTTTATGTGATTTCTATCATTACAACATATCATTACCAAAAGTACTATTTAAAAACTTCATATCCTGTCAATAAATATGATCAATCTCGATAACTTTATAAACTGATATAAGCAAGTGATACATCGTGCCATGGCGCATGGATAGATGCATGTCTAGAAAATTAGTTATCATATTTCAGGCTATTAGGCATTTAAAAGCTACAAAGAATACAGCAGTAGATGAGCAAGTTGCTATGTTTTTATGCATACTTGCACACCACCATAAAAATCGCAGTGCAGTGTTATAAAAATTGAATCGAAATATGAACCGATCAAATTAAAGGGCTAGGAATCAGCCAATCAAACTGGTAAATTGATAGTAAAAAAACTAGATAATATCATTATGATATAATAAATACAAATTAATTATAAAAATATTAATATTTATACATAAATATATTAGAGATAAGTTATTTAGTTTTTTTAGTGTAGTTAAATTTAAATTAAGTATAAGTTATAGGAAATTTCAAATGTATGATTGAATAATTTCATGAAAAATAATATAAACAAATACTTTAAGTAAAGAATATGTTAAATTGTAAGAAATCTCTTGTATAAATTTTTGAGATATTAAATTTTGAATAATTAAAAACTTTATAAGTAAAAAATTCAAAATATTCATATGAAAGCATTAGAAAATGAGTTTCATAAAAATTTGATGTCAAACTATAATTTAATTTTTTTTGGGGAGAGCTAATAACTCGGTCAAATTCAGATCAACCTTGGTTTTGACCGGTCAAATTAGGGTTGACCAAATTTTGATTGGATTCTTTTATTGATTAAGGAACCTGCAACCGCTACTAAGGGTGCGCACTAGGTAAACCCCTCCCCTGTGTAATAGCTCGCAAACCACATAGGAGATGTAAACCACACTAGGCAAATCTTGTGTGATGGGCTCGACTGAGAAGGTATTGAGAAGGGGATTCAAACTTGTGACCTTACGGTCCCGCATTCGCTGCCACACTAATTCGGTCACTCCTGAATGGGCAATTCTTAAAAAGATGATTTGGTGTAAAAATTGGATCAAACCCGTATTAGTCCAACCAGCTGATCCAATCTGAATTTAATAACATTGAAAAATCATACAGTAAAAACAAATTTCTTAAGATTAGGAGAAACAGTTAGTAAGAATTTCAATAAAGTACAAGATGTAGTCTTTAAAGTGAGTTGCTTAGAGCTCTTTGGCATATTGCTAAAGTCATCACTTATGAAAATGGAAATAGTTTAAGTTATAAAAAAAATACATTAGTTAAGTAACTATTAGAATTATTGGAGTATTGATTTTTTTTTTTTTTTGTATAATTGCATAGGAGCTTTTGAGAGTACTTATATTGAAGTGAAGGTACCCGAAAATGATAAATCTAGATATTGAAATAGAAAATGTGATATTACTACAAATATCTTAGAAGTATGTACACAAGATATATAATTTATTTATGTACTTCTTAGTTGGAAAGGTTCAACTACTGATCATAGAGTACTTCCAAATGCCTTTGAGTAGAAGTATCAAATTATCAATATAAGATGGTATGTAAAATAATTGTATGAATATTAAATAAAAATATTACAATATTATATTTGTAGATAAATTTTAATTTAATATTTTTATTAACTATGTGAATATTATTTTGACTATGTTCTCGAACTCTATATTATTATTATCTTATAGATGCAGGATATAAAATGGTAAGGGATTTTTTGCACTATTTAGAGGTTAATGATATCATATTAGTGAAGGGAGAACTAGACATCAACCAATTACTCTAGAAGAATTTTTCAGTATGAAGCATGTTTCAACTAGAAATGTTATTAAAAGATATTTTGAAATACTGAAAATGCATTGGAATATTATTAGAAATCTAAATTTTTATTCTATTAAATCACAAGATAGAATTATAATGTATGTTGTCTTCTTCAGAACCACATAAGGGAAAATATGCCATTTGATCCCATTGAAATTCATTTAGACGAAAGACCTCAAAATAAATAAGAGACAATTCAATTGGATGGTGAACCAATCACTTCAATTGAACTAACTCTAAAGTGGACGAATTAGAGACATAATTTAGCTATACAAATGTTCAACTAATGGATACAAAATAGGCACATTCATCAATCAATCCAAAGTGGTGGGTGCTACACTAGAGATCAAATCCTAATCATGGCATAGTGAGGGCATTTAATACCCATAAAATCCAAGAGATGCCAATGCACCCAACTAGTTTAGAGGTGAGTTCTCTCCCTCTAGTCCCAATTGACTCAATTGAGTTCTTCCTTAAAAGTAAGTTAAGATAAGACAGTGTAAGATATATCGTATGACCAAATGGAAAAAAAAAACAGAAAGAAAGAAAAATGCATCAGTAGGTGACTAATACATCACTTTACTGGTAATTTTGTTAATTTTTTTAAAACTAGGTTAAAAACTGAAAAAATAATCATTAATACTATAAAAGGAGTTCTATCATAACACTTTGTTTATAGTGTCGTAATATGAGTATAGAGATAAAGGCCTTTTTATTGTAGTAAGCCAAATGCATGTTTGACTTTAACCATATATGAATTGAATCAGTGAACCCCTTAACATTGTGTGTCTATGAGATAAGATCTATCCATGAATTACACGTTCTATATATAAACTAATCAAAAAAAAGAGTTCATTTTCAATATAATTTTTTTGGTTATTAAACATAATACATTCAACGTATAATTAAATGTATGAATTTATGATTTTATTTTTACTTTTTAATTTGGAAAAATTCTTAATAAGGGCATGCTTAGATTTATGATTCCCAAAATGGATGCATAACTTTTAAAATTCTTATTAAAGGAGTATATTTAATTTTAATAATTTTAATAATTAGTTAATGACAATCTTATCCTTAAATTTATCTGCCAAATATCCAAAACTACAATAACATATTTATACACGACATTCTATCTGTTCTTCTTCTTATTCTTTTTTACTTTTGTTTCCGATCAATATCCTAATTTCTTAGTATCACCACTCTCCATTATTTTTATTTTGAATCTCTTCATCTGATAAACCCCCTCCCTTCTCTAACTGAAACTAACTATACTAAAAAAAAGAAAAAGAGAAACACCACATATATGCTATAAATTCTAGCAGTTTTTTAGCAACAACAATTGTATATTATTCATTTATTCACATAACTACAAATTTGATTTATTAAAATATGAGGTAACCAACAAAATAGTTCCTCACAAATTAGCGAATAATCTTTTTTATCCCTCACATTTAAAATGATAAAAAAAAAAGGTTCCTCAAGTTTCATTAGTGTTTTTAGTCCTGATGAAAATATTAGAAGCAAGTCCGAGACCATCCAACAAACTAAGACAACTCCACACTTGAGACGTCCACAATTTGATTCATTGTAAGGCATTGGAGGTCCTATAACTAGATCAAGAACTAAGAAAATGCAAGTTGCCTTAACAATTCTTATAGTCGAATTTCAAGCTAAGGAAACAATGAAGGATGAGGCACTGAAGACTGGCTTTTAATATGTCACTATGGTCACTATGGGCACTATGCTTAGTGTTGTAAATGATGAGCTAAGTGTTTCTAATGTTTCTTCATGATCGATAAAACAGCCACGGTGATTAAAGAAGCTTCCAAATCCATAGCTATGATAATTAAAGAAGCTTCCAAATCCAATTCAACAATGGAAAGCTCTATTAGGCCAACACAAGCAAATCCAATCCACACTTGGATTATAGTTCAGGAAGTATTTCCTTTTCTTAGAATAGTAGTTCTTTTTAGTAATTGTTTCTTTAGGTAGTTAGTTTCCTAAAGGCAAGAGTTCTAATCCTTCTAGAGAATGGATTTCTCCTTGGCCAAATTTATAAATAAGGCCATTGGCCACACAAAGAATACACAATTTTTATCAATACAAATTTGAGAGCTTTTTGCTTTTCTTTTAGTTCTAATTTCAGAACTTGCTTTGAGTCTTTAAGCATAGCCTCTTAGGTTCATGTTTAAGCTATCTTTTTGAGTCTCTTTCCCTCAACAATTTGAGTGTGCTTCTTGGTTCCAAGGAAATAGTCCAACTTACAACCAGGTTTTGAATTGATCCTTCGGGTGTCAAGTGGACAAAAGCAAGGTCCTTCTTCAAACTTGGAGTTGGTGTTTTGTTAAAGAAAAAACTAGTTCAACCTAGAGGACGATACTAGGACCTACACTCTGGTATTTGTTTTGAATTTTGTACTTTGGTAAAGAATTTGTATCAAGTCCTCTGTCACAATTCTATCCAACTTTCCATCAAAATAGCACGTGTGTGCTGCATTTGCTATTTTAACTAAGGGCAAAGCAGGAAAGAACATGCAGCATACCCATGCTATTTTGATGAAAAATTGGATGAAATTGTGATGCAGAACTAAAAAAAAGTACACTAATGAAATTTGAGGGACCTTTTTTCATCGTTTTAAATATGAGGGATAAAGATTATTCGTCAATTTGTGAGGGACCATTTTGTTGGCTATCTCTCAAAATATTGCATAATTAACATTTTTCCTCCATCCACAAATGCCAATTTGATTCATTAAAATATGCACAAATAGTACATAAGTTGTTGATAGAGAAAAAGCCACAAAATGACATGCAAAATAGACAAGGTATTCTTTCTTACCTCTCTCTTGTACAGTTGCATTATCCATGGCTTAGCTGGGATTAGAGTTTTGGAATTTATATGTGAATCAAAATAAAAAAAAAAGTTTTGAAATCAATGACATGAACATATTATCGAATCCCACTCAATTGAACATGAAGATATTTTGTGGTAGAACGGGCCAATATGATATTTCACAATAAATCACAATCATTTCCTTTTTCAAACCTTGCTGCAGCTGCATGAGCCCTTCCCATGTGAGTTTTTTTTACTCTTCCTTTTCATTTTAGGTAACAGGAGGATGATTAGATAAGTTGGTTATTTCTTACCCCTCTATTTTATAATTGTACCAAAGAGCCATTTTTGGTTCTTTACATTTTAATTGTGAGGAAAAAGATGTATTAAATCATTACTCTAAGGCTATGTTTGGTTAACCCATTTTTAGCCATTTTTTCTTAGCCCACCAAAACATGTTTGGATAGCCCAAATAATGCTGAAATTCTAAAGCCCAAAATTCGTTAAATCATGGGAAAAAAATTATTGGTGCTATTTGGTTAGTCCAGATAACACAAATGTTTTTAACTCAAAAACCATCTAACTTAAGATAAAAAAAAAAAAAATCAGACAAGGGAGAAAAAGAAAACAAAGGCTGTCGTTTTCCTTTTTCACCTTCCCCTTGTAATTCACATGCTGTTCAACCTTATGGCAGTGAGACTACAATTAATAGGGATTCCACAACAAATCAATTCTCTCATCAATATTTCTTCCTTTTCAACATAGGTCTTGACTGATAGAGAGTAGGCTGCAAGATTCACTACACTTTTTTGGAAATAAAATACACCCCAAGTGTTGTTATAGGGTTTTGTCCATCCTTCCCATTTAAAGGAATATATTGGAGCATCAATTTCCATGCAAATATTTGTCAAGAGCCCTAATTGTGTATTGGTATGCTTCCACACTATTCTAATTTTGCTACCAACAACAAATTTCAGTCGGGTTTGGGATTGCCAAATTTGGTATTCCGTTTCACATTTTATTTTCGTTGTAAAGTTTGTTTTTTAACCATTGTTGCATTTATATGTTGTAGGTATGAATTTGGTGCTTCCCAATTAAGTACATGTTCCATAGTACAAGTTCAAGTAATGTTTATGTCCTTTGGAATTGTTTGTGCATATTTCAATTTTTTAGCATAATGTAATTTGATATCCCTTTCTTGTTGTTTTGATGCTATTGTTGTTCTTGTGGTTGATAGACTGAGGCTATTGTTGTTTGTCACTTAGTCTCGTTGTACCTTGGACCATGCATTAGCCATACTTTGATTTTTGGTCTTATGTGGGTATGCTTAAGGGGATACTTAAATGCTTTGATGATAAAGGGTTGTTGCCTTGATATTCATACTTTGATACCAATTTTGTGAGTTCTTGCTGGTCATGTATTTCTTTTAATTCATCTATTGTGAATCTTGCTATAGGGTTGTTGCCTCTTTATGTTCTGTCAATAATTTCCATGCAATTCATTTTTTTTTTAAAAAAAGTCAATCAACCATTTGGTATGAAGTAATGACAAACATAAGCATCATTCATCGATAAGACTAGCTTTGGATTGAATTTTAGAATAATATGTCAAATTATGATATATTTATACGTCTGTTTGCAGTAGTGGCCCTCACATATTTCTTTTAATATTGTATATGCATCACGGTTCTCGATTTATTACAAATTTACTAATAATGTTCAATATTGTGTATGTATTATACATCTAATACCTTTGCCATTCATTCTCAATCACTTCATATTGAATTTGTGCCTTCTAACTTTGATTCCAACGACATTGAACTCTGTTTGCAGCATTTTAATGAGATGATATACTTTTAGATGATATATATGCTATCTAAATAATGTCCATTACATTACATGTTAACACGATCTTCATTTGCAAGCTATGGTTGATAGTTTGTTTTGGGATGATGAGACGACTGCAAAATTTATTTGAATAATGCTAGAATACAAAGATGAACTCATTTCAACTAACTTCAAATCTACCACATACACCAAGATCCAAGCTGAATTATTCAAAAGGACAGGAGAGACAAAGACTCCACATTAGTTGAGTACGAAATTCAATCGACTAAGACGTGATCAGCGCAATTATAAGTTTTTGAAAGGTTAGACCGATTTAGGCATACATCCTGGAACTGGTGCAATTATAGCAACTGATGAACAATGGCAAGTATTAGAGGTTGTAAGTGAATGTATTGGGATTACTATATTGTGTTATGTAATTACATATGTTAGTCCAAAAAAGTATGACTACTTTTGCATCATGTAGGTGCAAGAGGGTGTCAATAAATTTCATTATCATGGTCTTTCCAATTATGATAAGTTGACCCAATTGTTTGCTATTATGATTGCTACTGGTACATTTGCTTGTTCATCAACTTTATCACCTCTAAACTCCGAGGAGGAAAATTTTATGGAGTTTAGCTTCAAGGGTAAGGCAATTATAGAAAAATCGTTCGTCGCCGTACAATTTCAAGAAACCTGGCCATCTTGAATGTCTGATGCATCAATGAGCAGTGACAAGCGAAAGATAAGTGTAATGTCACCGAGTAGTGGTGATGGAGGGTCAAAGAAGTCTAAAGGTAGTTTATCTGTAGATATGCTTACTCAACTTTGGGCACAGAAATAGTTGTATCGTTCCAATTCATATGATCCAAATGACCCCTATTCCATTTTCAAATGCATGGAAGTCCTTAATGCTATGCAAATAGAAGGTCCAAATATATATTATCAGGCTATCCACATGTTTTTAAACCGTAATATGTGGCAAGCCTCTATGACAATGCGCCCAAAAATGCGGTTCGCATTTTTCAATCTTTGTAAAACATTTTAATGTCTTGATGTCCTGGACCACATGTTTAGTTTAATACTTGTGTTCTAACTTAATCTAGATAGTTTTATTCATGGAGTGTATGTATGACGTTTATGTAAGTTTTATTGTCTGTATAATGTGTTTATGTGATTAAATATTTTATGTTGATGTTTGTGGTTAGCATGTTACTAATTTTCCCTCATATGTAAAATAGTGTGATTTACAGGATGCATACTAATTCAAATTTTTAATCTTTCTACTTCTAGTGTGGGCGGACCATGGTGATGACAAAATCATCCAATACTCTGGTACTTTAGCTCTTATAGGAGATTTTGTCAGTTACATTTTTATGAGTGACTTGGTAATTTATCTTAACTTATATAACCATTTTGAGTGTCTTTTGATAGAATTTAGTTTCCATAAAAACCTAAAGAGATGATATTGGCATGTTATGAAGTTCGGTTCTATTACAAGTTTATTTGTTAAAACAATGCAACGAAGAAATATCAAAATAAGAGTTTTATTGTATCTATCTTGTGAAATGATTGATAAATTAGCTTCTGGTTAGTGATGGACCTCTGTTGAGTGATGTTAAAATATAACCCTTTGCATGATTATTATGTCCATGCATGTTTTAAGATATAATTGGCTCTCTTATTGTGACTGATCAGTAGTTGAGCTTTGCTTTTCAGTCATTTTAGAATCTTATGATCAATATTCATTTTTTTTTGGTTGTAGGTGGGCTTGGAAATCGACATAGTAGCTTATGGAGGTTTGTATGTGTTTGTAATAAATGCAGTAGCCATAGGTCTCGCACATTAAAGCAACTGATATAACGAGTTCAAAATGCTAGCACTACATTTCTAAACTATAAACAAATGGGTGGGAAAAAACTATTTTGGTTTTCGGCTTGTGAGGCTACATAGTGATGGCTTGGTTCATGTGTTAAGTACTAGTCAATTTCATTTCAACTTACTACATACTAGTCTTGGCTTCTTAAGTAGGAAAAATGTTTTCTTCCTGGTTCATGGATCTTTATTGGAGAACTAGCATTTTTGTTTCTAGTAACTAGAGCATGCTTATTTCAAATATGTTGTTTCTATTTACTTCGTCGTTTTAGTTCTTACTTTGTAATGCCAAGGTACTAGGTTTTGTAGGGTAAATATTTTGCCTTCTATTACTTATGTCGTGTTATTGAAAAATCCAAAAACTCAAACTCATATGATCTTTAGAATGGTTGGTTTTTTGCACCATAATATTGTTTTACTACAGTATTTCATTTACAATGGAAATGAATATACTCCCTTGCAATGTTGCATGTGAACATGTATCTTTGTTTTAGCCTAACCAAAATGTTGCTTTTCTTTGTTACTGGAGAAAAGCAAGCAATCATTCTTGCTTTAGAAGCCGCAAAGTTGGACCAAGTTAATAGAGCGGAAGACAAGTAGTTTTTTTTTATTATTATAAGCTAAGATAGATTTGGTTTCTAACCCACATAAAGCAATTAATACTATTTTTTTTGTATGCTATTGCAATGATACATTGCCCTTTGCTGTATGAGTGCTACTTTACGTAGTAGTTCTGAGATGCAATATGTGTCAGTTTTTTGTTTGATTATCTGAATCTAAACATACTGATATGTTTTTTTACTACTTTGGTGTCTAATTATCCAAGAGAAGCACAAGCCATCCTTGCTAGAGCTCAATTTACGTCAATATGAATTGCTATGGTATTAGAATCACTCAAGGGGCATGTAGGCATTAAGATAAGTCTTCAATATAATTAGGGCTAAAGTCCTACTTTTATTATCAACATTGTTTACTATGTATCTACTTTAGTTGGTAATTGTGAATTAAAATTATTGTTTTAGGAAAATTTTCAACAACCTTAACTTTTCTCTGTTCCTTGTCGAGCCCCAAGCACCTAATGCTAAAATTTTAGCCATGTAAATGTAGATTGATTTTTGTGTGATTTGATTATTTATGTATAAATTTTGCATTTTAAAAATTTGATCTCAACTTTAGTATTTATTTTTGGTTCTGCAAATCTCTAGAATATGCAATTATCTAGTGTGCATTTTCTTTCATGTTTGTGATGGGTTTTGCAGGCTACAAGTCTGAGAGTTGTTAAACAATATATAAATACTTTTAGTAATATTGCAAAAGTGGTGTAGCACATATACTATCAACTTTAACCGATGTGTAAGTTGTGATTTTTTTCAAAACATTTACTGGTTTATTTGACAATATTTTTACTATTATTTGGTAGGGAACAACACTCTTGCTTCCCACCAATGTTTCTGATCCTACCAACATGGTGACTCAAACATTGGCTTTATACAAAAAGTTAGTTCTTGATCGGAATTCTGGTAATGCACTTTCAAAGAATTTTAAATCTGTATATGCGGAATCATCTCCAAAAAGAGAGGATGATAACTCTCAGAGTGTTGTTCATGAAGTTACATTGTCTCTAAGGAATTCTAAATGTGCATTTGTGGAATCGTGTTTAATTTACTAGATTGGCATAATTTTGATTAAACACTCCTTGCATTGTCTCTAAGGAGGACTAGCATTTTTGTAACTATATATCACTGGTACAAGAATGTTGTGGTTTACTCTTTTGTTTTCAAATTTGGATTTCTTCATCATTCATTAGTAATGTTAATAAATACCTAGAATTGAGAAGCATTTTGGGGGGATGGCAAGTGGTTCCTTATGTGTAACAAATGCCATGCGACATGAATTGGATTAGAACTGGGGGATCAAGAAAGCAAATGAACTCTCTTTGCTTTATATTTCTTTCCAATTAGTCATAGTTATGCATTAGTTGCTATAAGTGATTCTATATCCTCTTCTTTTGGAATACCCAAGAGCTGTCGTTCTTTATGATCAATCGCATGAATTTTTTTGACCTTCCCTTAATGAGAAGCATGAGGAAACAAGCTTTTGTCTATCAATGATTAATCCTGAAATATGAATTTTAGTTGTTCTGTAGGATTGTTGAAAAGCTAAGCCAATGTTTATGTCCAAAATAGCTGGAATAGAGATGATGTTCTCAAACTTATTTATAAACTTAGTGTTCATAGTGGACTACAAAAATGTAACTTATACGCAATCTTTGTCATGCAGAGGTATTCTCTTCTTAAAAATCTTAAAATGGATTCATGGATTTCCTTCTTTGGCTTCAATAAATAGGAAAATGTGATAACTAGTTAGTTTGCATAATGTTGCTCGCCTATCCCTTCACAATTTGACAAAGTCTATCTATAAATGTTTCCTTGATTTTGATCATTTGTTTCCATTGGTCTAAAATTCTAGTAACTATAGTAGTCCAAATTTCCATTCACAAGTCAATGGTAAAATTATTTTTCTTAATGTCACTACTTGTGGAGAGGATAGAAGGGATTGCAGGCCTTAATGTGTCTTGTTTTCCCTTTCCACAATTCCTTACCACGAATACAGTTTAATGTTGTCCTAGTCCTTATTATGTAACAATGTTTTACTAAATTTTTTTCAAAAGTGTGAAGTTCGATTAACATCAGACTGCATTCATCGTAATTTTTTGCCATCCATTTACTCATGTTTTTCAATGAAAACACTCCATAATCCTTTTTTTTGTGTGAATGTTTTAAAAGTTTTATACTCTTCAAAAATGTGACTCTCAAATAGCATCTGTTATTCTTCTATAGCAATGCAGGGTTGTTCATTTTTTTTTTTTCAGATTTCATAGGCGAAAAAAATGTAAAGTATAATAGATATTCTTGTTTTATATACTTGAATGAACATTTTGCCTATACTTGATAAGGCATGAATATTTGTCTATTGATCCATTTAGTATGTATCTGATTCCTAGTTTTTGTACTCAGGTACATATATAAAGGCTTCTTATTCAAGTATTTTACAAAACGCTATTAGATTAGTCTATAGAGAAGAAGTTTTATTTCAGTCTTACCAAGTCAATGGTACAAATGGTTTGACCACATATTCTAAGGATGGCAGAGTACTTGGTGCATATGATGATGAGTACAATGGAGTAATTGCTCATCCCGAAGGTCTACCATCTAACCCCATTGTTTTTTGCATCCATACTTCGTTCATCAATATCTCATTAGAAACGGAAGGTAGTCTTCGCTATCTTGTACTAGTTTGTATATTGCTATAGTTTTAACAACTACTATTAGGCTAAAATGTTTAACAATTGGATGCAAGTGATTCATTCAGGTGGCACAAGTATCAATTTCTTGATTTTTTTTCCAGTGTAAATAAACACTAGCCTATCTCAGTTTGTGGTTCCACTAGTAGTTAGTTCCTTCCCAGTTCCCATTACAACTTCATTTATTTAGTCTTGCATGGAGTTCACTATTATCATTCTTTGCAGGGGAAGAAGGGAGTCTCGCTCAAACTGGCAATAATAAAATTTGAACTTGTTCCTATAGCAGTGAAGGTACTCTTTCACACCTAAAGTTTCGCATAAAGAGGAGGAAAGTCGTATTGTTTTTTGGTTAATATTTAATAGTAGAAAATTTGTAAAGATTGATTATGCGCTTTTTATATATGATGTTAATTTGGTTATGGTGAAGTATAGGAAGGATTTCAGTACCACTATACTGAAGAGATATTATGTGATGATGACATATTGGATTCCTGAAAAAACCTGCTTACTCCCACCTAATGCCACTCATCAAGTTAGAGTCAGGGGGTTTTGTGATCAACAACTGAAATGAGGTACATTATGCTTATGACTAGAGGATGCTAAAGAAAACTATAATTTTTTCTAAAGCCTTTGGTAGTAGTTGTTGAACCAATCTAAGACTTTAGTTATTAGTTTGGTTAACTTTTTAACTACTCTTGTATGTGTCGGCAACATTTAGTGGCACCCAGGAAAGCTAGGAGTTCCCTTATTATTTTTATTGGATTCATTACTTCTATTGCTGCTTTTGGCATGACTAAGATTGTTCGAGGATAGACATCCCATGACTTCTTTTGGTGTAATTCTACTAATTTGGAAGACTAATGTTTATATTTTCATTACATAATCAATGCTACAAGGACTTTTCTCCAATTGGTTTTATTGTTTGATAATTGGTATGAGACATCTAAACATTTATTTATAGAGTTTTGAAATTTTGAACATTGCAGTTGATATTTTGAACATTCTTGTCCTTTGAAATGAAGGGACATTTTGAATGTTTTGAGTGCAATGTTATGAAAATTGCTCTCTTAGGTGCTTCATCTCTAAATCCAAATAATTTAAGGACCATTGCCATTCAAGTAGGGGTAACTTCAATTATTAATAATGTAAATCAATGTAATAAATGAAAAATATTTTCAATTTCAACCTAATAATTGTGCTTGTCCAATCACCAAAAAGTTGGCAGGAAAATGGACAAATGATGATGTTGCTCTCATAAGTTTATAGCAACAGAAATGTGAACAATACTTTGTCAATCAGACAATTGCATAAAAAAAAGTAGTGGTACGTAAACAAAATAAAAATTGAACCAGTTTAATTGTTCAAATTTCATGGAGTGGTTTATATTCATCAGAGTACAAAAGTTGAGAGGCTATTCTTTCATATGCACAATAATGGCCCAAATGTAGATTGTATTTTTTCACATGTATTTTCTCCAACTCTTAGAATGCATGTACTTCACACATGGTTTGTCTATTTGAGTACAAAATATTTTGAATCTTATAATACAACTTTATAACTTTTCAACAATTGCAGAATATGATTATTGGATAGATTCCAAAATAATAATTTAAAATTGAAGAGTTAAATCTCTAAATAATTGGGCATCTATGGTTGAGATTATTATTAGAACAATATACTAACAAGAATTCTCAAACTTGTGGTGGAAGTTTTCATATATTCCTTATAACAAGTTTCAAACATTTCTCATTTGTATTTTGGAAAGGAGATTTTACGTGTAAGTTTTTTTTTTTCCTTATGAAATTTGTATTAGGATTTTTTTGAAAACAATCACAAATATGTTCGTGAGGTAAGTTCACTAAATATATCTATGTACTATAATAATTTGTTCTTATTTGTTTTGAACCAAAAAAATTCCACCCAAAAAGAGTAATTAAAAATAGGATGTGTTTTGTTTATAATTTTCGTTTTCATTATAAAATGGTTTACAAGCTTATTTGTACTATATTAGTATTAATTGTCTTCAAAATGATTTTGTGAATTGCACTTTTTTATCATGTAAAAGTGTTACATTATATTTGTGTTGATCCATTTCATATTCATATTGCATTATTAGCATAATGGATTCACAGTATCAATCTATAGAGGGGTATCGTGGAATTATTTTTATAATTAAATTGGAGACAATATAGATGATGATAAATCTTCATATTCAGACAACGAATCTTATGAGTTAGAACTTTTAATTATTCTTAATTTAAATGCATATGAGAAACAACTGTGGATTTCACAACAGCCATGTTGTGATTCTGCATTAATATAGACATATGTTCATTGAGGAAATTGTGTGTTTGTTTCTTATACATGTGAGTCACAATCAAAGACAACAAGTGTTGATGGAGAGATTTCAACACTCCTTGGAGATAATCAATTGGAATGTTAGAAGGATTATTGGGTCTATAGTAGCGTTGGGATCGGTGGTAATTCATCTGAGAAATTAGCAAAATGTACACCACGAATTTTGAATAATGCAAAATACTATCTATGGTTTAAGGTATGGATCAATTTTGTGTTTCTCGTTAAAACGTAAAAGAATTTTACCATGAATGTATAATAATGCTTACTTATGATATATTTGTCATACGTCAACTATTCAAAATTGTATTGGTGCAATTAATGAAACAATAGTATCTACTTGGGTTTTGTGTGATAGAAAGGAAGCATGTCATAATCGTAACACAAAAATTTCACAAAATGTATTAGCAGAAAGTGACCATAATATGTGATTTATTTTTTGTCCATGTAGGTTGGGAAGGTAATGCATATGATGCTCGTGTTTGTGGGGATGCATTTTGAGACAAGAAAATAATTTTCCATTCCCACCTCAAGGTAATAAATAACTAATCATTCATGTTTGTACAAAGCACACATTTAGTATGAATTGCAAAAATTATAATATAAAGTTGCATTAATGGTATCTATTTAATAATTAGTTTCTCTTAATTATCTAATATAATTTATTGCTAACATTATAATATTATATATGACATAAATATAAACACAATTATGGTAGTGACTAGTTCACGCAAAAAACGTCATCTATATTTTACTGCACTTATGAATTTTTGAAAGTAAATATTATACTAGTGACTTGGCATATAGAAACATTCTTGGTTTCTTGCATTGTACCGTGGTCAAAGGTATCATTTATGTTATTTTCGTGAAAGTGGCAATGGTCCTAAATCATGGAAAGAACTATTTAATCACCGTCATTCCTCAGTGAGGAATATAATTGAATGGACTTTTGGTATCCTAAAGAAAAGATTTGCCCTATTGAAAGGGCCAATGCAAAAATATATGATGGTTAGACAAACATCAATGGTAATTACATATTGTGTACTTCATAACTTTATTAGGGAGCACCTAATGATGTATATTTTTTGGAGCACTTAGACGAAGACATGATTATGGATCATGATGGATTGTGAGTGATTCTTCATTTGGATACTTCCACTAAAGGAGTAGGTGAGTGGAATGAATTTCAAAATCAAATTGCAATGCATATATGGAATTATGATAGGTAAATTCAGGTGTTGATTGTAAACTTTGTTAGACATTATCATTTGTCATATAGTACTTGTTTTATTATTATGATGCTAGTTATGTGTATAAAATTCAAAACTAGATAAATTTCATGTAAATACATGTATTATTAATATGTATTTTGTGAGTTATGAATTTCACATTTTATGTTATCACTCAATAGAAGGAGAAAAAACATACATGTTATCCCAATTTTATTACAATAATAAAAAAATAGAAAATTACACATTCTATCTCATGTTTGGATAAAAATAATATGTTGAAGTTATTTTTTTTACTGAATAATGAAAAAATTCCCTTCAAAACAAAAATAGGTCAACAAAAATTCTCACTCCTTTTACCAAAAAGAAAATGAAAAAATGGCTTACCAAACAATCTAAAAATTCCCTCCAAAACAAAAATAGGTCAACAAAAATTTCCACTCCTTTTACCAAAATGAAAATGAAAAAATGGGCTAACCAAACATAACAAATACTAGGCAATGATTCAAAGTTTCTAATTAATTTTAAGCTGTAGAAAATTCAAAATCTTAGATTGCATAAATTAAAGAGGAGGAGAAGACTCCTTATCAGACTACCAAACAATTTGTTTCATTTTGGTGACAAAAAGTGATTAAGAAAAAAAAAAACATGAATGTACAAGAAAAGATGATAATTAAAGAGAGTGGATTTACTGAAATATATTTAGAAATGAATCACATAATCCTCCAGAAAAAGAGGAAATAATTGATTTGTTGTGTTAATTTGAGGTTGTGATTAACAAATTATTTAATTCATTATAGTTAACTCCATGCTCTTAATAAGAATTTTAAAAATTGTGTATGTTTTTTAAGAATTTGTAATTCTATTACGTACTTATGAGGAATTTCCCCTTTTTGTTTTATATTACGTAATGTAAAGATAACATGGGAAAAACTCTTTTTTATCACCAAAAAAAAAAATTTAAAGTGAATTTTGTTCTAGTAAAGAAGAGGGTATCAAAATCTGTAATTTTCCATATGTTGTCCAACCCGGATTGACCCGACTGGTTGGCCCAGGTCAATCACGAATCAGGTTGGGCTCGGTCCAAGTTTGTATAAAAATTCCTAGTTTTAAAAAATCAGTCAAAACCCGTTTGATTGGTCAATATCAGGTTGATCCGAATTTAAGAGGTTTTCACTTTTTTTTTTAAAATGAAATTTTAATTTTTAAAAATTATAATTTTACCCCATATTTTTATAAAACTTATTTTTAAGGCTTTTTACATGAATATTTTGAAATTTCACCCACAAAGTTATTTTTTTAAATTTAATATCTCAAACAATTATAAAAAAGATTTCTTACAGTTTTTGACACATTTTTTACTTAAAACATGTTTTATACTATTTTTCATGAAAGTATTCAATTATACATTTGGAATTTCATGCAATTTATACTTAATTTAAATTTAACTACATTAACAAATTAAATAACTCATTTCTAATATATTTATATACTAATATTAATATTTTTATAATTACTTTATATTTATTATATTATAATGATGTCATCTAATTTTTTACTATCGGTTTAACAGGTTAACCCTTGACTCCTTCACTTGACCGGTTAATACTCCGGTCCAATTTTTACCACACCGGTAATTCTAACATTATTGAAGAACCATTGCCTAGACGTACTTGAAGTGTTGCATTAAGTAAAGAAGACATTCACCACCCTGCCATGTTATGAAGAGGCTAAACAAACTGTACGTTTCTTCAAGAAGAGAAAATCAGAACTGGAAAAACAAAGATCTAATGTTGCAATAGTAAGAGTAAGATCACAAAAAGCTCTTTCTTGCTGAGATATATGACGGTTGAAATTAATGGCAGAGCAGATGGCAGATCTCTGAAATTGTTAGAAAGCATCATTATAGGGAAACTCCAATGAGGTTTTTTCATTCTTGTTTAATTGCATGCACATTTGTACACAAAATCAGCATCCCTACCTGCATATCAGAAAATTTCTTCACTATCACATTGAACTTCAGCAGTGTAGCAGAGGATTTTATGCATTGTCATAAATTCAAAGCTTCAAACAACCAATTTTCTTTTTCTCAAGAAGGAAAGGGTGAATGGAGTGAATGCTTATTCTAAGAAAATGAACAAATTCTTATACTAGGCTATGCATGTTATTGCTTCACCGGAAATTCGCCCTGCCCCTGCCATACTCGTATCTCTTTCTGAAGCCAAACTGCACTACACCAACCATAGTATCTCAACTTAGACAACAGATAACCTGATCTGTGGTTAGCAACTTTAACTTAGGAATGGTAAGAAACTTAAATGCAGCAGCTGAAGATAGCATTACTTAGCAACGAGTTCTGTTTCTGGCTATCTTTCTTGTGACTAATGAACACACCTTTAAGCATTAATTTTTTATAGTGGTAATGCACTTCATGAGCATTGCAACAACATCTGGGGATACTTTTGTGGCAGATTCCTTCAAAATTCGGATTTTGGTTTCGGTTTCTGTTTCAAGTCTTTTCACAGTAAAATCAGAGTTCCCACTTTTCTGCGAATCAATAGAAAAGACATGAGTACCAACAGGCTTGGAAGTATCAATTAAAAAAAAAACAGAGAGAGAGATTCAATAATCCTTTTAGGTCTTGCAACACAATGGGTTGAGAAAAAAGAAAGGGAAGCAGAATTCTAAGTTTGTTAATGCATAAATTGATATGATAGCAAATGTGAGAAAAGAGAAAATAGTGCAACAAGAATTACACCTACTTCAATGGATGAACATTGTTTTCATCTCATCAAACACAAACCTCAGAAATGTTCTTTTGGTACTCATCTTCCAAATGGGCACGATATCGCGCAATTTCACTCTCAGCTTCTACCTTAGCCTGCCTCAGTCTGGTTAGTTTCTCTGTGAAAGAAATGTATACATATTAATTACTTCTCTAGTAGTAAACCACCCAATATACCTGAGGCAAACAAAAAGGAACGGGAAGAAAAAACACTACACTGATACCGAACCCCCGTGTGCAATCACATAAGTAACATAATCACGGAATGCATATGCAATGACCATTGCATTAATTTGTTCAGCAAGAACGATATGTGTATCTTGGAATGCATAGGATCATATATTGGAGGCGGAAAGTATGGATTATCGTACTGTTTTTAGCCGTTGTAACAATTTGCTGTGCCTCTTGTTCTGCAGTCAGCAGCATCTGGATGCCCCCTTGTCCTCTCATTGCATCCATTCTAGCTGTTCTAGCTGTAGGAAAAATAGATTAGAATAACAATTGCATATCCCACCAGCATCAGTGGGTAATGTTATAATGAACACTAGGCCTAAATTTCTTTTAGGTAATATTAAATGGACTCCTATCAATAAAACTACAAATCACATCTAATATTCTCCTATATAAACCACTCTTCCCAATCAAAAGTTGATCAACTAGGTAATGTAGAAGATCCCATGTGAGATGAAAGGATGATTATCTGAAACAACAACAATGAAAGAGAAATTTCCTTTGAATAAATCATGTTACAAACAGCAACGTTCTAGAAAATGCCATAAAGATCAAAATGGGAGGATCTTTTCCAACTTTCATTGTATAATCATTCATCAAGAGATCAAAAACCAAAATTCCCAAAGACATTAAGGATGAAATTCAAGAACTAGCAATATATGTCCTTAGGTTACATGCATGTCTCCATAATTGTGTTTGATATAAACACAAGTCATTGCAGGCAAAATCGTGGGATTGTGTTATGATTGTTTTCTACATATATATGTAGAATGATAGACCAAGATTTAACAACCATAATGCTTAACATAAGGGGCCATGGAAATTTTTCCATGGTGCTGTTAATTTTT
Source organism: Gynochthodes officinalis (assembly GCA_020080225.1). Lineage (NCBI taxonomy): Eukaryota > Viridiplantae > Streptophyta > Magnoliopsida > Gentianales > Rubiaceae > Gynochthodes > Gynochthodes officinalis. Next base: position 16,354,605 of record CM034620.1, read on the forward strand.
TTTTTTATATTTTGTCATTTGCAAGAAATAACTAATATTTAGACAACACCATCATAGTCACCTGGACAGGGGAAACGAAGGTTTTGTAGAATATAACGTTGGCAACTGGAAGTATTTTGCAGAAAAGAGAAATGAGAGGCTGGTAGAGATAAGAAGAGAGATGAACTGCATTCTCCTTATGAATAGGATGTGAAGTTAGTTAGAGTTAGTCCTGGTAATTAGCATTCATTTTTCTTTTTTTTTCCCTTTTTTTGGAAATTGTCATTTTAACTACTATAATTTTGGCCACACCACGTAAACAAATGTTTTTTCCCCCTTTATCTTTTGTTCAATGGTCAACATCATTGAAGGGAATTCAATTAAGTTTTTTTTTTAATAAAGAGAAACTAATACAAATTCCGCATATAAGTACCACGCTATTTTTAAACCTTAAAACGTAGGTTTAAAGAAAAAAAAAAGAGGTAATTTCTTGCCTTTCTTGGATTTGAATGCCAGCTACATCCACAAGCACTCAAGTTGCCTTTTTTAATTTTATAGGAATGTTAGTTTTTATAAGGGAAGTTTGAAGGCAAAATTAAATCAAACTCAAAATTTTATTCTAAGAATAAACAAGCATCAATCTTGTCAGGTTCACTTATATGTGTATAACAAGTTCTCAACTATTTTACCTATAGTTTCCCGTTTTAAAAAATAAAAATAAGTTAGCAAAGTATTGTTCAAGATTACATGAAGTACATTTGATTTTTTCCATTAACTTAAATTATAGTCATGTGATCGATAGATTTCGAATTGAACTCGAACTACTAAAAGTAGGTAAAATTTCGCTATAGATCCTTAGAAAACAAATAAATAAATTGCCTCATATCAACATTCTACTTAAACTAACAATACACACTTTCCCTTCCAAGTACGTACTACAAAAGATTGATAAATCAGAAATTTCTTGAAGAAATACTTGAGGAGGGTGTGACCCATCAATGAGATACTATCATTTCTTTTTCATTTTCCTTAATTTTTTTGTTTTCGTTTTTTTTTTATTTGATGTGAGGCTTTCATTATTTGTGATTAGTAAAACATGTTCGTTTTATTGATAGTTGAAAATGTATACAAAGAATTAGGCAAACAAATGAAATTATTTACCTCAGGGCTTAAGAGAGTAATTCTAGGAAAAAAGAATCACATTTTGTTTTATCCCTACCAGCACCATCTTTTTCATTCGGATAAATCAAACCACCTAGCGAGAAAAACCTATGATATTACATCCATCCCAAAAAAAGAGAGTTTAGTTTCAATTTTTTTTTTGTTCTAAAAAAAGAATTTACTTTTAATGTGTACCAAATTAAAAGGTAAGAATAAAAATATATAAAATTATACATTTAATTATGTATTAAATGTTATATCTGCTAATTTAAAAAAATTGTATTAAATAAAAAATATACTTTTAATTTTTCACGACATAGGAAATATATTATATGTCATGATCTTAAAATTTATTCACATAATTACCGAGGAACATAAAAATCATAATTAGTTGCCCAAATCCTACGGTGAGAACGAACTTAGTGGAGAGAGGTTAGAATGAAATATTATATTGGTTGATTTATAGGTCGAAAGTTTAATTTAGAGAGAGAAGGGAAAGATTGAGCAAAGCTTGTTCCACACTTACCTTCACATTAATTTGCAATTAAAATGTATTCCTCTTGACCAGATACATATTCTTTTTCTATGCTTTGATCCACAACCTTTTTCCATAAAGTCAACGATTTTGACAATGATGGCCACATGAAAGCTTGTCTTGAGTTTGAATAGTCAACACAATTGATTTGACAATAATGGCCACACGAAAGCTGGTCTTAGTTTTGAAATAGACAACATAATTGATTGTATCAAAGAAAACTTGAAATTTGCACAATATTTAAACAAGCGATTAAAGAATGTGTCATCCTTTTATCCTGTCTTGTTCCTGATTAAGTGCTCTATATGTGTGTTTTTAAACTAATTATTAAGAATATATAGCAGCTGGCCTTGCCCGATGATCACTCAATCAATATTGGGATTAAAATGTGAGGGATTTGGACTCCCACTTTGTCATTTTCGCTCCCCTCGTCCCTTTATTAAGATCGTGTAAAAAAGTGACAGCCAAATAGAAAATTGTAATTGTAAATATTGTAATTCTTATATAAAAAAAAAAGACTCGCCTAACATTGTGTGAGTTACATAAATATTGTAATATAATGAAGAATTGTAATTGTCAAACACTAATAGCATAAATTCTCTAAATAGATCAATCAAATGAAAGAAACTCTCTTATAGTCAAAAAAGAAAATTGTTGATGGAGTTGAGATCCACTCTTTCCTGATGCAAAAGTTCAACCCTAATCTTCATTTGAACGTTTATTTATATGATAGATGTCGACATTGTTTTCGGTATAAAAATTCTAATAGTCAAATCAATGAAATTCTCTTCTAGGCAAATCAGTAATAAGTTTTTGGCAAGTAATGTATAATTTTACTATAGGTGAATAATATATATATATATATATATATATATATATATATATATATATATATAAAAGATTTAAAATTATATACCTATGACGTAAACCACAGTAAGCTATCAAATCTTGTGCACTATAAACATTTGTCATTGATTCAATCACAAACTTTTTAAAAACTCTTCATGGATCTTACCCTTAGACGGAATACTAGAGGTGACAGTTCGTAACACAACACGAAAATACGATATGAATCTAATACGTATTGAACAGGTACAAATATACCATTTCGCGAGTTCGGGTCAAAATCAAGTCGAACTCCATTTATCACGAAAAATAAATAGGTCCAATTAAGTCAACTCGCAGGTCAACCCATTTAACCTGTTTAAGATAATTTAAAAAATTATCTAATAATAATTTTATAAAATTGAAAGTCATTGTATAAAATATACTTTTAAATATTTTTGGTGTTTTAATCTTTTATAAGTATATAAGTATTTTTTGTATTGTGTTACCCTTGAAATAAATAATTAATTAATTTTCATAAATTTCACGTGTATATAGGTATTTTTGCATCGTTTTCGTGTCGTGTTGTATCTTGTTACCCATGAAATAAATAGGCCATGTTCAGGTTATGTTACCTGACACGTATAATTAAAGGGATCGTATTCAAATTCATATAAAACCTATAATACATATGTCTAAACACGACACACAAACCCAGAATACATACTACTATCAAGTGCAGATTCAGTACTCATTCAAACTATTACATCAAATGTGTGCTTATTTATTTATTTTATCCTTTGTTCATGATCCTTGTGGTTGTGGCTATAAGCGCTACCATTGCAAAGAAAGTAAGAAACATCTTGATTTAGACTTTTGAAGATCATCCACCAAAGTATGGCCCCTACCAGACTTGGCATTATTAGTCTCCCGCTTTGCGGTGCGCCACATTCCTCAAGAATTATATCGTTTTAATTCTATTCTCATGCCAAGTTAAGGTCTTTTCATTATACTTATCTACGCGATCAACTATCATCATTTTTTTGTGCGATTATTTTCTCACAATATTAGATTTATAATCTCTATGGTGAAATTTGCTTTCCTTCTATTACATTCATTGAATTTTGTTAAGTCTACTTTCAATGCGTATTAGCACTTTGACATATAATTGGGATTGAATGGCAGTTTTAAATTTGAACGGAAATTGAGTTTTGTTTTTGTTTAAGAAATTTTAAATGTCTTGACTATTGAAATTAAGTACAGTTGAAGGGAGACCAATTTATCGCGTTAATTTCATTGTAAATTGAATGCCGAATTTAACATATAAGCCATCCACTGTGATCGAATATGTAATTGGGTATACAAATATGTTGTACTTGTTTTAGTGTATATGTATATATATAATTTTTTTGCATTATGATCTTGAGTTACGAGTTAATATTAATGCCATTTACAATTTTCAATTCGTAGTGAAGACTTTTTCTGTTACTTCATGGGAGGCCATTCCCTATCATATAATATTATCAACATCTCATGATGTTGTGAAAATAGGTTACGTGAGATATGTTTATTTTCGTTCATTTTTATTAGGGTTATATTGGAGTGGTGAAATTGTACAAACCAATGTTGGCGTGTCATATTCTCCTCCGTATGCTAATCACACTATGAGGATAACTTTAAAAATTTTCTTCTCTGAGTTAGAGAACTTGATATACCAATGTGTCGCAGTCGACAAAAAATGAGTACAGGTTAAAAATGTTGTTCTGTCGACCATGCAATGTTCGTAATTATGTCATCTACAATGGCGTAGCCATTTTAGATGACTTTGGAATAGAAGTTATGTATAACGTGGCTCAAGAAATTGACTCTTTCTTCGCTGAAATTTACATAATGCCTGAGGTTATCACTCCAACACTACAAATGTATGGTTGTGTCATTGGCGCAAGTCATGGTACATTTCAACCCTTACTACAATTCCATTCTCAATCTATTCCTCATTCTATTCTTTAGTCCAGTGTTGACATGTCACCACTCATGTCTAGTCTTTCAGTGTCAACATTCACTCACTCAATAGTAAGGGCAACTACAATGGTAGGACCGTTAATTGTTCATGTGCACACACCAATGCCTTCATCATCATCTCCAGTTTTGAATTTAATTAGTGTTGCAACATCTCCTAATACAGCTGATACTGAGAGGTGAATGTGTCGGATAACACTCAGTTCCCAAGGACCTAATTTTGAGGAAAAATGTGGTGATCTCACAAATAATCATTTCGTTGATGGATTTAATCCAACTAATCTATCAGCCGAGCCACAACCATTTGAGGACGAGAGTATTGTAGAGGAAAAAGTGTGGCCACAGAGTGATCCTGACAACAATTCCCATCACAATAGCGATGATGTTAGTCTTCGTGCAGACAATAATGAGCGCTTGTCAGAATCCCAACGGAACTATATTTCGAAAGGATTGGTGTTTTTCAATGACATCGATAATTATGATAATAGTGATCCCACAAGATAGGGTAAAACGGAATGCATTTGAGTACGGAACGAAGAAAACCAACGAATATGTTTGGGAATGCAATTTGATTATGAAAAGCAATTGAAACGAGCAATTACCTTGTGGTCTACTAATTACAATGGAGAGTTCAAAGTAATAAAAAACAAGCTCCATATTTGGGTGGCAAAATGCAAGATTCAACTCATAAATGAGGCTTCTGAAGACCCTCATCGATTTGAAGCACTCTATTTGTGGAGTGTTTGTGTAGTAAATAAACGTACTCATAGAATGTGACATATCACAAGGTAGTACAATTATCTCGGTGCAAACCAAGAAAATCACTACACAAACTTGACTTCATCTCTTATAGCCGCCCACATTTGTCATGCGATTGAAGAAGATCCCTATTATGCTATAAAGAGCATACAAACGAATATTAAGAAAGTCTTTGGAGTAAATGTATCATATAAGAAAGCTAGACATAGTAGGTGAAAGGTGATTGAGTTTGTATATAGAAATTGCAAAAGCTCGTTCATTGACTTGCCACGTTATATAGAAGCACTTAGAGATGTGAACTCGGGAACTGTTGTTGAATGGCAGCACCATTCAGTTGGCAATGGTAGTGTATGGACTTTCAAATACATCTTTTGAGCGTTTGGTCCAGTGATCGAAGCATTTCACAAATGTAGGCCAATAATAAGTGTCGACAGCACTCACTTGCATGGCACCTATAGAGGCAAACTATTAGTTGCAGTTACATAAGATGCTAATAATAGCATTCTACCTTTGACATTTGCCATTGTAGACGAGAAGATAGTGGATAGTTTGAGTTGGTTCATGCAATAGCTCAGACTGCATTTGACCGACACTCACTATGTGTTGTGTCTAACAGACACAGAGATACAGTGCATGTGATTACCCATATGGATGAGTGGAATGAGCCAATAGTATTTCACCGTCTTTGCTTGAGACACATTAGAAGTAATTTAATGGCTAAAGTAAATACCTTGCAGTTGAAGAGGCTTTGTTGGTCTAACGGTAGTGCTCGGCAGAAACGGAAGTAGAAATTGTGTCGGAACTTAATTCAAGCTATTATTGCTGAAGGGTAAAAGTACTTGTTCGTTATTAATTGGACACAATGGTATTTAGCATATGATGAGAGCCACTATTGGGGCACTTTAACTATCAACATCTCCGAAAGTTACAATAATGTGCTTCGTGGAGTTAGAAATTTACCAATAAAAGCAATTGTAGATATTACCTTTCACCTAATTGTAGAGATTTTTACGAAACATCCAGTTGATGTATACCATTGTCGTTACAATTTGCAAAATAATATATGAGAGATTTTTAAAAAGGCAGATTTGGTGGCACAAGGGCACCAAGTGTCTGAATTTAATTACGAACATTGTGTTTACAAAATCACCGAACAACATATTGATGGTGAATGTGGAAATTGTCAAACAGTTATATACTACAGGCATCATTGCACATGTGAGAAGTGACAAATGTATAAGTTCTTATGTTTTCATGCATTGGCAGTGTTCAAGTTAATGAGGGACAATCCATATTTGTTGGTGACTAAGGTGTACACAGTTGACACATATGTTCAGCAATATTCTGATCAGTTCACTCCTTTGGCAAACCCAAATTATTGGCCGTTTCCTGGATGAGAACTACAACTAGACTGAAATATGTTTACCCATTAACGTGCGGGTTATGTTCGTGGGGGTCGAATACCTAATGAAATGGATGTTCGACACCTTAATAAGCCTCGTAAATGTGAAAATTGTCATCAAACTAGTCATAATCGAAAAAAATATCCATATGCTTAGCATACAGTTTGATTTTTATTTGTATTTAAAGTTGTAAATATATTTATTTGGTTTTGAAGATGACTTCTGCAGTTGTATCAATTTGTTGTGTTGTAATGAATTATGATTACTATTTTTGGTTACTTTTTTTTTGGTAATAAATTAAGATTATTCTATCCATTTCTTGTTTACAGTGTTTGAATTATAAATTTACGATTGTTTGCTTTTGGGCGCTTATATTTTGTTGTTGAAGGTTGAGAATCATATATGTAATATTGTGTATGCGGGGAGTATGGAATTTCATAGGGGAAACTTTGCCCCCTTTTTTTATACAGCATTTGAGTTGTAAATTTATGATTGTTGGCCTTTGGGTGCTTCTGTTTTGTTGTTGAGCATTGAAAATGATATATTAAAATTTTGTATGCAGGGGGTGTGAGACTTGATAGGGAAAACTCTCTCCTTTTTTGTATACACAGTATTTGAATAGTAAATTCATAATTGTTGGCTATTGGGTACTTGCGTTTTTTTTGTTGAATAAGGAAAAAAATAATTCCTTATATAAATTGAAGATTTTTTGTCCCACAGATATGTATCCTTGGCCACAAATTCCAAAGTTGTAATTTAGCCATAATCACCATAGGGTTTCATCTCTATTTCACTGTCACTATCAGATTCATAACTTTAGATACAAAGATGCGATGGTAATTTTTGGAGACACACGCTGATTCCAGATTGGGTGGCGCATTATATACGGATGGCTGGCTTTGAGGAGGTTGTGCAGTGTGATCACGTAAAAATTGATTACGTTTTCATCACCACACTAGTAGAGAGATAGATACGAGGACACATACATTTCATCTACCAGTCAGTAAATAGATTGTCAAATTACAAGATGTAGATGTATTATGGGATATTCGTATGGATGGGTTGTCGGTTATTGGCACTGACAACTCACAACCGGTGAAGCGTAGATCAGTAGATAGACTTATTTCAAGGATTGTTGGAATTTAAACCGTCGCATTTGGTTATTAAGGGGATAAGACTAAAGGCAGACTGTTTAGATATGGCGTTAGATATCCATTTACCTAATGATACAAGCGATGATAGCTGTATCCAACGTACATGTATATACCTCATGATACTATTGGGTGGCCTATTATTTTTGGACAAATTCGACTATTGAGTGTCGCTGCTATACCTATTCATGTTAACGGATTTTGGAGTGACACAGACATATAGTTGGGGTAATGTGATACTAGTACATTAGTACCACAATCTATTTGATGTGCCACACCGACAGCTACTGAGATCGTGGGGCCATTAGTTCTATTGTAGGTAAAATAGATATTTACATAATTTTGTTTTAAATATTTGAATATTTAGGTTTATATCTAATATAAAATTATAACTTTTTATAGTTATGTGTTTGAGAGAGAATAACTATTATCTGGACAGATCATGGTAATCTGGTTGATGGTTTTTTATTTTCGTAGGGTGCGAGGTTCTTGATGATAACACATTTTAATTGTTATAAAACTTCATTGATTTTGATACTTACACAATAATTGTAATCGCAGGTGGAGTTAACACTTTGATATGTCCAGAGTGCCTATATATTTTTGCCCATCAATCGAGATTAGTTGACCAATTTCCATTTTGATCAGGTACCATATACTTATTCTTTTACACATTAGCTATGATTTGCTGCGTCGCAAAATCTAACCAGAGCTAGTCGGTCGGATCAGTTTGATCACAAATCAGTCGTGGTGTCTGATCTGGTTTGGGTTAAAATCGACTTTTAAGAACGATCATTTTTAGTATGTTTTCAGTGCTAATGATATTTTTGTTCTTGCAGTTCATATAGTTGCCTTACTCATAGGAGATTCTACAAGCACTATCGCCGCATTGCACAATCGGTCAAGAAATTTGGAGATCTGTAGTATATCTCGTTTGTTGAAGCATCGTTGAACCCATGTACCTTATCGCGTTTTACGCTAGTTCGGGATGTTCCAGCCTATTCCTATGCAATATTACTGAATCGTTTCAATGATATTCATAATATGGGTCGGCAATGGAGGACAGATAATTCGGGGGCTTAGACAAGGTGGTAGAGGGTTTCAACTATATCGAGGTGGCATACTCAACCCCTTAGATAGTTCCACACAGTCGGATTCATTTCAGACTATTGCATCTACGCCAGGCACATCGTATGTCTTCCTTTTATCATCTACATTTGCCGTACCAATTTTGCCAGGTGATAATGAGTCACTGGCTATGTCTGCTACACTTGGTTAGCTCTTCATTAGTGTCATTCACTCTACAAAGATGTACACCCCTGTACATTTGTCTGTACATTTAATGAGTAAGGATGATGGCCATGAAGACGATGATGTAGATGAATATATAGATATTGTGAGTAAATGGGTACACTCAACTGTGCCTCAAGAAGAGCAGATTGTAGGTTTACGTAGATTTAAGAGAACTATTAAACCTACTACTTGTGGTACACATGGAAAACTTGTAGGGCATAAATAAAAACTTGTGTAATACAATTTCAATGTTCCGTAGTTCACTTGTCCATTTCGAGTCTTTTTACATTTCTTCATGTCATTGTACAAAAAAAACACGCACAAATCAACAAACTATCAATGTACATGCTTTTTACTTACCTAATGACAATGTAGTTAGGGATGGAGAAAGATGTTGTCAGTATGGAATTGTATATTAGTTAAATATTTTGGAACACCTTTATCTGGTCTCTAATGTAACTAGTGATCAGGTGTGATTGGGAAGAGTAAGACATACATTTGACTCGAAATACGACTCTTAACTATGATCCGTACATAAGAGGGTTCCATTCGAATATATCTAAAAATTGACACAGTACTACAAAATTGGTTGTCTACTTTGATAGTAATAGAAACAAATTGATTCATTTGGTTATAGTTTAGCCTATTATTATTATAATAATTTTATATAGTACTATAAAAATAAATACATATACATATTTATTCTTTATATATAAATAAATAAAAAGTGTCTTCAGATCTCAAAACCCTACTTGTATTAATTAGATTTTTTGTATTTAATTTTTTGTTGCAATTTGGCATCTTAATGTCTTCATAAAATCTATTCTAATCTAATATTGTAATCCTATTATTATTATTATTATTATATCTATGAGTATTTGTAATACCACAATAATTTATACATATAACTTTGTCCTTTATATATAAAAAGTGTCTTCAAAACTCAAAACCCTACTTGTATTAATTAGATTTGCCTGTGATTGATTTAATTGCTAAATGATTTTTTGAATTCTATAGGTCTCTTGAAAATGCTTCATAATGGTTTCTTCAGAACAAAATTCTGTTGAATATCCCGACCACCATTTTACCTTGAATTCCCTTACCAATGACATTGGTAAAGGTTTTGGATAGTATTGAATAATTTTGCAACTCCAGTAAAACATCCAAGGAACTCTGAACTCAATATGAAACCGTATAGATTTTGTATACTCTTGACCTTCTACCTTTTTAATGAAGTACCTATATGCCATATGAGCTTGTGGCGGAAGAATGTCTTGTACATATCCATAGAATATCCACCAATGATGAAACCAAATGGGTATTTGTTGAATATCTTGAGTAAAGTTCTTGTGGAAAGTGAAAAACCAAGAGTGATTGGAAGGTCTGAATAGAGAAGCTCTATACCAGGCCTCTCTATAATCCTAATACTTGTATCCTCATGGTATAAAATTGATTGAAAAAGTTTTTTCTGAATAAATTGATGCCCACTATGATGGAGTACAAATCTTCTTGATGATTACTTTTGAATATGCAATTTTCTCTATATTTTCTTATGTGTATGATGAATTTCGATGGAGTTTGAATTTGTTAGAATTAATTGATAAAATTCTAAAGTTTTTGAAATATCATTAGTAATCCAATGGGTGTCATGATTAAAAGTTCTATAAATGAAATGGTTGAGGTGTTAAAATCGAGGGTTTGATCATATCGGATTAATAAAAGGTGCTCTACATCAGGTTTTGTAAAATAGGATGTTGAAGAAGATGAGGCTATTTGAGTTTTTTTCATTTGACTAGGTTAAGTCTTCATGAATGGTGTTTCTGTAGCTTGAACATATGTCAAAGGAGGAAACTTTAGCAAAGCTTGAAATTGATTTGGATTTGAAAACTTCATTTCGAAATCCTTGACTGTTTGAATTTTTGTTGAAGGAGTTGAATTAGAGTCCTTTTTAATAACACTCATCTTGAAATACCTGTAAAAAATTTTCATGTTAAGAAATCAGGCAAAGAATTCTCCTTTCCTCTAATGTATTCTCTATCAAAGTTGAATACAGAGAGAATAGCTTGTCATATTACAAAAATTTGTTTTGAAACAATATTTTGAACATCTTTCTGTAAAAATTCTTCCGCAGATTTATAATTAATTCTTAATAAAAAAAATTTATTATATAAATCATTTTGAAACTTTGAAATACATAGAATAATAGATAAAATTTCTTTTTTAATAGTAACTTAATTTTTTTGAGTCCCGGACCACACTCTACCATGAAATCTAAGTAGTTGCTTATAAAATATATTATAATATGATATTGTAATCCTATTATTATTGTTGTTGTTGTTGTTGTTGTTGTTCTTATTATTATTATTATATCTATAAATAAGTGTAATACTACAATAATTTATACATATATATTTATCCTTTATATATAAATAAATAAATAAATAATGTTTTCAAAACCCAAAACCCTACTTGTATTAATCAAATTTTTTGTATTTATTTATTTTTTGTTGCAATTTGGAATCTTAATGTCTTCATAAAATATATTGTAATATAATATTGTAATCCTATTATTATTGTTGTTGTTGTTCTTCTTCTTATTATTGTTATTATTATTATTATTATTATATATGTAATTATTGTAATACTACAATAATTTATAGTTATATATATTTATCCTTTATATATAAATAAATAAAGAGTGTTGTTAAAGCTTGAAACCCTAATTGTATTAATTAACTATTTTTGTACTTACTACTATTATTAATCTAAAATTAGCTCTTATTATTATTATTATAATAATAATAATAATTAAACCAAATTGAAAAGGTACTTAAATCAAATAATTTGAGTGTATTTGCCAAATCCGAACATAACATTATTGGAACACAATTTTTGTCCACTTTGCGAATTTCCTTCTTTTTAAAATTCGTGATAAAATAGGAAAAAACTCGAAAAATCCAAATAAGCTAGTTAAAGTCAGACGGAACAAGACTTATCGCAATCTCTTATCCAAGATTTTTCGTAAGAGCTATTGTCCAAACAAACACCATCAATATCTGCTATTGTTGACTTTTACTGATTAAGTGTATTAAAAAAAAAACCGCAGTGGGACGGGACAAAGAAAAGCATTAAGTAACCGGCGGACAAGGCACGGCACTCGCGTACATTCGGCCTTTAAGAGTTAACCAAGTACAAAGCCAAAAAATGCTGCAAAGGGAGCATAGACAAAATTACCAAAGGCAAACGCATCATGGCAGTTGGTATCAACAGGGTTGGCTTAATCTCCATGCTTTTGTGCGGTATGCATTCAAGTTTCTTGTGTTATTTTTCGTTTAATTTCAGTCCAGTTATTTGTGACTTGTAATTTATAATAAATAATAGGCACTACATCCGCTCTACATCTAGCTAGATTGATTGGGTAATAATTTTAGCTGATCTGTTGGACAAAATTTAAAAGTAGTTGGTGGGCAACGCTGAAAGAAAAGGGAAAAAAAAAGTACTTAGTGTCTGAAATCTGGTGTTGGTTGAAACAGGAATGATTGTGCATGGAGCCCTTGTGGAAGTCACGGTTGCGAAGGTCTGCCCACGATTTTGCTTACAAGTTTTGTACATGACCTGCGGTAGCTCGGGAACAAAATTACGTGGCAGGTGCAATTGTTGCATGGCCCCAAAGGGCTGTACTCTTCACCTTGCCGATGGAACTTCACGATATTGCGGCTGATCAACTCAATTTGTCAGGCATGGAAGTGGCTGGAAAGGAAACTAATAAAACTGAATAGTTATATGCAGCACCATCAATCAATAGTATTTGTCGAAGCTTATTACTACTTATATAGTCCATGGATCATCTTTCCGCTGGCCAAAAAAAAAAATTGTATCGGATGATTCATTCTAGCTTGTGAATCATGCTTAATTTTGGCACCCTAAGTTGTGTAGTGGTAGTTCGTGTTTTCTGTATTGTGCGGTCTTTTTTTTACTTGTCGGGATTTTTACCCTTTTATGGGCCTTTTGTTTTCATGGGTGCTTGTCGGGTTTTTTACCCCATTGTAAGTCTTTTATTTTCGTGGGTTTGATTACACGTCAACATCACGAAGCGCATCTAACTCTTGTGACTATGTATTTTGGTATTCACACTTTCTTAATATATTGTTATTTTTAGAGAAAAAAAAATTAGGCTTAATTTCAAATCACAAATCGAGGTTGAAATGAAATTTAAACTTTGATTTTATTTGTATACGTAGTTCCGATTTTGTGTGCTTGTCTAGCATCAAATCCAAAACGAACAAAAGCATTCAATGTTAGATTCTGTCGATTCCATTACCGATTAGCATCTTGGTTGTCAAATCAATTTGAGATCATGTCATTGGTTTCTTAACTTTTAAGTAAAGTTTCAATTCTGTTTTTTAATAGTAAATCAATTTTAAAAATTGATTCCACCGAATCTAATCGAAAAATTCGGTCACACCCAAATAATACGCATGATTTGTATTTGATTCTGACATGGGCAAAATTTGAAAAAAAAAAAACTCAAAAATTCAAAGCAGATCCAGAAAAGCAAGGTTCACGTGGTGGAGGTAAAACCAGAAAAGTCTAAACTGGTTAACTGTCAAGTGGATACTTAACCTTAGGTTATGTTTGATTTATCTCTTACATATAAAAAATTATTTTTCTCATAAAATAAATAAAATATTTAAACATATTTTTGTTTCAAAATTTAAAATTTAAAATTCAAAATTCAAAATTCCAAATTCAAAATTTTTCTCCCAAACTTTCTTCGCATAATTTATAACAATTTTCCTTCCAATACAAATTTTATTCTCTCTTCGAAAAACATTTTTTACAAAAAAAAAATCTACTAAAAATTTTACATATTCTAATACAAAATTTCTCCAATATACCACAATCCAAACATAGCCTTAGACTCCTTAGGGGTTTGAATTATTCACGATTAATTTTCGAATCATCTTTTAAAGTCTTGATTCTCTTGTCACTTGAAGATATTTAGTGGATGATTCCAGCTTATGTAGACTTTTAAAGCTTGAATATATGTTAAATTTAGTATATATTTGGAGTCGCACTTATTTAAAAAAAGTTAGTTTTTTTCTCATAACAAATAAATTATCTAAATACTTTTTTATTTTAAAATTTAAAATTTCCTCCTAAATTCTCTTTATGTAAATTTGAAATTTTGTTTCTTTCAAAATATTTTTTATTTTTCCTCCAAAATATTTTTACTTGCAAAAAATATTTTACTAAATATTTTATATATTTCAATACAAAATTTCTTAAATAAATCACAAACTAAGTAGAGGCAGCCCCGCTTGGATGTCCCTTATCATGCGTTTTTTTGGTACAGGCCTATGTACTGTGCAATGAGGACAAGCAGCACCCTAATATTTGATATTTGATTTTTTTTTTAATTTTTTTTTTACCTACTTGCTCCATTATGGTTTTTGCATATTGCAGCTACTGCTCCCTCAAATTTTTTTTCCATGGGAGATCATTAACGGGCATCCTTACAGCAATTGATGTCGTTTTTGACCATGTATTGGTTGAGATTTTCTATCTGGTGGGGTTTGCCCTGTTTTGCTTAGAGTCACTGCTAAACCTTGTGGGTGCTTGAGAAAATGTAAGAGTACAGCGTTTTAAAATACATTTTTATATTTTTTAATATAATAATTATAAATTAAAAAATTACATTAAAAAGTAAAAAAAATATGTTTTGAGGGGCTAATCATACAAACCTAAATTTTTTTTTTCTAATTTTGACATTGCAAAAATCACGTTCATCTCACGTGTACTAGCTGAATTGAGTTAATAGTGAGTGAGTTCTTTACTTAGATTTAATTGAGTCCATTATTGAAGTTGAAGAATTCAATTGCAACTTAATGACAAAATTGAAACTTGACTTAAAGTTGAGGACCAATGTCATGATTTACCTAGTTTCTTTTTATTGATATATTAATAAAGCGTTTACAAATTTTAGTGCCAAGATGAACGGCTCACAATTTGAGTATACTTTAAATGTCAAATTACACTAATATAATTTAAGTTCAGCAATAATTAGTCCTCAAGTAGCTACAAAGGAGTTATTTTACGAAGTATTTGTAAATGAGTAGGAATTAATGAAAAATAAGTTTAAGAAGGTGAAAATCAATTAAAAATGACAATTTTTGAGTCAAGACTTGGAATAAATGAGTTTTTTTTTTCTCGAAACGATAGTAGATTAATATTAATAGAGTGGCACAAAGGCCAATGTACAGAGCCACAAGGGCTTAGAGTTTCGTGGCGTCGCAACTGAAAGCAGCGCTATAACCCACGAAAACAAAGGCCCACAAAGGGGCAAAAAGCCCACGAGGGGCAAGAAAAAGCAAAATAAAGAAAACCCGCACATGACGGGAAGCTAAACCCGCACAAGACGGGAAGGGAGACAACCTAGACGACCTAAGTTCAACCGCATTGAACCCCGCCCAAGATTGGAATAAATGAGTTAAAGAAGGAAAAGAAGTCCGATTGGTAAAGATAATTCCAAAATACAAACTTCAACATTGATTTGGCTTTAAGGATTTTGGTAGACCGCATGTATTTTGATATTTTCATCATATTTCTCTTTTATAATGTCATATTGACATGGTTCTTATGGCTATCAAATGCTAAGAGATGTGGCTAGAAACTTGTATATTAAAGACTTTTCTTAGTTTAATCAGTTTTAAGATGAAAATTGATTTATAATTAGAGTATTATCACTAACTATTGAAGTGATACATAATAACATTTTTACTATATCTCTAGCAATATGTATTTAAATTGAATTTTTTTTATGCATTGAAAATATAAGAGATAGACTTACGACTTTTTTTTTCCTGAATAAAGTAATTCTAAATTCTGCCTTCATGGTACTCAAAAATTAGAAAAATTTTGAAAAATAAATCTGTCAAAAAATTAGCTTTCAACAAAACTGAATTAAAGTTAATTTGATCAGAGTTGGGGGGGCGCTGCTGTGCCAAGTTAGTATACCCCAGTAAGGAAAAATTGTTCAAAAATGTGCCACTCTATTATTTTTCTATAAAAACAATGTTTATGTTAAGGTTTTGGGATGTTCGGACCATCATTTTCCTAGTTTTTAAAGAAACAACAAGGAGTAGTCAAGAAATTTAGCGATTCGTAGTGTATATCGTTTGTTAAAGCATTGTTGAACCCCATGTACCTTATCGCGCTTTATGCCAGTTCGGGATGTTCCAACTTATTTCTATGCCAAGACTACTGGATCGTTTTAATGATATTCATAAAATGGGTCGGCAAGGGAGGACATATGGTGATTGGATGGTCACACATCACGTATATGTAGACATGTGAGCCAACTATCACAAACTTATTGAGGGAGGTGATGTTGTAGAAAAGCTGTCTGTTCCATCCCATGATTACCTATCATGGTATAGGCCTCGTACGGTCATATATCTTTCCGACTTGAGTTGTGCTGATGCAATACCCGAGGACTTTCATGGCACTAGTTCTACAATAGAGTTTTTGGTACAAGCTGTTTTTAAAATTTTTTTTTGCTGATTATATTACTTTCCTACAATGTCTAATGGTACTATTTTTTCTGAGTTAGATGAATGTGATGTTCTAGATCTACCATATGTCTTTGGATCATATGTCATGTTATGAGACCTCATATGAAATTTGATTTGCTGAGATACGCGATTATGCTACCTTGTCTATTCGTGGTTTCAAGAGTCTTACAAACTGGAGATTAGACCATTGCATATCGGGAATCAAGTTATAAAGCATGTCATGAACCCTCATGCCATTACTAGACTGTCTAGGAATGTTGGGGAGCATAAACAAGGTGGTAGAGGGTTTCGACTCTATCGGGATGACATACTCTACCCTTTAAGTGGTTCTGCACAGTCGGATTCATTTCAGACTATTATATCTACACCAGCCACACTGTATGTCTTCCCTTCATCGTCTACATTTGCCGTACTAATTTCGCTAGGTGATAGTGAGCCACCGGCTATTTTTGCTATGCTTGATTAGCCATTCACTAGTGTCATTCACTCTCTAAAAATGCACACCCTTGTACATATGTCTACACATTTAATGAGTGAGGATGATGGCCATGAAGACGATGATGATGACAATGACGTAGATGAATATATAGATATTGTGAGTAAAGGCGTAGATCCGATTGTGCCTCAAGAAGAGCAAATTGTAAACTTACGTAGATTTAGGAGTACTATTAAACCTACTACTTGTGGTACAAATGAAAGCTTGTAAGACATAAATAAAAACTTGTTTAATACAATTTCATTGTTTCGTAGTTCACTTGTCCATTTCGATTCTTTTTACATTTCTTCATGTCATTGTCAAAAAAAAAACATGCACAAATTAACAAACTATCAATGTAATGCTGTTAACTAACTTAATGACAATGTAGTTAGGGATGAAGAAAGATGTTGTGAGTACGGAATTGTATGTTACCTAAATATTTTGAAACACATTCATCTAATCCCTAATGTAACTAGTGATCAGGTGTCATTGGAAAGAGCAATACATACATTTGACGTGAAATACGACTCTTAGCTACGATCCATACATAAGAGGATTCCATTCGAATACACCTTAGAGTTGACACAGTACTACAACGTTGGTTGTTCGCTTTGATAGTAGTAGAAATAAATGAATTCATTTGATTACAGTTTAGTCTATTATTATTGTAATAATTTTATATAATACTCTAAATATATATATAGATGTATATTTATTATATATATAGATATATATATAAATAAATAAAAAGTGTTTTCAGATCTCAAAGCCCTACTTGTATTAATCAGATTTTTTTGTATTAATTTTTTTGGTTGCAATTTGACACCTTAATGCCCTCATGAAATATATTGTTATCCAACAATTGTAATCCTATTATTATTATTATTATTATTATATCTGTAAGTATGTGTAATATTACAATAATTTATACATATATATTTACCCTTTATATATAAATAAATAAAGAGTGTCTTCAAAACCCAAAACCCTACTTGTATTAATCAGATTTTTTGTATTTAATTTAGAAGGTTAACTTAAATATAACAATACCTAAAATTTCAGCACAATAAGATAACAAAATACTGTTATAATATATCTTATAAAATATATTAGAAGTTTACTTTATAAGACAAATCCTACATGTATTCTATAGTTAACAATAAGATAATTTATTTAACTATTTCAAATAAAATATATTATTACTTTATATATAGTTATTAAATAATATATTTGAAATCACAATAACATATGATAACTATATAATATATTATTGTTAAAATATTCTATTAATATTCTATTAATAGAATATAAGAAAATATAATATAACACAAAAAATAAATAGGTCTAATTAGGTCAACTCGCGGGTCAACCCATTTAACCTATTTTAAGTTGTTTAAGATAATTTTAAAAACTATCTAATAATAACTTTATAAAATTAAAAGACATTGTATAAGATATAATTTTAGATATTTTTGGTGTTTTAATCTTTTATAAGTATATAAGTATTTTTTTTTGTATTGTATTACCCTTGGAATAAATAAATAATTAAATTTTCATAAATTTAACTTATATATAGGTATTTTCGTGTTGTTTTCATGTCATGTCATATTATCAACAAAATAAATAGGTCAACTTGATTATGAAAAGCAATTGAAATGAGCAATTACCTTGTGGTCTATCAATCACAATGGAGAATTCAAAACAATAGAAAACAAGCTCCATACTTGAGTGGCAAAATGCAAGGTTCAACTCATAAATGAGGCTTTTGAAGACCCTCCTCGATTTAGGGCACTCTATTTGTGAAGTGTTTGTGTAGTACATAAACGTACTCATAGCATGTGACAAATCACAAGGTAGGTTTCTGAGTACAATTATCTCAGTGCAAACCAAGGAAGTCACTACACAAACTTGACTTCATCTCTCATAGTCACCCACATTTGTCATGCAATTGAAAATGATCTCTGTTATGTTGTAAAGAGCATACAAGCAAATATTAAGAAAGTCTTTGGAATAGATGTATCATATAAGAAAGTTCAGCATGGTCAGTGAAAGGTGATTGAGTTTGTATATGGGAATCGAGAAAGCTCATTCGCCAAATTGTCATGTTATATAGAAGCACTTAGAGATACGAACCCGAGAACTGTTGTTGAATGACAGCACTATCCAATTGGCAATGGTGGTGTATGGACTTTCAAATACGTCTTTTGAGCATTTGGTCTAGTGATCGAAGCATTTCATAAATATAAGCCAATGATAAGTGTTGACAACACTCACCTGCGTGGCACCTATAGAGGCAAACTGTTAGTTGCAGTTACACAAGATGCTAATAATAGCATTCTACCTTTGGCATTTGCCATTGTGGACAAGTAGACAGTGGATAGTTGGAGTTGGTTTATGCAATTGCTCAGATTTCACGTTGCATTTGATCGACACTTACTATGTGTTGTGTCTAATAGGCACAGGGGTATAGTGCACGTGATAACCCATATGGATGTATGGAATAAGCAATAGTATTTCCCTATTTTTGCTTGAAACACATTAGAAGTAATTTAATGGCTAAAGTGAATAAATTGTAGTTGAAGAGGCTTTGTTGGTCTATCGGTAGTGCTCGACAGAAACGGAAGTAGAAATTGTTTCATAACTGAATTTAGGCAATTATTGTTGAAGGGTAAGAGTACTTGTTCGCTATTAATCAGACACAATGGTGTTTAGCATATGATGAGAACTACTATTGGGCCACTTTAACCATTAATATCTCCAAAAACTACAATAATGTGCTTCGTGGAGTTAGAAATTTGCCAATAAAAGCAATTGTAGTTATTACATTCCATCGAATTGTAGATATGTTTAGGAAACATGCAGTTGATGTACACTATTGTCGTTACAATCTGCCAAATAATATATGGGAGATTTTTAAAAAGGTAGAATTAGTGGCACAGGGGCACCAAGTGTTTGATTTTAATTATGAATATTGTGTTTACAAAGTTATCACCATACGATATGTTGATGGTAAATGTGGAAATTGTTAAACAGTAAGATATTACAGGCATAATTGCACGTGTAGTAGGGCCGGCAATTTGCGACATGACACGTAAACACGACATAAACCTACATGTAATTAATAGGTACAGGTACATCCCTTAACAGGTTCGGGTCAAAATCAGGTCAAACACAAATAACACGTAAGATAAATGGGTCTTGTTCTTGTCGACCTGTTTAACTCGCAGTTCGACCTGGTTGACCTATTATATATATATATATATATATATATATATATATATATATATATAATATTGTTTGTTCATAATTTATAAACAAGTTCATTGTAGTATAGTGATAAGCCTATTTGCTTGTCTTCTAAAAGGCTTGGGTTCGATTCCCCTTAGCAACAATGCCGTTTGTTTTGGTTTTCTTTTTTGCAAATTGCAATTCCCACATCGAATTTGGAGAAAGATGGAAAGGAAAACACGAGTATAAAAAGGGGAGAGGCTGCCTGGTTGTTTGCTAAAGGGGAGAGGTTGTCATGATTGTATGTTTTCTATGGGCTTGTTGAGCATTGCTTTGATGTTGCATTGTTCATTTATTATTAGTCTAAAATTTTTTATTATTTTTTAAGGTTTTTTTTGTGTTAAATAGGTTTTTTCGTATCGTGTCAGATTACCCGTAAATTAAACAGGTCGTGTTTAGATTACGTTTTCTGACACAAATAATTAAATGAGTCATGTTCAGGTTTGTGTAAAATCTATAATATCTATGTTAAAACACAACTCGCAAATCCGAAACATGACCCGATTGGTACCCCTAACGTGTAGGAAATGGTAAATGTATAGGTTTCTATGTTCTCATGCATTAGTAGTGTGTAGATTAATGAGGGACAATCCATATTTGTTGGTGAGTGAGGTGTACACAGTTGACACATATGTTCAGCAGTATTCCGGTTAATTCACTTCCTTGGCACACCCAAATTACTGGCCGTCTCCTGGATGAAAACTACAACCAGACTAAAATATGTTTACCCATTAACGTGCGGGTTGTGTGCGTGTGATGTGGACATCAAACCCTATCAAGAGCCCTATCGAGGAGGAGGTGCTAGAGGTCTATTGTCCTATCCGCTAGGCCCGATCTCTCGAGCGAGAGCAAAGGAATTCAAGTAAGCTGTCGGTATCATAGTTCAAGAGTTATGGAATAGAGACAATATAGATTCAAGACTTGAAGCTTCTGAAGCTCTTTGATGTAACACGATCACTTTTGGGCCAACGAATTATGAGTGATGACGTTTTTGTGGTTCAAAGTCATTTAGATAGACTTTTAGGCATATTTTCAATTTTTAGGCTTTTTTTTCTATTTTAGGAGAATTTTAATTAATTAGGGGTATTTTTATCTCTCTGCTATTTTAGGGTTAGCACTCTAAATAAGGGTACTTATGAGTTTCTGAAGACTGACAATTATTATTTGAGAATTAATATATTGAGAGGAAATTTCTTTCTCTTCTTTGAGAGTTTCTTTGAAATGATTGATCTAACTTATCGGGTAAGTCAGCGAATTTACTTGTTCATAGCGTCTATAACGTTGGTTGGTTGACACAGGTTCATCAATAGGTCGCGTTCATAATGAGGTTACCAATCATAAGTTCGATTGGGGGTCGAGGTCAACAATTCGCAATTCCTGAATTTTTGTAGAACGATTAATTTTCGCATCGATTCACATCATTTGGTATCAGAGCTGGTTCTACAAGGTCTAGTTATCCTAATTTTATTTCTTTTATTCAGCAATTTGAGATTAAGAATATAGGGTTTCAAAAAAAAACAAAAAAAAGAAAGGCCGTCGTATAGTAGAAAGCCATCCATCGCAAGGCTTGTTCCCAAACAGAAAAAAAAACCAAAAAAAAACAAAACAAAACTTCACGGCTTGTCCATTCAAAAGCTTTGTTCGTTCTTTGTCTTTTGTATCTTTGTCCAGTAAGCCAGCCTTCAAAAATCAATTTTGTCCATTCTAGCTTGATTGACCAAAGTTCTTGCATTTTTGTTTTGACCGTGGACCATGTGAAAAAAAAAACAGCAGCCGATGTCTAGAAAAAAAAAACCGAAAGACCGAAGCTTTGAAGTTTCTTTATTCGAATTCAATCTGCCTGTATTCTTGTCTTGTTCTGTGCCGCCGAAGTCTTTCTATCAATTCATTTGTTTGTTTGCTTTGTTCTGTTCCAACTTCCAAACCGTGGCCCACGTGAAGAATTGTTTTGCTTGCTTTGTTTTTGTTTTGACCGAAGAATTCTTTTGGTGAATTCCTTCCAATTTTCCTTTGTTTGTGTGTGGGCAACCTACCAATTCATCTATTTGCTTTCTGGCTGAAGTACTCCTTGAGAAAAATCCGAAGTTCTCTCCACAGATTCAAACAAGGTTGTCTGCTTTAGTTGGCCAACAAATCAACTTGGCTATCATTTTTATTTTACTTTATTTATTTGCTTTTGATTTTTTGTTCAGAATTATTTTGAGTTCTATAATTTTGAGTTTTTGTATTAGAGCTTTGTAATTGTATTTTGAGTTAATCCCAAAAAAAAAAGAGAAAAAAAGAGAAAAAAGAAAGAAGAGGCCGAAAAAGACAAAAAAAAAAGCCAGCAAAAAAAAAACAAAGAGAAAAAAAAAAGAGATCAATCATGTCAAGCGGTCAAGAAAACATGAATCAAAGTACCAATCCAAAAGATAATTCGATTTTGGTATGTATCCAACAGTTGAGCTTACAACTTGAAACACTTAGTAATCGAGTTGCAAGATGTGAGACAAAACTCGACGGTGATTGAGAGTCACCACAAAGGAGGCCTCAAAATCACCGAGGTGAACGTAGGGGGCAACCTAGATGGCAACAACCGTTTGAAGTTGAATATGTGTCTGATACAGGAGATGACTGAAATAGCAGAATTGGGAGAAAAGACAGACACCGAGGGTTTAGAAATCGAGAAGATGATGAACTTGGTAACATCAAAATGAAGATTCCCTCTTTCCAAGGAAAGAATGACCCTGATGCATACTTAGAATGGGAGAAATGAATAGAGATGATGTTTGATTACCAACGCTATTCGGAGCTCAAGAAAGTAAAAATTGCAGCTGTTGAATTCACTAATTAGGCTATAATATGGTGGGATCAACTTGTGACTAGCAGGAGACGTAACGGTGAGAGGTCGATAGAAACGTGGAATGAGATGAAAGCGGTGATGAAGAGGCGTTTAATACCAAGTCATTACCATCGAGACTTGTTCCACAAGTTGCAGAATCTCACACAAGGCAATAAGAACGTGGAAGAGTATCATAAAGACATAGAAATTGCCATGATCCGTGCTAATATGGTAGAGGATTGTGAGGCTACAATGTTACGATTCTTGAGTGGTTTGAGCCGAGATATAGCAAGAGTGGTAGAGCTGCAACATTTTGTTGAGTTGGAAGAATTAGTGGATAAAGCTATTAAAGTTGAGAGGCAATTGAAGATGGATCGAAATTACAAGAGTGGTGGAGGTTCAAGTTCGAATTGGAAGTCTAATTGGAAGCGAGATGAGAAGCCAAATTGGAGGGGAAACAACAGCAAGGCCGAATTCTCAAAGGAAAAGGATAAGGATGGCAAAATTGTTTTGAATCCGGCTTTAGGTAAAACCGAAAACTCTGACACTAAGACTCGTGATATTAAATGTTTCAAGTGTTTGAGCAGGGGCAATATGGCAAATCAATGCCCTAATAGGAGGGTGATGATCATGACTGGACATGGTGATGTTGAATCAGACAGTGAGAAAGAGGAAGAGGATGAGGAAATGCCACCGTTGTTGGAGGACTATAGTGATGTTGAGATGCCAATCAAGGGTGAAATGATGGTGGTTAGGCGTTCTCTAAGTGTTCAAGTTAAGGAGGAGGAGCAACACCAACAACGAGATAATCTGTTCCATACAAGATGCTTGGTGAATGGTAAGATTTGTAGTGTGATTGTTAATGGGGATAGTTGCACGAATGTGACAAGTTGTACCATGGTAGAGAAGCTTGGATTACAGACTAAAAAACACCCTAAACCATATAGATTCCAGTGGTTGAATGATAGTGGAGAAGTGAAGGTGACAAAGTAAGTCCAAATTCCATTTGGGATAGGAAAATATAAAGACGAGGTGATATGTGATGTTGTACCTATGCAAGCAGACCATCTTTTACTTGGTAGGCCATGGCAGTTTGATCGGAAAGTACTTCATGATGGGTACACCAACCGATATTCGTTGGTAATGAATAAGAATACTTACACTTTGGTACCGATGACACCTACTGAGGTGTATGAAAATCAATTGAAATTACAACGTAAAGCCGAGATGGAGAGAAAAGGAGGATTCTAAAAAGTAAGGAAAAGTAGTGGCTGAAAAAATCAGAGTGGTAAAAACTAAGGGAAAAGGAGAGAGGAAAGAAAAGATGAAAAAAAATTTCTTTGCAAAATCGAGTGAAGTGAGGAGAGCTTTACTTCTGGACCGACCGATACTTGTACTTTTGTACAATGAGGCACTATTTACTACTAACGAATTTGACTCAAATTTGCCTAGTTCTGTCATGTCTTTATTGTAGGAATTTGAAGATGTCTTTCCTGATGAGATTCCTGGAGGTCTACCACCAATTCGAGGCATAGAGCATCAAATTGATTTGATTCTTGGTGCTCCATTACCTAACCGACCCGCATATCAAAGCAATCTCGAGGAGACAAAGGAACTTTAGCAGCAAGTTAGTGAATTACTGGAGCAAGGACATGTGCGAGAGAGTCTTAGCCTATGTGTTATGCCTGTTTTGTTAGTGCCGAAGAAGGATGGGTCTTGGCGAATGTGTGTTGATTGTCGAGCAATCAATAACATTACGGTAAAGTATCGACATCCTATTCCTAGGCTAGATAACATGTTAGATGAATTGCATGGAACTTGTATATTTACGAAAATCGATCTGAAAAGTGATTATCATCCGATTAAAATGAAAGAAAGGGATGAATGGAAAACTACATTTAAAACCAAATATGGGTTGTATGAGTGGTTAGTCATGCTATTTGATTTAACAAATGCACCTAGTACTTTCATGCAACTTATGAAGCATTGTTCTGCGTGCTTTTCTTGGTCGATTTGTAGTTGTTTATTTTGATGATATCTTGATATATAGTCGAAGCCTCAATGACCATATTGAACATGTGCGAGCTGTTTTGCAGGTTTTAAGGGGCGAGCAATTATATGCTAACCTAAAGAAGTGCTCTTTTGTGACCAACAAATTAGTATTTCTAGGGTTTGTTGTTAGTGCTGATGGAATACAGGTTGATGAAGAAAAGGTGAAATCAATCCATAAATGGCCAACACCTAAGACAATAGGGGAGATGCGCAGCTTTCATGGATTAGCTAGTTTCTATCGCAGATTTGTGAAAGATTTTAGCACCATCGTCACACCTTTAACCGAGGTTATCAAGAAAAACGTGGGCTTCATGTGGGGAGAAGAGCAAGAGAGAGCATTCAATTTATTAAAGGATAAGCTAACTAATGCTCCTTTGTTGTCTTTACCAAATTTCAGTGCTACTTTTGAAATAGAATGTGATGCTTCTGGTACAGGGATTGGAGTTGTGTTGATGCAAGGAGGATGTCCTATAGCTTATTTCAGCGAGAAGTTAAGTGAAGCAACATTGAATTATCCAACTTAAGATAAAGAAATGTATGCTTTGTTTCGAGCTTTGGAGACTTGGCAATATTATCTATGGCCAAAAGAGTTTGTGATCCACACCGATCACGAGACTTTGAAGTACTTGAAGGGGTAGCAAAATTTGAACAAAAGACATACCAAATGGATAGAGTTCATCGAGACTTTTCCATATATAATCAAATACAAAAAAGGTAAGGAAAATGTGGTAGCCGATGCACTTTCTCGAAGGTACACAATTCTAACTACTTTAGGAGCTAAGTGTCTAGGATTTGAGCATATCAAAGAATTATATACTGATGATGATGACTTTGGAAGAGTGTTTGAAGCTTGTGAGCATGCTACCTTTGAAAAATTCTATAGGCATAATGGATATCTCTTTCGTGAAAACAAGTTGTGTCTGCCTAAATGTTCTTTGCGAGAGTTGTTAGTACAAGAGGCGCATAGTGGCAGCTTAATGGGACATTTTGGCATAAATAAAACATATGAAGTAATGCATGAACATTTTTATTGGCCACACATGAAACGAGATGTCACACGTGTTTGTGAGAGATGCATTGTTTGTAAGCAGACTAAGTCTACAACTAAACCACATGGTTTGTATACCCCTTTGCCTATCCCAATGCATCCTTGGGTTGATATTTCTATGGATTTTGTGTTAGGATTGCCTAGGTCTAAGCATGGTAGGGATTCTATTTATGTGGTTATAGATCGGTTTTAAAAAATGGCTCATTTTATACCTTATCATAAATCTGATGATGCCACACATATTGCTGATTTGTTCTTTTGTGATGTTGTGCGTTTGCATAGCATGCCTAGGTCCATTGTTTTTTATCGAGATACTAAATTTCTTAGCTACTTTTAGAAGACATTGTGGAAGAAGTTAGGTACATAACTTTTATTTTCTACTACTTGTCATCTATAAATTGATGGTCAAACTGAAGTAGTTAATAGGACTTTAGGGGTTTTATTGCGTGCTATCATTAAGAAGAATATTAAGTCTTGGGAAGACTGTTTACCTCATGTTGAGTTTGCTTATAACAGGAGTGTAGATTCTGCTACTAAATTCACACCGTTTGAGGTTGTTTATTGTTTTAATCCTTTAACTCCGTTAGATTTAACCCCTTTGCTTGTTGATAAGCGTGTGGATTTAGATGGTGCTAAGAATGCTGAATTAGTGAAGACTTTGCATGAACAAACGCGGCTAAATATTGAGTATAAGACTAAGCAATATGCAAAGATCAAGCCTACAAGCTTGATCTTTCAGGTGTGTAAGGTGTTAGTGCTACTTTTAATGTTTCTGACTTGACTCTTTTCGATGCAGGTGATGATTTGAGGGCAAATCCTTTGCATGGGAGAGGGAATGATGTGGACATTGAACCCTATCAAGAGCTCTATCGAGGAGGAGGTGCTAGAGACCCATTGTCCTATCCGCTAGACCCGATCACTCAAGCGAGAGCAAAGGAATTCAAGCAAACTGTCGATATCATGGTTCAAGAGTTATGGAATAGAGACAATATAGATTCAAGACTTGAATCTTTTGAAGCTCTTTGGTGTAACACAATCACTTTTGGGCCAATGAATTCTGAGTGATGATGTTTTAGTGGTTCAAGTCATTTAGATAGACTTTTAGGCATATTTTCAATTTTTAGGGTTTTTTATGCAAATTTTAATTAATTAAGGGTATTTTTGTCTCTTTGCCCTTTTAGGGTTAGCACGCTATATAAGAGTGCTTATGAGTTTCTGAAGACTGACAATTATTATTTGAGAATTAATATATTGAAAGGAAATTCCTTTCTCTTTTTTGAGAGTTTCTTTGAAACGATTGATCTGACTTATCAGGCAAGTCAGCAAATTTACTTGTTCGTGACGTCTATAACGTTGGGTGGTTGACATAGGTTCGTCAACAGATTGCGTTCATACCGAGGTTACCAATCACAGGTTCGATTGGGGGTCTAGGTCAACAATTCGCAATTCCTGGATCTTCGTAGAACGATCAATTTCCGCATTGATTCACATCAGCGTGGGAGTCGAATACCTAATGAAATGAATGTTTGACACCCTAATCAGCCTCGTAGATGTGAAAATTGTTATTAAACTGGTCATAATCGAAAAAAATATCTATATTTTTAAACTGGAGTCTGATTTTTATTTGTATTTAAAGTTGTAAATATATTTATTTGGTTTTGAAGATGACTTTTGTCATTGTATCAATTTGTTGTGCTGAAATAAATTACGATTATTTTTGGTCGTTTGTTTTTTTTGGGTAATAAATTAAGATTTTTCTATCCATTTCTTGTTTACAGTGTTTGAGTCATAAATTACTATTGTTTGCCTTTGGATGCTTGTGTTTTGTTGTTGAGTGTTAAGAATGATATATATAATATTGTGCATGTGCGGAGTGTGGGGTTTCATTGGGGAAACTTTGCCTGTTTTTTTTATATAGCATTTGAGTAGTAAATTTATGATTGTTGGCCTTTGGGGGCTTCTATTTTGTTGTTGAGTATTAAGAATGACATATTAATATTTTGTATGCATGGGGTGTGAGACTTGATAGGGGAAACTATCTCCTTTTTAGTATATACAGTATTTTAGTAGTAAATTTACAATTGTTGGCCATTGGGTGCTTGCATTTTTTTTTTGTTGAATAAGGCAAAAAAAGTTAATTCCTTATATAAATTGTAGATTTTTTGTCCCATAGATTTGTATCTTGGGCCACAAATTCCAGATTTGTTGTTTAGCCATAATCAGCACAGGGTTTTGATTTTATTTCATTGTCACATACTAGATTCGTAACTTCAGATACAAAGATGCAATGGTAATTTTTAGAGACACATGCCTATTGCAGACCGAGTGACACATTATATACGGATGGCTAGTTTTGAGGAGACTGTGCAGTGTGGTCACCTAAAAATTGATTACGTCCTCATCACCACACTAGTAGAGAAAGAGACCAGAAACACATACATTTTATCTACCAATCAGTAAAGCGATTGTCACACTGCAAGATGCAAGGGTATTATCGGGTATTTGTATGGATGGAATGTCAATCATTAGCACTGACAACTGACATCGGCGAAGCGTAGATCAATAGATAGACTTATGCTAGGGATTGTTGAGATTTAAACTGCTGCATTTGGCTATTAAAAGAGTAAGACTAAATGCCGACTGTTTGGATATGGTGTTGGATATCCCTTTACCCGATAATGCGAGCGAGGATAGTTGTATCTAGTGTGCACGTATATACCTCATGATACTATTGGGTGGCCTGTTGCTTTCGGACAAATCTGGCTATCGAGTGCCGCTACTATACCTATTAATGTTAATGGATTTTGGAGTGACAAAGGCATACAGTTGGGGTAGTGTGGTACTAGCACATTAGTACCACAATCTATGTGATGTTACCACACCAACAGCTATTGAGATCATAGGGTCATTAATTGTGTTATAGGTAAAATAGATATTTGCATAATTTTGTTTTAAATATTTGAATATTTATGTGCATATCTAATATAAAATTATAATTTTTTTATAGTTATTGGCTTGGGAGAGGATACCTATTATTTGGCCAGAACGCCGTAATCTGGTTGAGAATTTTTTATTTTTGATTTTGTATGGCGCGAGGTTCTTGATGATAACACTCTTTAATTGTTGTAAAAATTCATTGATTTTGATACTTACACAATGATTGTAATCACAGGTGGAGTGAACACTTTGATATGTCCAGAATGAATATACTTTGCATGCCTATCGAGATCAGTTGACCAATCTCCATTTTAATCAGATATTGTATACTTATTTTTTTCACATTAACTATGATTTGCTGCGTTGAAAAATCTAACCAAAACAGTCGGTCGGATCAGTTTGATCACAAATCGGTTATTGTGTCTAGTCTGGTCAAAGTTAAAATTGACTTTTAAGAACGATGGTTTTTTGTATGTTTTCAGTGCTGATGATATTTTTGTTCTTGTAGTTCATATAGTTGCTTACTTAGAGGAGATTCTACAAACACTACCGCCGCATTACACAACCGGTCAAGAAATTTGGAGATCCGTAATGTATCTCGTTTGTTGGAGCATCGTTGAACCCTATGTATCTTATTGTGCTTTACGCTAGTTCGGAATGTTCCAACCTATTCCTATGCCAGACTAATGGACCGTTTCAATGGTTGTCAGCAAGAGAGGACAGATAATGATTGAATGGTCACACATTGCGTATATGTAGACATGTGGGCCAACCGTCACAAACTCTTTAAGGGAAGTGATGTTGTGGAAGACCTGTCTATTCCATCTCATGATTATCTATCATGGTACAAGTTTTGTATGGTCATATATGCTTTTGACCCGAATTGTGCAAATGCAATACCCGAGGACTTTCATGGCACTGGTTTTACAATAGTTTTTGGTACAAGCTCTTTTTTGAACTTATATGCTAATTATGTTACTTTTCTACAATGTCTAATGGAACTATTTTTTCTAAGTCAGATGAATTCGATGTCCTTGATCTACCATATGTCTTTGGATCATATGTCACATTGTGAGGTTTCGGATGCAATTCGATTTGTTAAAATACGCGATTATGCTACTGAATCAATGCGTGTGGTTTGAGAGACTCACAAACTGGAGATTAGACCATTGCATATCGGAGATCGAGCTATGCAGTATGTCATGAACCCCTGCGTCATTGCTAGACAGTTTAGGAATGTTTGGGGGCATAGATAAGATGGTAGAGTGTTTCAACTATATTGGGGTGACATACCCAACCCCTTAGGTGGTTTCACGCAATCGGGTTCATTTCAGACTATTGCTTCTACACTGGGCACACCGCATGTCTTCCCTTTATCGTCTACATTTGCCGTACCAATTTTGCCAAGTGATAGTGAGTCATCGGCTATTTCTACTACGCTTGGTTAGCCATCCATTAGTGTCATTCACTCTCCAAAGATGTACATTTCTATAAATTTGTCTATACATTTAATGAGTAAGAATGATGGCCACGAAGACGATGACGTAGATGAATATATAGATATTGTGAGTAAAGGCGTAGTCTTGATTGTGCCTAAAGAAAAGCATATTGTAGGTTTACGTAGATTTAAGAGAACTATTAAACCTACTACTTGTGGTACACATAAAAAATAAAAACTTGTGTAATACAATTTCAATGTTCCATAGTTCACTTGTCCAATTCGAGTCTTTTTTACATTTCTTCATGTCATTGTCCAAAACAAAACACGCGCAAATCAACAAACTATCAATGTACACGCTTTTTACTTACCTAATGACAATGTAGTTAGGGATGGAGAAAGATGTCGTCAGTATGGAATTGTATATTAACTAAATATTTTGGAACACCTCTATCTAGTCTCTAATGTAACTATTGATCAGGCGTGATTAGGAAGAGCAAGACATACATTTGACTGGAAATACGTCTCTTAACTGTAATCCGGACATAAGAGGGTTCCATTTGAATATATCTAGAAGTTGGCACAGTACTACAATGTTGGTTGTCCACTTTGATAGTAATAGAAATAAATTGATTCATTTGGTTACAGTTTAGCCTATTATTATTGTAATAATTTTATTTAGTACTATAAATATACATATATATATATACATATTTATCCTTTATATATAAATAAATAAAAAGTGTCTTCAGATCTCAAAACCCTATTTGTATTAATCAGATTTTTTGTATTTAATTTTTTATGTTGCAATTTGGCATCTTAATTTCTTCATAAAATCTATTATAATATAATATTGTAATCCTATTATTATTATTATATCTGTGAGGATTTGTAATACCACAATAATTTATACATATAAATTTGTCCTTTATATATAAATAAATAAAAAGTGTTTTCAAAACTCAAAACCTTACTTGTATTAATTAGATTTGCCTGTGATTGATTTAATTGCTGAATGATGTTTTGAATTCTATAGGTCTTTTGAAAATGCTTCATAATGGTTTCTTGAGAACAAAATTCTGTTGAATATCTAGACCACAATTTTACCTTGAATTCCCTTACCAATGACATTGGTAAAGGTTTTGGATAGTATTGAATAATTTTGTAACTCTAGTAAAAGATCCAAGGAACTCTGAACTCAATATGAAACCGTATAGGTTTTGTATACTCTGGACCTTCTACCTTTTCAATGAAGTACTTATATGACATCTAAGCTTGTGGCGGAAGAATGTCTTGTACACATCCAATAGAATATCTACCAATGATGAAACCAAATGGGTATTTGTTGAATATCTTGAATAAAGTTCTTGTGGAAAGTGAAAAACCAAGAGTGATTGAAAAGTCTGAATAGAAGCTCTATACCAAGCCTCTCTATAATCCTGATACTTGTATCCTCTTGGTATAAAATTGATTGAAAAAGTTTTTTTCTGAATAAATTGATGCCTACTCTGATGGAGTAGAAATCTTCTTGATAATTACTTTTGAATATGCAATTTTCTCTATATTTTTCTTATGTGTATGATGAATTTCGATAAAGTTTGAATCTATTAGAATTAATTGATAAAATTCTAAAGCTTTTGAAATATCGTTAGTAATCCAATGGGTGTCATGATTAAAAGTTCTATAAATGAAATGGTTGAGGGTGTTAAAATCGGAGGTTTGATCATATCGGATTAATAAAAGGTGCTCTACATAAGGTTTTATGAAATAGGATGTTGTAAAAGATGAGGCTGTTTGAGTCTTTGTCATTTGACTAGGTTGAGTTTTCATGAATGGTGTTTATGTAGCTTGAACATATGTCAAAGTAGGAAAATTTCGCAAAGCACGAAATTGATTTGGATTTGAAAACTTCGTTTCGAAATCCTTGATTGTTTGATTTTTTTTTAACTGAAGATCGATAATTATATTAACTTTTGCAAGTTAAACTGTACAACCAAATGTCCTACAAATGACTCTTCTTATCTCTAAACGGGCGGCTAAAACATAACGGATGCCCAGCGTCCAAGCAAACCTGTCCACTAACCATGGATGCACTAACCTTTCCTAGCTAAAAAGCCAAGAAACCAAAAACCTAAAGTAGAGAAGCCTCACCAAGAACAACATGAACTTACCACTGGCTTCGAAGTCCAGCAAACGGGCGACCATGGAACGTTTCAACTCTTCCTCCCATACTAAAGAACACTATCTTCCAACAAGAAAACCAAAACCCAAAGACTTAAGGCAGACACCCTAACCCAAAAAGACCGTTGGAAACTTGAAAACCCAAAAAAAAAATAAAAAAATACACAACGCTTTGCCAGAAGGCTGGACGCTCTCCAAATTTACTGTTCTTGCGGGCGATTCTACGTGCGATCGAAGGTGCGAAAATGTTACTGTTCATGAATAGTAACATTCTCGTGTTAAGAAATCAGGTAAAGAATTCTCATTTCCTTTATTGTATTCTATATCAAAGTTGAATATAGAGAAAATAGCTTGCTATATTGCAAAATTTTGTTTTGAAACAATATTTTGAACATCTTTCTATAAAACTTCTTCAGCAGATTTATAATCAATTCTTAATAAAAACTTTTTATTATATAAATTATCTTGAAACTTTGAAATATATATAAAAATAGATAAAATTTCTTTTTTAATAGTAAAATAATTTTTTTGAGTCCTGAACCACACTCAACTATGAAATCTAACTAATTGCTCATAAAATATATTATAATATGATATTGTAATCCTATTAGTATTGTTGTTGTTCTTCTTCTTCTTCTTATTATTAGTATATATGTAAGTAAGTGTAATACTATAATAATTTATACATATTTATTTATCCTTTATATATATATATATATGATATTGTAATCCTATTAGTATTGTTGTTGTTGTTGTTCTTCTTCTTATTATTAGTATATATGTAAGTAAGTGTAATACTATAATAATTTATACATATTTATTTATCCTTTATATATATATATATATATATATATATATATATATCAATAAAAAAATAGTGTTTTCAAAACCCAAAACCCTACTTGTATTAATCAGATTTTTTGTATTTAATTTTTTTGTTGCAATTTGGAAACTTAACGTCTTCATAAAATATATTGTAATATAATATTGTAATCCTATTATTATTGTTATTGTTGTTCTTATTATTATTATTATTATATGTAATTATTGTAATATTACAATAATTTATACTTATATATATTTATCATTTATATATAAATAAATAAAGAGTATCGTCAAAACTTAAAATCTTAATTGTATTAATTAACTATTTTTGTACTTAATACTATTATTAATCTAAAATTAGCTCTTATTATTATAATTGTAATAATTACAATTATAATAATAATAATTATTATTGTTATAATTATTATTATTGTCCATGGGGGCGCACTTGAAAAAGCACTTAAATCAAATAATTTGGGCACATTTGCCAAATCTGAAGATGCTATTATTGGAACACAATTTTTGTCCACTTTACGAATTTCCATCTTTTTAAAATTAGTAATAAAATAGGAAAAAGCTCGAAAATTCCAAATAAGCTAGTTAACGTGACGGAATAAGACTTATCGCAATCTCTTATACAAGATTTTTCGTAAGAGCTATTGTCCACACAAACACCATCAATGTCTGCTATTGTTGACTTTTACTGATTAAGTGTATTAAAAAAAGTCATATACTGGGGCGGGACAAAGAAAAGCAATACGTAACGGGCGGACTAGGCACGGCACTCGCGTACATTTGGCCTTTATAAGTCCCCCAAGTACAAAGCCAAAAATGCTGCAAAGGGAGCATAGGCAAAATTACCAAAGGCAAAGGCATCATGGCAGTCGGTATCAACAGGGTTGGCTTAATCTCCATGCTTTTGTGCGGTATGCATTCCAGTTTCTTGTGTTATTTTTCGTTTAATTTAAGTCCAGTTATTTGTGACTTGTGATTTATAATAATAGGGATTAAATCCGCTCTACATCTAGCTAGATTGGGTAATAATTTTAGCTGATCAGTTCGACGAAATTTAATAGTAGTTGGTGGGCAATGCTGAAAGAAAAGGGAAAAAAAGTACTTAGGGTCTGAAATCTGCGTTGGTTGAAACAGGAATGATTGTGTATGGAGCCCTTGTGGAAGTCAAGGTTGCGAAGGCCTGCCCACTATATTGCGTAGACCTTGAGTACATGACCTGCGATAACTCAGGAACAAAATTATATCCTAGTTGCATTAATTGTTGCTTGGCCCCAAAGGGCTGCACTCTTCACCTTGCCGATGGAACTTCACAATATTGCGGCTGATCAAATCAATTTGTCAAGCATGGAAGTGGCTGGAAAGGAAACTAATAAAACTGAATAGTTATATGCAGCACCATCAATCAATAATATTTATCGAAGCTTATTACTACTTATATAGTCCATGGATCATCTTCCCGCTGGCAAAAAAAAAAATTAAAAAAAGTGTATCGAATGATTCATTCTAGCCTGTGAATCATGCTTAATTTCAAATCACAAATCGAGGTTGAAATGAAATTTAAACTTTGATTTTATTTGTATCTGTAGTTCCCATTTTGTGTGCTTGTCTAGCATAAAATCCAAAACGAGCAAAAGCATTCAATGTTAGATTCTGTCGATTCCATTACCGATTAGCATCTTGGTTGACAAATCAATTTGAGATCATGTCATTGGTTTCTTAACTTTTAAGTAAAGTTTCAATTCTGTTTTTTAATAGTAAATCAATTTTAAAAATTGATTCAACCGAATCTAATCGAAAAATTCGGTCACACCCAACTAATACGCGTGATTTGTATTTGATTCTGACATGGGAAAAATTAAAATTTAAAAAAAAAAAAACTCTCAAATTCAAAGCAAATCCAGGAAAGCAAGGTTCACGTGGTGGAGGTAAAATCAGAAAAGTCTAAACTGGTTAACTGTCAAGTAGATGCTTAATATTAGTCTATGTTTGATTTATCTCTTACATATACAAAGTTATTTTTTCTCATAAAATAAATAAAATATTCAAATATATTTTTATTTCAAAATTTAAAATTCAAAATTTCTCACCAAAACTTTCTTCACATAAATTTAAAACAATTTTCCTTCCAATACAAATTTTATTCTCCCTTCAAAATACATTTTTTTTACAAAAGAAAATCCACTAAAATTTTTACACATTCCAATACAAAATTTTTCCAATAAACCACAATCCAAACATAGCCTTAGACTCCTTAGGGGTTTGAATTATTCACGATTAATTTTCCAATCATCTTTTAAAGTCTTGATTCTCTTGTCACTTGAAGATATTTAGTGGATGGTTCCAGCTTATGTAGACTTTTAAAGCTTGAATATATGTTAAATTTAGTATATATTTGGAGTCGCACTTATTTATAAAAGTTATTTTTTTCTCATAACAAATAAATTATCTAAATACTTTTTTATTTCAAAATTTAAAATTTCCTCCTAAATTCTCTTTATATAATTTTGAAAATTTGTTTCTTTCAATATATTTTTTATTTTTCTTCCAAAATATTTTTACTTATAAAAAATATTTTACTAAATATTTTATATATTTCAATACAAAATTTTTTAAATAAATCACAAACTAAATATAGGCAGCCCTGCTTGGGTGTCCCTTATCGTACGTTTTTTTGGTACAGGCCTATGTACTGTGCAATGAGGACAAACAGCACCCTAATATTTGATATTTGATATTTTTATTTTTACCTACTTGCTCCATATTGGTTTTTGCATATTGCAGCTATTGCTCCTCCAAATTTTTTTCCATGGGAGATCATTAACGGGCATCCTTACAGCAATTGATGTCTTTTTTGACCATGTATTGGTTAAGATTTTCTACCTGGTGGGGTTTGCCCCGTTTTTCTTGGAGTCACTGCTAACCTTGTGGGTGCTTTAGAAAATGTAAGAGCACAACGTTTTAAGATACG
Source organism: Gynochthodes officinalis (assembly GCA_020080225.1). Classification (NCBI taxonomy): domain Eukaryota; kingdom Viridiplantae; phylum Streptophyta; class Magnoliopsida; order Gentianales; family Rubiaceae; genus Gynochthodes; species Gynochthodes officinalis. The sequence continues at coordinate 16,391,355 of CM034620.1, forward strand.
TTTTTATATTTTTTATTCCTATTGGCACAATCTTTTTCATTCAGATAAATCAAACCACCTAGCCAGAAAAAACTATGACATTACATTCATCCCAAAAAAAAAGAGAGAGTTTAGTTTCAATTTTTTTTTTGTTCTAAAAAAAAATTGAACTTTTAATATGTACCAAATTAAAAGGTAAGAATAAAAATATATAAAATTATACATTTAATTATGTATTAAATGTTATATCTACTAATTTAAAACAAAATTGTATTAAATCAAAAATATACTTTTGATTTTTCACAACATAGGAAGTATATTATATGTCACGATCTTAAAATTTATTCACATAATTACCAAGGAACATAAAAGTCATAATTAGTTGCCCAAATCCTACGGTGAGAACGAACTGAGTGGAGTGAGGTTAGAATGAAATATTATATTGGTTGATTTAGAGGTCGAAAGTTTAATTTAGAGAGAGAAAGGGAAAGATTGAGCAAAGCTTATTCCACACTTAACTTCACATTAATTTGTAATTAAAATGTATTCCTCTTGACCAGATAAATATTATTTTTCTATGCTTTGATTCATAACCTTTTTCCATAAAGTCAACGATTTTGACAATGATGACCACATGAAAGCTTGTCCTGAGTTTGAATAGTCAACACAATTGATTTGAGAATAATGGGCACACGAAAGCTTGTCTTAGGTTTGAAATAGTCAACATGATTGATTGTATCTAAGAAAACTTGAAATTTGCACAATATTTAAACAAGCGATTAAAGAATGTGTCATCCTTTATCCTGTCTTGTTCCTGATTAAGTGCTCTATATGTGTGTTTCTAAACTAATTATTAAGTATATATAGCAGCTGGCCCTGCCCGATGATCACTCAATCAATGTTGGGATTAAAATGTGCGGGATTTGGACTCCCACTTTGTCATTTTCGCTCCCCTCATCCCTTTATTAAGATCTTATAAAAAAGTAAGAGCCAAATAGAAAATTGTAATTGTAAATATTATAATTCTTATAAAAAAAAAAAGAAGAAGAGACTCACTCAACATTGTGTGAGTTACATAAATATTGTAATATAATGAAGAATTGTAATTGTCAAACACTAATAGTATAAATTCTCTAAATAGATCAATCAAATGAAAGAAACTCTCTTATAGTCAAAAAAGAAAATTATTGATGGAGTTGAGGTCCACTCTCTTTCCTGATGCAAAAGTTCAACCCTAATCTTCATTTGAACGTTTATATGATAGATGTCGACATTGTTTTCGGTATAAACATTCTAATAGTCAAATCAATGAAATTCTCTTCTAGGCAAATCAGTAATAAGTTTTGGCAAGTAATGTATAATTTTACTATAGGTGAATTTATATATATTTAAAAGATTTAAAATTATATACCTATGACGTAAACCAGAGTAAGCTATCAAATCTTGTGCACTATAAACATTTGTCATTGATTCAATCACAAACTTTTTAAAACTCTTCATGGATCTTACCCTTAGACGGACTACTAGAGGTAACAATTCGTAACACGATACGAAAATACGACATGAAGCTAATACGTATTTAACAGGTACAAATATACCCATTCGTGGGTTCAGGTCAAAATTAGGTCGAATCCCATCTATCACGAAAAATAAATGGGTTCAATCAGGTCAACTAGCAGGTCAACATATTTAACATATTTAAGATAATTTAAAAAATTATCTAATAATAATTTTATAAAATTGAAAGGTATTGTATAAAATATACTTTTAGATATTTTTGGTGTTTTAATCTTTTATAAGTATATAAGTATTTTTTTGTATTGTGTTACCTTTGAAATAAATAATTAATTAATTTTCATAAATTTTACATGTATATAGGTATTTTCGCATCGTTTTCGTGTTGTGTCGTGTCGTGTTGTGTTACCCGCAAAATAAATAGGTCATGTTCAAATTATGTTACCTGACACGTATAATTAAACGGATCGTGTTCGAATTCATGTATTCAACTTTGAAATATCGTTAGTAATCCAATGGGTGTCATGATTAAAAGTTCTATAAATGAAAGGGTTGAGGTGTTAAAATCGGGGGCTTGATCATATCGGATTAATAAAAGGTGCTCTACATCAGGTTTTGTAAAATAGGATGTTGAAGAAGATGAGGCTGTTTGAGTCTTTTTCATTTGACTAGGTTAAGTCTTCATGAATGGTGTTTTTGTAGCTTGAACATATGTCAAAGGAGGAAAATTTTGCAAAGCTTGAAATTGATTTGGATTTGAAAACTTTATTTCGAAAACCTTAACTATTTGAATTTTTGTTGAAGGAGTTGAGTCAGAGTCTTTTTTAATAACACTCATCTTGAAATACATGTAAAAAATTCTCGTGTTAAGAAATCAGGCAAATAATTCTTCTTTCCTTTAATATATTCTATATCAAAGTTGAATATAGAGAGAATAGCTTGTCATATTGCAAAAATTTGTTTTGAAACAATATTTTGAACATCTTTCTGTAAAACTTCTTCCGCAAATTTATAATCAATTCTTAATAAAAAAAATTATTATATAAATCATTTTGAAACTTTGAAATACATAGAATAATAGACAAAATTTCTTTTTTAATAGTAACTTAATTTTTTTGAGTCCCACACCACACTATACCATGAAATCTAACTAGTTGCTTATAAAATATATTATAATATGATATTGTAATCCTATTATTATTGTTGTTGTTGTTGTTCTTATTATTATTATTATATTTATAAATAAGTGTAATACTACAATAATTTATACATATATATTTATCCTTTATATATAAATAAATAAATATTTTCAAAACCCAAAACCCTACTTGTATTAATCAATCTTTTTGTATTTAATTTTTTTTGGTTGCAATTTGGAATCTTAATGTCTTCATAAAATATATTGTAATATAATATTGTAATCCTATTATTATTGTTGTTGTTCTTCTTCTTATTATTATTGTTATTATTATTATTATTATTATTATAATTATTATATATGTAATTATTGTAATACTAAAATAATTTATAGTTATATATATTTATTCTTTATATATAAATAAATAAAGAGTGTTGTTAAAACTTGAAACCCTAATTGTATTAATTAACTATTTTTGTACTTAATACTATTATTAATATAAAATTAGCTCTTATTATTATTATAATAATAATAATAATTAAACCAAATTGAAAAGGTGCTTAAATCAAATAATTTGGGTGTATTTGCCAAATCTGAACATACCATATTTGGAACACAATTTTTGTCCACTTTGCGAATTTCCTTCTTTTTAAAATTCGTAATAAAATAAGAAAAAACTCGAAAAATCCAAGTAAGCTAGTTAAAGTCAGACGGAACAAGATTTATCGCTATCTCTTATACAAGATTTTTTGCAAGATTTTTTGTAAGAGCTATTGTCCACACAAACACCATCAATATCTGCTATTGTTGACTTTTGTACCGTAGTGGGGCGGGACAAAGAAAAGCATTAAGTAACGGGTGGACAAGGCACGGCACTTGCGTACATTCGGCCTTTATAAGTCAACCAAGTACAAAGCCAAAAATGCTGCGAAGGGAGCATAGACAAAATTACCAAAGGCAAAGGCATCATGGCAGTCGGTATCAACAGGGTTGGCTTAATCTCCATGCTTTTGTGCGGTATGCATCCAAGTTTCTTGTGTTATTTTTCGTTTAATTTAAGTCCAGTTATTTGTGACTTGTGATTTATAATAAATAATAGGCACTACATCCGCTCTACATCTAGCTAGATTGATTGGGTAATAGTTTTAGCTGATCTGTTGGACAAAATTTAAAAGTAGAAAGGGAAACAAAAGTACTTAGTGTCTGAAATCTGGCGTTGGTTGAAACAGGAATGATTGTGTATGGAGCCCTTGTGGAAGTCACGGTTGCGAAGGCCTGCCCATTCTATTGCTTACAAGTTGTGTACATGACCTGCGGTAACTCGGGAACAAGATTAAGTGGCAGGTGCAATTGTTGCTTGGCCCCAAAGGGCTGCACTCTTCACCTTGCCGATGGAACTTCACGATATTGCGGCTGATCAACTCAACTTGTCAAGCATGGAAGTGGCCGCAAAGGAAACTAATAAAACTGAATAGGTATATGCAGCACCATCAATCAATAATATTTGTCGAAGCTTAGTACTACTTATATAGTCATCTTCCTGCTGGCAAAAAAATAAAATAAAATAAAAGTGTATCGAATGATTCATTCTAGCCTGTGAATCATGCTCAATTTCAAATCACAAATCTTGGTTGAAATGAAATTTAAACTTTGATTTTATTTGTATCTGTAGTTCCGATTTTGTGTGCTTGTCTAGCATAAATTCCAAAACGAGCAAAAGCATTCAATGTTAGCTGCTGTTGATTCCATTACCGATTAGCATCTTGCGACGACGTTAACTTTTGTGCAATCCTTTTAAAATTAGTAGATTTTTTCATTGTATAGACAATTAAAAAGGTAGCTAGTCATAGACTAGTTAGGTTTGTACTCAAATGGATAGCAGTTTAGAATTATTATCACATTGTCCTCCTTGACGGTCGTATGGGATCAAGGAGATCATTTAGGCTTACTTGACTAACTATTGTACAGTATTTATTTATTCATAAAATGCAATAACTGACATTTTAGTAAAAAATAAATAAATAAATAAATAAAACATTCGAACATATTTTATTTTAAAATTTAAAATTTGAAATTTCTCTCCCAAACTCTCCTCACATAATTTAAAACAATTTTCCTTCCAGTACAAATTTATTCTCCTTCCAAACTACCTTTTCTTACAAAAAAATTCTACTAAAATTTTCACACATTTCAATACAAAATTTATAAAATAAACTACAATCCAAATATAGACTCCTTGGAGGTTTGAATTTTTCCAATCATCTTTTAAAATCTTGCTTCTCTGGTCACTTGAAGATATTCATCGGACAAGTCCAGCTTATGTAGACTTTTAAAGCTTGAATATATGTTAAATTTAGAATATATTTGGAGTCACACTTATTTATAAAAAAGTTAATTTTTTCCCATAAAATAAATAAATTATTTAGACACTTTTTTATTTCAAAATTTAAATTTTCCTCCTAAATTTTCTTCACATAATTTTGAAATTTTTTTTTCTTTCAATACACTTTTTTTTCCCTCAAAAATATTTTTTTTTACAAAAAATTTCTACTAAATTTGTTATATATTTTAATATAAAATTTCTTAAATAAATCACAATCCAAGTATAGGTGCTTGACATCCTTATCATATGTTTTTCGGTACAGGCGTATGTACTGTACAATGAGGACAAACCGCATCCTAAAATTTGATTTATTTTATTTGATTTTTTTTTTTTTTTACCCTACTTGCTCCATATTGGTATTTGCATATTGCAGCCATTGCTCCTCCAAATTTTTTTTCCATGGGCGATCATTAGCGGGCATCCATATTAGTTTTTGCATATTGCAGCTATTGCTCCTCCAAGTTAGCATGACCCCAGTAAGGAAAAATTGTTCAAAAATGTTCCCCTCTATTATTTTTCTATAAAAAGAATGTTTATGTTAAGGTTTTGGGATGTTCGAACCATCCTTTTCCTAGTTTTTTAAAGAAACATTGAGGAGTAGTCAAGAAATTTGGCAATCTATAGTGTATCTCGTTTGTTGGAATATTGTTGAACCCAAGGTACCTTATCGCGCTTTATGTCAGATTGGGATGTTCTAACCTATTTCTATGCCAAGACTACTAGATTGTTTCAATGATAGTCACAATATGGGTTAGCAAGGGATGACAAATAATGATTGGATGGCCATACATCGTATATATGTAGACATGTGAGCCGACTATCACAAACTTGTTGAGAGAGCTGATGTTGCAGAAGACCCGTCTGTTCCATCCCATGATTACCTATCATGCAGGTGCAGGTCTCACACGGTCATATATGTTTCCAACCGGAGTTGTGCTGATGCAATACCCGAAGACTTTCATGGCACTGGTTCTATAATAGAGTTTTTGGTATGAGTTTTTTTTTTATATACTTGTTTGCTGATTATGTTACTTTCTTACAATGTCTAATGGTACTATTTTTTTTTTTGAGTCAGATGAATGCGACGTTCCAAATCTACCATATGTCTTTTGGATCATATGTCACGTTATGAGAGCTCAGATGCAATTCGATTTACTGAGATACGCGATTATGCTACCGAGTCAATGCATGGGGTTTAAAAGTCTCACAAACTGGAGATTAGACTATTGCATTGGGGATCGAGCTATGAAACAAGTCCCCATGTCATTGCTAGACTGTCATGGGGGGGGGGGGGGGAGGGGGGGCGTAAACAAGGTGGTAGAGGGTCTCGACTATATCGGGGTGACATACCCGACCCTTTAGGTGGTTTCGCACAGTCAGGTTCATTTCAGACTATTACATCTACACCGGCCACATTGCATGTCTTCTCTTCATCGTCTACATTTGTTGTACCAATTTCACTAGGTGATAGTGAGCCATCGGCTATTTCTGCTACGCTTGATCAACCAACCACTAGTGTCGTTCACTCTCCAAAAATGCACACCCTTATACATATGTCTACACATTTTATGAGTGAGAATGATGGCCATGAAGACGATGATGATGACAATGATGTAGATGAATATATAGATATTGTGAGTAAAGGAGTAGATCTAACTGTGCCTCAAGAAAAGCAAATTGTAGACTTACGTAGATTTAGGAGAACTATTAAACTTACTACTTGTGGTACATATGAAAAACTTGCAAGACATAAATAAAAACTTGTTTAATACGATTTCAATGTTTCGTAGTTCATTTGTCCATTTCGAGTCTTTTTACATTTCTTCATGTCATTTTCCAAAAAAAAAAACATGCTCAAATCAACAAATTATCAATGAACACGCTCTTTACTTAATGACAATGTAGTTAGGGATGGAGAAAGATGTTGTCAGTATGAAATTGTATGTTACCTAAATATTTTGAAACACATTCATCTAGTCCCTAATGTAACTAGTGATCATGCATGTTTGGGAAGAGCAAGACGTATATTTGACACGAAATATGACTCTTAACTACGATCCGTACATAAGAGGGTTCCATTCGAATACACCTTAAAGTTAACATAGTACTACAACATTGGTTGTCCACTATGATAGTAATAGAAACAAATGGATTCATCTGATTAAAGTTTAGCCTATTATTATTGTGATAATTTTATATAATACTATAAATATATATACATATACATATTTATCCTTTATATATAAATAAATAAAAAGTATCTTCAGATCTCAAGAGCTTGCTTGTATTAATCAAATTTTTTGTATTAAGATTTTTTTGGTCGCAATTTGACACCTTAATGTCCTCATGAAATATATTATAATCCAACAATTGTAATCCAATTATTATTATTATTATATCTATAAGTATGTGTAATATGACAATAATTTATACATATATATTTACCCTTTATATATTATAAATAAATATTGTCTTCAAAACCCAAAACCCTACATGTATTAATCAAATTTTTTGTATTTAATTTTTTATTGCAATTTGGGATTTTAATGTCTTCATAAAATATATTATAATATAATGTTGTAATCTGATTATTAGTATTATTATATCTATGAGTATTTGTAATACCACAATAATTTACACATGTATATATTTGTCCTTTATATATAAATAAATAAAGAGAGTTTTCAATACCCAAAACCCTACTTGTATGAATCAGATTTTTTGTATTTAATTTAGAAGGTTAACTTAAATATAACAATACATAAAATTTCTGCAACAATAAGATAACAAAATTCTGTTATAATATATCTTATAAAATATACTATAAGTTTACTTTATAAGACAAATCCTACATGTATTCTATAAGTTAACAATAAAATAATTTATTAAACTATTTCAAATAAAATATATTACTACTTATATATAGTTATAAAATAATGTATTTGAAATCACAATAACATATGATAACTATATAATATATTATTGTTAAATTATTTTATTAATAAATATTCTATTAATAGAATATCAGAAAATATAATAATATAAAATATTCATAAATTAAATATTCTATTTTACATAAATTTATTTGAAATGATGACAAGAACTACATAATAATAGAATGTCATACTTTCAAATATATTAATAATATATTAATTAGTATATTAATAGTAGTAAAATAATAATAATATATTATTATTAATAGAATATCTTATTAATATATTATTATTAAAATATTAAATAATATAACAGTAATAGAATATATTAATTATACTATATCAAATATATATTATAATAATAATATTTTACAAAAATATATTATTGTAACAACTATTATTATTATTATTATTATTATTATTATTATTTTAACAATAATAGAATATATTAATAATATTAATATATTATTAATGTTATATTATTTTAAATCCCTAAATCGGTATATTCATTTTGGCTTAATAAAAGTTGCTATTAAACTGTTAATATATTTACGAGTAGATACTCTAATTTATTTAGCATTAAGAGATAAAAGACTCAAAAGATATAAAACTTTATTATTAGCAATGATTCAAACTAATGTTTGTAATGGTCCAATCTATTTTAATTGTGCTCCTAATTTTTTAGTATATTTAAAAGATCCACTAATATTAGATTCACTAATATTAGATATTCATTTATAAGGTGATGAATTCAAAAAATTATGTAAAAATTTTGCCGTTATATATATAGTTTATTCTAGATTAATGTCTTCTCAATTAAATCTAAGATTAAATTTGAAATCTGACTTCAAAAGAAGAAACTATTTTACTCCATATAGAAGTTGACAATCCTACTGTATTTGTACCTAAAAGATTAAAATCGAATGAGATTACTATTTCTCAAAAGTTTCAGATTCAAAATCCTCAGCCTTCAAGAAATCTAATTAGATGAAAACTCTCGTAGATTATTGAAGAGCCATAGAGCAATTTTATTAAGATTTAATTCATTCAAAAATGATCTAGTTCTTCTAGTTTTAAAAGTTTTATTTCTCAAAGACAATCGTATTCAGAACCCTCAAATTTGAAATCAGATTCTGTTAAATACAAAATTTTATTATATTTTAAATAGTAATTATCATAATATATTAATAATAAGAATTATATAATAATAGTTGTAAAATAATATATTATTGTAAAAATAGTATATTTAATAACAATATAATATATTATTATATAGTTATTATTTCAAATAAAATAATATATTATTATTTTATTGTAATTATAGAGAGGCCCGAATATAAAATAAAATGTATTATTATTAATATATTAATAAGATAACTATATCTTATTAAAGTTTGGGGAAGATCATAAAAAAGTTAATGATTTTTTCTATTGAGTTAATGATAAAAAAAAAGTTAATGATCATTAAAATAAAGTTAATAATTTCAAAAAAGTTTTATTCAATACACAAGCCTACGAGAAACAGTCAAGAGTTATCATCTATTCAAGTAAGTGATAAAGAAATATCTGATCAATTATTTATTCAAATGATTAATAAAATAGGATGGCAAAAGTGGTATTGCTTTATTACTATACGAGTTCAAGACTTTAAAATAACTCTGCATACTATGATAGATAGCAGTGCAGATGCAAACTGTATTAAAACAAGAATTATTTTCACTAAATATTGTCAAAAAACAAATGAAACTTTATTAGCTCATAATTCAACACGATTGATTGTGAAACATAAATTAATTGCAAATGTGTGTAATAATGATTATTGTATTAAGAATTTAATTTATGTGGTAGATAATATAGCCCAAGATATAATTTTAGGATTACCATTTTTAGTTTAGATTAATCCTATAAGGATAGATGATGCAGGTATTTATACATAAGTCATGGGAAAAAAGGTATCATTCAAATTTATTTCTCCTAAAAAATGAAAAGAAATGCAATTAATTCAAAAGTATTCAGTATTTTGGCAAATAAATACTATTAATAGTATAAATAAGCAAATTACATTTCTTAAAGAAGAATATTCATATGCTAGAATCAAAGAACAATTAAAAGAAAATCATATTCAAAAAAGAATAACAGAATTAGAAGAATTATTTAAAAAAGAAATTTGTTCCGGTTTACCAAATGCTTCCTAGAACATAAAAAAGCATTAAGTAGAATTACCTTATGAAAAAGGATTTTCTAAAAAGAATATTCCTACTAAGGCCAGACCTATTCAAATGAATTAGAAATTATTAGAAATTTGTAAAAAAGAGATTCAATCATTATTTAAAAAAATTATTAATTAGGCAGTCAAAATCACAATGGAGCTGTCCAGCTTTTTATGTCGTGAACCAGGCAGAAAAAAAGCGTGAAGTTCCAAGGTTAGTTATTAATTATAGACATTTAAACAAGGTATTAAAATGAATTAGATATCCTATTCCTAACAAAAGAGATTTATTAAATAGATTATATAATGCAAAGATATTCTCAAAATTATATATATATATTCTCAAAATTATATATATATTCCAAAGTAATCCATTGTATTAACTTTTAATAAAAAGTTAAATAGTACAGAAGAAGTCCATCTAAGGACTCGCCCTAACTCATCTAACTTAAAACCAGTAGGTTTCGGTTAAGGCATCCTACACCCAAATCCACATTGGCTAACAAACTACTTCTGCATCCGTTGGATAGCACCAACTACTACTGGATATGTTGAATAGCTTGAAACTTCCGAATTCCGAGTACGGCACCTCCTAGCTAGCCTAATTAAGAGAAACAAAACCCTAACTTGTTGGCATTTACCTGCTAGCTACGGTCTCGGCTTCACACTGCGTGACATCGTGCTTGATCCTCCGCCCAAACTAGAACACAAACCCTCCCTAACGGAGAACAAACCAAACGAAAGTATGAACAAAATCCAACTAACACCGGACCTATACGCTAAATAATAATAATAATAATATTTACAGTTTGCACGTTTGTCGCACCCGGAGTCTCCCGTAGCTATAGTGATTTTGTAGGAGCTTCAGCCTTCCAATAGTTTCCCTCAAAATTTGATATAAAGTTTGGATATTGGCATATTCAAATTACTAAAAAAGATAGATATAAGACAGCATTTACAGTACATTTTGGACATTACAAATGGAATGTAATGCCCTTTGGTTTTAAAAATGCTCCATTTGAATTTCAAATATAATGAATGATATATTCAATCCTTGTTCAACATGCATGATATTATATATAGTTGATGTTTAAGTATTTTTAGAAACATTAGATCAACATTTTAAACATTTAAATATATTTTTTAATGTTGTAAAGAAAAATGGTTTAGTAGTTTCGACAACTAAAATGAAGTTATTTTAAGCTCAAGTAAGATTTTTAGGGCATTATATTCATTTAGAATATATTATCCCTATTGATAGAAGTTTATAATTTGCAGATAAATTTTCAGATGAAATTAAAGATAAAAATCAATTACAAAGATTTTTAAGTTGCCTCAATTATATTTCTGATTTTTTCCCTAAGCTAAGACAAAAATGTGCTCCATTATTCCAAAGATTATAGAAAAACCCTCAGGCATGGTCTAATAATCATATTGAGTTAGTGCGTCAAATTAAAAGTCAAATCAAGTCACTTCCTTGTCTATATGTCCCACATGCACATGCATTCACGATAGTGGAGATAGATGCTTCAAAAATTGGGTATAGTGGTATACTCAAACAAAAATTAAGTCAAGAGTCAAATCATGAGCAATTAGTTCATAATGGAGTATGGTCCGGTGCTCAGAAAAATTATTCTATTATTAAAAAAGAAATATTATCTATTGTTCTATGTATTTCAAAGTTTCAAGATAATTTATATAATAAAAAGTTTTTATTAAAAATTGATTGTAAATCTACAAAAGAAGTTTTGCAAAAAGATGTTTAAAATATTGTTTCAAAACAAAATTTCAAAATTATTAAAAAAATTAGAGCGGAAGGGAATGAAATGAAAACTTACTTTTATTAATTGAAATTGAAATTTGGTACAGTCCAAAACTGGAATCCTAAACTTAAAAATGAAATGAAATACAAAATATTTGGAAATTTTGTGTTTTGAGTATGAAGGGTGGAATACAAGGATTATATGAAAATAAAGAAGGCTAAAAGATTTAAGGTTTTCTAATTGGGAGCCTATTTCCAGTGATGTCCTCTATCTTCATACTTGAATGTCTTATATTGATGAGCTTCCATATTCAATTTGAATTATAATTTCATCTTGAATTTGAATATCATCTGAATTTGCATTTGCCTTTAATTTTCTTTGAATTTGACTTTGAATTGTTGTCCTGTCATCTTCCCCATCTTTCTTTTCTTTGTCAGGAATCTGACTATTGTTTCACGCAGTTGAAATATTATGGGTCCAAATGGTCGCCAAATAATTATTTTGCTTCTTTTTTAATTTGTTTTCATCCTGCAACATGCATGAAAAAGACGTTAGAATTTTATTTTATTTATTTTCACATATCAAAAGGGTCATGGGCTAAGGGCCCTCCAAATGGATTTGATGCAGACTCTTCTAACAAGGCTTTGCTCTTTGAAATTTCTTTCTATTTTTTAAACTGTAAGAATTCTAGATACTCTTTTGCAATTTCTAAATCCTTTTTCATCAGTTGAATTATTGTTTGCATCTTATCTTTATTGTCATCTTTTCAACTTTCTTTCTTCTTTACAGGTGTACTGGGTCTTGCAACTTGTCCTTTTGACTGTGATTGATTTAATTGCTAGATGATTTTTTGAATTCTGTAGGTCTCTTGAAAAATGCTTCATAATGGTTTCTTGAGAACAAAATTCAATTGAATATATCGACCACCATTTTGCCTTGAATTCCTCTACTAATGACATTGGTAAAGGTTTTGGATAGTATTGAATAATTTTGTAACTCCAGCAAAGGATCCAAGGAACTCTGAACTCAATTTGAAACTGTATAGGTTTTGTATGCTCTGGACCTTCTACCTTTTTAACAAAGTACTTATATCCCATCTAAACTTGTGGTGGAAGAATGTCTTGTACACATCCATAGAATATCCACCAATGATGAAACCAATTGGGTATTTGTTGACTATCTTGAGTAAAGTTCTTGTGGAAAGTGAAAAACCAAGAGTGATTGAAAGGCCTAAATAGAAAAGCTCTATACTAGGCCTCTCTATAATCCTGATAATTGTATCCTCTTGGTATAAAATTTGTTGAAAAAGTTTTTTCTAAGTAAATTGATGCCCACTCTGATAGAGTACAAATCTTCTTGATAATCACTTTGAATATGCAATTTTCTCTAAATTTTTCTCATGTGTATGATGAATTTCGATGGGGTTTGAATCTATCAGAATTAATTGATAAAATTCTAAAGTTTTTGAAATATCATTGGTAATCCAATGGGTGCCATGATTAAAAGTTCTATAAATGAAATGGTTGAGGGTGCTAAAATCAGAGGTTTGATCATGTCAGGTTAATAAAATGTGCTCTATATTAGGTTTTGTAAAGTAGGATGTTGAAGAAGATGATGCTATTTGAGTCTTTTTCATTTGACTAGGTTGAGTTTTCTTGAATGGTGTTTCTATAGCTTGAACATATGTCAAAGGAGGAAAATCTTGCAAAGCTTGAAATCGATTTGGATTTGAAAACTTCATTTCAAAATTCTTGACTGTTTGAATTTTAGTTGAAGAAGTTAAATCAAAGTCCTTATTTTTAATAACACTCTTCTTGAAATACCTATAAAAAATTCTCGTGTTAAGAAATCAGGCAAAGAATTCTCCTCACCTTTAATGGATTCTATATCAAAGTTGAATACAGAGAGAATAGCTTGCCATCTTGTAAAAATTTGTTTTGAAACAATATTTTGAACATCTTTCCGCAAAATTTCTTTTGCAAATTTATAATCAATTCTTAATAAAAAAAATTTATTATATAAATCATTAGAACAATAGATAAATTTTTTTTTTAATAATAGAATAATTTTTCTGAGCCCCGGACTACACTCAACTATGAAATCTAACTAATTGCTTATAAAATATACTATAATATGATATTGTAATCCTATTATTATTGTTGTTGTTGTTGTTGTTGTTGTTATATCTGTAAGTATGTGTAATACTAAAATAATTTATGCATATATATTTATCCTTTATATATAAATAAGTAAAGAGTGTTTTCAAAATCCAAAACCCTACTTGTATTAATCAATTTTGTTGTATTTAATTTTTTTTGTTGCAATTTGGAATCTTAATGTCTTCATAAAATATATTGTAATATAATATTATAATCCTCTTATTGTTGTTGTTGTTGTTGTTGTTGTTGTTGTTGTTGTTGTTATTGTTATTATTATTATTATTATATATGTAATTATTGTAAAACTATAATAATTTATATTTATATATGTTTATCCTTTATATATAAATAAATAAATGGTGTCGTCAAAATTTGAAACTCTAATTGTATTAATCAGCTATTTTTGTACTTAATACTATTATTAATCTAAAATTAGCTCTTATTATTATAATTGTAAAAATTACAATTATAATAATAATATCTATAATAATTATTATTATTATTTGAGGGAACACCCAAAATCGTCCTCCACATTTCAGCAAATAATCTTTTTCATCCTCCACTTTTAAAACGGGAACAAATAGTCCTTCAAATTTCATAAATTAGAACTTTTGGTACTATTTGTGAAATAAACGGGAACTTTTAGTCCTTCAAATTTCATAAACTTAACGCGTTTAGTAAATTTTCCTTCAAATTTTGGTCCTCAAATTTGAAGACTATTTGTTCGCTTAAAAATAGAGGATGAAAAGATTATTCAATGGGAGATCTTATTATTTTACAATTATAATAATAATATCTATAATAATAATTATTATCACTATTATTATTGTCCATGAGAGCGCATTTGAAAAAAACGCATAAACCAAATTGTTTTGATGCATTTATCAAATGTGAACATACCATCACTGGAACACAATTTTTGTCCCCTCTATAAATTTCTTTCTTTTTAAAATTTGTAATATAAAAAGGAAAAAACTCGGAAAAATCCAAATAAGCCAGTTAACGTCAGAAGGAACAAGACTTATCGCAAGCTCTTATACAAGATTTCTCGTAAGAGCTATTGTCCACACAAACGCTATAAATATCTACTATTGTTGACTTGTACTGATTAAGTGTATTAAAAAAATTGAGTCAACTAACAAAATAATCATTTATAAATTAATGAATAGTTTTTTTTATCTCTCATATTTAAAATGATAAAAAAAAGTTCATAATATTTTATTAGTGTACTTTTTTAGTCTTTCGTTACTATTCTATCTAATTTTTTGTCAAATTTTGATTATAGTAACAATGTTATTTTAACAAAAAATTAGATAAAATTATGATAGATGATTAAAAAAATACATTAATAAAGTATTAGAGATATTTTTTATTATTTTAAATTAAAAAAATAAAAAATATTATTCATAAATTTGTGATGGATTATTTTGTCAATTTTGTCGAAAAAATTGGCAGTCTAGTCATATACTGTAAAGAAATAGAGAGTGGAGAATATTTTTCTTCTATTGAATCACTGTATTTTACAAGGCTTTATATAAAAAGAAAATATCCTACTAAACTAATTTGATCCCTATCTTACTAAACCAACTTGATCCCTATCTTACTGATCTAACTTGATCCCTACAACCAAGCAATCCTATAATTAAGTTAACAGAAAAGGGATAGCTACAAACCTACATCTATTCTTATCTGTATATACATTTCAACACTCCCCCTCAAGTTGGAGAGTGGATATCAAGGACTCCCAACTTGCGTTTCATTGTTGTGAAAGCTTGGCAGAGTTTCGCCATCAAAAACATAATTCACGAAACAAAGCGCCTCAAAGGGCAAAAAGCCCTCAAGGGCAAAAGCGCATAGCGGGACAAAAGCATGGTTGAAAACCTGCATAACTTAGGATCAACCAAAAATACAAAAGCTTATATCGGTCATTAATACTATAAAAATGATACTACGCAACTCAATTGGCTACTACAAATGGCCTATGGTGAAGAAACTAACTAAATCTCTAACTATCACCTCATGCCGATGCGTGAAAGCCAAATCACAGACGTTGAATAGCACGCAAAGCGTTGAATAGCTAGACGATTCGGCTACTACCGGCTGGAGAGATGGCAATACCATTAACAAAGATTTATAAATAGATCTTTAACAAAGCCGATCTTGGACTTTGCATTTAGAGAAATCACCATGGCTCTGCTCCATGTTGAATAGTTATCTCCGTTAAGAGGTTTGGAGACAAGGATCATAACAGGATGATCAAAATGGTGAATAGAGTATAGAGGATTGTCTTGAGAAGCCATGAGCAAATATAGTTGGGAAAAAAAAATGCCACAGATTTGTCAATGCTATGGCATGTAAATATCAATGCTATGGCGATTTGGTCGAGAAGAAAAAATAAAAATGGACTGGACATCAGTGCTATGGCATGTAAGGTATCACAATCGCCAACCTTGCTCTGATACCATGTAAAGAAATAGAGAGTGGAGAATATTTTTCTTCTATTGAATCACTGTGCTTTACAAGGCTTTATATAAAAAGAAAATATCCTACTAAACTAATTTGATCCCTATCTTACTAAACCAACTTGATCCCTATCTTACTGATCTAACTTGATCCCTACAACCAAGCAATCCTATAATTAAGTTAACAGAAAAGGGATAGCTACAAACCTACATCTATTCTTATCTGTATATACATTTCAACATATACTGAGGCGGGACAAAGAAAAGCCTGGAGTAATGGGCGGACAAGGCACGGCACTCGCGTACATTTGGCCTTTATAAGTCCCCCAAGTACAAAGCCAAAAATGCTGCAAAGGGAGCATAGGCAAAATTACCAAAGGTAAAGGCATCATGGCTGTCGGTATCAACAGGGTTGGCTTAATCTCCATGCTTTTGTGCGGTATGCATTCAAGTTTTTTGTGTCATTTTTTCGTTTAATTTAATTCCAGTTATTTGTGACTTGTGATTTATAATAATAGGGATTACATCCGCTCTACATCTAGCTAGATTGGGTAATAATTTTAGCTGATCAGTTCGACGAAATTTAAAAGTAGTTGGTGGGCAAATGCTGAAAGAAAAGGGAAAAAATAGTACTTAGTGTCTGAAATCTGGCGTTGGTTGAAACAGGAATGATGGTGTATGGAGCCCTTGTGGAAGTCACGGTTGTGAAGGCCTGCCCACAATATTGCTTAGACGTTGAGTACATGACCTGCGGTAACTCGGAAACAAAATTAAGTCCCAGTTGCAATTGTTGCTTGGCCCCGAAGGGCTGCACTCTTCACCTTGCCGATGGAACCTCACAATATTGCGGCTGATCAACTCAATTTGTCAAGCATGGAAATGGCTGGAAAGGAAACTAATAAAACTGAATAGGTATATGCAGCACCGTCAATCAATAATATTTGTCGCAGCTTATTGCTACTCATATAGTCCATGGATCATCTTTCTGCTGGGAAAAAAAAAACGTGTATCGAATGATTCATTCTAGCCTGTGAATCATGCTTAATTTCAAGTCGCAAATCGAGGTTGAAATGAAATTTAAACTTTGATTTTATTTGTGTCTGTCGTTCCGATTTTGTGTGCTTGTGTAGCATAAAATCCAAAACGAGCAATAGCATTCAATGTTAGATTTCTTTTTTTTTATAACAAACAATAGTATATTTTATTTCAATAACAAACTTTACATGGCATAGTCTCAAAAGGCTAATTGCTCTTTATGGTATGTGATATTAACTACAAAAGAAACTATGATAGCTGATTATAAATAAAACACAACAGATGGTATGTGATCTTTAATTACAAAGAAAAGTGCCAAAACTGATTACAAATAAAACACAAAAGATTGATGTGTTCCGTTAGTACACCATAACTTTTACATCAATAACAATTAGAAGTAAAAAATTTAACTTGTCGGTTTTTATTAAAGTATCTCAAAATTGCAAGTTGCAAAAAATTACAAGACATAGACTCTGATCCCTAGCTACATAATAACCAGTGAATTTAAAGTCTGGTATCTAACTCGTGCTCATGTCTTTTGGATACTGTCTTTTACATTTATAGTCTCTCCTCTTAAATTAGTAATAAATACACCTCCAGAAGAGAGGACTAATACCCTAATAAATAGGGATAAAAAGAGTACATAATATTACAAAAATTAAAAAAATATAATAGCCTCTTTCATTCTCCAAACAAGAAAATAAGGGAGAAAATGAAATCGCAATTTCGATCGTACCAAAATCGCACATAGTAATGGAGAGAAGTCAAAGCTGGCGGCTAAAAGCATTCAGGAGGTGTTTGGTAGCAGAGGATTGGATTGGTTTGGATTGGTTTACATTGGTTTTGGCAAAAATTGCATGTTTGGTATTGTGGAATGGATTTTTGTAAAGCTTTGGGGCTGGGTTTACGTTAAACCCAGCCCCCACCCTCCTTTTGCAAAACCTTCACTGAAGGGTTTTAAAAAGGGTTCAAAACGACGTCGTTTTGAACCAAAACAAAAAAAAGAAAAAAAAAAAAAAATTTGGGCGCTGACAGGCGCGTCATGTGACGCGCGCCCAATGGGCGCGCGCCACATGTCAAGGGGATTTTACCCCTTTTTTTTTAAAAAAAAAAAAACAAATTTCACTAAATTATAGAAAATATTTTTCTCTACAAAATGACATGCACTTTGACTATTTTTTGAACAATATATAATTTATTAAATATCATATAATGTAAAATACTAATATTTTTATTATAATTTTAATATAAAATTTATTTATAAATTTATTATTATTAATATTAAATTTTAATTTTAATATAAAATCTATTCCATTCCATTACAAAATAATACCAAACAACATAATTATTATCATTCCATTCTATTCCTCAATGTTAGATGCTGTCGAATTCCATATTTCCATTGCGGATTAGCATCTTGCTGGGCAAAATTAAATTAAGTTTCCTTGAATAGATTATGTCATTGGTTTCTTAACTTTTAATTTAAGTTTCAATTTCGTCTTTTAATATTAAAAAATTTATAATTGAATTTATCAATTTTAAAAATTGATTCAACCGAATCTAATCGAAAAATTCGGCCGCACCCAACTAATAGGCGTGATATGTATTTGATTCTGACAGAGGCGAAATTGAAAACAAAAATTATGCCTATAAACACATGGGACAAATGGGAGAAATGAAGGTTAAATAAATTTTAAAAAAAAAAAAACACTCACGTGTAAATTCAGAAAGTCTAAACTAGATACCTGTCAATGGTAAAACCAGAAAAGTCTAAACTAAAGTCACATAATTTTTAACATGATTATGGCTATATCAATACTAATGGCTTGGCTTTTTCTGCCACATCACTAATTTTTTCTCTCCTACACCATTTACACAACTATTATAAAAAAAATTATATTAATAATACAACTTATAATTTTAATTATCATATATTAAATACTTAAAAACAATTAATGAAAATTTTTTCTTTACATTAAAATTAAAATTTAATAATACACTTAAAACATAAAAATAAATACTCCAAATAATGTATGACATATTTTAAACAATTACTGGAAAATAAATTTACGTTACACTAAAATTAAAATTTAATAATATACTTAAAACATTCGGATAAATACGATAAATTAAACATAAAATTTTTAATAACGTGAGTAATTTTTTTGATTTGGCTAGGTGAATAGTGAAGGTGCCTCATGCCTTTGTTTCAAGGCCTAGCCTTTATTATACACACAACCATTATTAATTTTTTTATATTAACAATACAACTTATAATTTTAAGTCCCCTACAACAAATACTTACAAACAATTAATGGAACTTTTTTTTTCACTACATTAAAATAAAATTTTAATAATAAACTTAAAACATAAAATAAATACTCCAAATTAAATAAGAAATACTTAAAACAATTAATGAAAAATAAATTTACATTACACTAAAATTAAAATTTAATAATATACTTAAAACATTCAGATAAATATGATAAATTAAACATAAAATTTTTAATAACGTTAATAATTTTTAACATGATTTGGGTGTGTGAATAGTGAAGGTCAGGCCTTTGTTTCAAAGCCTAGCTTTTACTATTCGCACAACTATTATTAAAAAAATTTTATATTCATAATACAATTTATAATTTTAATTATCATGCACTAAATACTTAAAAAATTAATGGAAAATTTTTTCATTACATTAAATAAAAAAATTAATAATATGCTTAAAACATGAAAATAATCACTCTAAATTAAATATGAAATACTTAAAAATTAAACATTCAAAATTAAAACATAATAAATATAACTTAAATTAATACACTTGAAATATAAATTACTACTACATTTCTAAAAATTCACTAAGCTTATGAAACATTTTTTTTCCAACGTCCGATAAGTTTTCTTCTCCACGATTTACAAAAGTAAGCCAAGTTTGGAACTTTTGTTCATGTTTCATCCTTTCATGAGCAATTTTGTCAAATTCCACCTGCCGTTCTTGAGCAATTCTTTCTAATTCTATCTTTTGTTCATGAGCAATTCTTTTCTAATTCCTTTTTTTCTTCTAGAGCAATTCTATCCTCCTCCAGTTTTTCCCTCTCCAAAGCAATCTTCTCCCTTTTGATCTCTATTTTCTCGTGATAGGTAATGTTCATCCTTTTGAATTGACTTGGATTTTGCAAAAATAATTGTTGGCCGATCTTTTGTTTTCCCTTACTTTTAGCCCTTTTCACACCCATTGGCCGTTTCACAGGACTAGTAACAGTGGCTTCTAAATTAATTTGATCATCTTCACCGAACCAAACAAAGTATAAAAATGTCATAAAAAAAACTATGGTAATTAAGAAAGTCATAAAAAATTAGTTGACCTTGAATTAGAGAAAATAAATCTATATATTAAATGCATATATTAAAATCAATTAAATGCATAAATTAAACCGAACTTGAATTAGAGAAAATAAATCTATGTATTAAATGCATATATTAAAATCAATTAAATGCTTAAATTAAATGGAACTCCAACGTATACAATGAAGTAAATAAAAATATTACGTAGAACATGATATTTAAAAAATGAAAGATAAAATGTAATAAAAAATTACCAGTTGGAGACAATAGGTTAACGCAATAATCATCGGGAAGTGATCTCTTCTTGCTACTAGCAGTGTTTGGTGTTTCCGAAGTATTTGAATCATCACATGGTACATTCGAAGTAGGAACATGATATCCAATGATGGTTTCCCACTTGGAATAACACCTCAATAACTTCCAATGCTCCATAAATTGGAACTTTGAACCCTTATTTGAATGCTCCCATATGGTCAGTGCGTTTTGGATCACATCTTCATCATTCATTTCGCTTCTTTTTTCTCTTTGCACCTTTGTGAAAATTTCAACCCATTTTGATACAGCTGCTCTAATTCTCCTCCACCGAGACCTAATCTGAGCCAAATTTCTGTGATTGATGTGGCCATTGTCATCTCGAGCAAATCTATATTGTGATAGTATATCCTTCCACATCGTAGAGCTCTTTTGAAATATACCTATCACCAGATTGGTTGAGGTGTTAATATATGCAGAAATCAGAGTTGGGTCTTCATTGATTGACCAAGTGATTTTTTTGTTTTGCATGTGTGGGATCAATGGGTTGGTATCCGGTTCCGCAAAATCTCCATCGTCTCCAAAGGCATTTTCATTAGCAACATTTGTAGGAAATCTACAATTTTGTTGAGGCATGAAATTGGATATCTTGTGATGTTGAAATCTTGGAGATTGAAACATTGTAGGATCAGTGAGAAAATTAGTTGCAAATTGTAATGGATTTTGCAGAAATTGGGTAGAGTTTGGACCATTAGCAGGAAAATGATGAAAATTATATGGTGGAAAATGACCAAAAGTGATTTCCGGACGGTCACTCCCCACGACCACATAGCAAAACAGCCACGCCACATTAGCACAATTGCTGATCTGGCGTGGCCACCCACGACCAGCCCCAAAAAGGGCTATTGTGGGTGCCCTAATCTTAGGCTATGTTTGATTTATCTCTTACCTATGAAGAAGTTATTTTCCCTCATTAAATAAATAAAATATTCAAACGTATTTTTATTTTAAAATTTAAAATTTCTCTTTCAAACTCTCTTCACATAATTTAAAACAATTTTCCTTCCAATACAAATTTTATTCTCCCTCCAAAATACCTTTTTTTACACAAAAAAAAAAATCTCACTAAAATTTTCACTTATTCCAATATAAAATTTCTTAAACCACAATCCAAATCCAAACATAGCCTTAGACTTCTTAGGGGTTTGAATTATTCACGATTAATTTTTCAATCATCTTTTAAAATCTTGCTTCTCTTGTCACTTGAAGATATTTAGCGGATGAGTCCAACTTATGTATACTTTAAAAGCTTGAATATATGTTAAATTTAGAATGTATTTGGAGTCACATTTATTTATAAAAAGTTAATTTTTTCCACAAAACAAATAAATTATCTAAACATTTTTTATTTTAAATTTTAAAGTTTAAATTTTCCTCTCAAATTCTTCTCACGTAATTTTAAATTTTTTATTCTTTCAATACACTTTTTATTTTCTTTTCAAAATATTTTTTCTTTTCAAAATATTTTTTCTTTCAAAACATTTCTACCAAATTTTTTATATATTTCACTATAAAATTTCTTAAATAAGTCACAATCCAAAATATAGGGCCAAAATATAGGGCACCCTGCTTGGATGTCCCTTATCATACATTTTTTGGTACAGGCCAATGCATTGTGCAATGTGAACAAACCACATCCTGAAATTTGATTTTATTTTTTTATTTTTTTTACCTACTTGCTCAATAATGGTTTTTGCATATTGCAGCTATTGCTCCTCCAAAAATTTTTTCCATGGGAGATCATTAACGGGCATCCTTACAGCAACTGATGTCTTTTTTGACCATGGATTGGTCAAGATTTTCTTTTTCTTTTTCTTTTTTTAAACATTAGTATATTAAAGTTGCATAATGCAAAATTATATAGCCACAAAAGGACTAATTGCACTTCATGGTGTTGGATTCTACCGAACCCACGAAAACGAAAGGACTACAAAGGGTCAAAATGGATTGCAAATGGTCAAGAAACCCGACAAGCGAGAAAAAGCCCGCACAAAACAAGAAACAAAAGCGACCACTAGACGATCTGGGGTTAACTAATTTACAACGAACTACTAACTAAAGTATTATCTTTATTGGAGACCATAAACTGCACATGTTAAAAGAAACTGAACGCCAGCGTTCCTAACTCTCGCCCTATGCCTTTGTGATGTTTCCGAAAAATTTGCAGACGTTGAATAACTTGAAAACCAAACTATTGCCGTACATAGGGAAGAACATGCCACCAAAGTCGTAGCAGACATCAAAAAAAAAGAGGAAATAATGGGAAATCGCACCATTTTTGCACCACAAATCGCCCATAATTACTGTTCCTGCCCATATTTTTTCAAAGCCTGGTGGACCAGACTCACACAACTTTCTCCACGATTGAGATTTTCTACTTGGTGGGGTTTGCCCCGTTTTGCTTAGAGTCACTACTAACCTTGTGGGTGCTTCAGAAAGTGTAAGAACACAACGTTTCAATCTACATTTTCATATTTTTTGAAATAGTAATTATAAGATAAAAAATATATTAAAAAATAAAAATAAAAATATATATTTTGAAAGACTAATCATATAAAACATAAATTTTTTGTTTCTAATTTTGACCTTGCAAGAATTACATGCATCTCATGTGTACTAACTGAATTAAGTTAATAGTGACCGAGTTCTTTACTTGGATTCAATTGAATCCATTATTGAAGTTGAACAATTCAATTGCAACTTAAGGACAAAATTGAAACTTGACTTAACTGAATCCATTATTGACGTTGAAGAATTCAATTGCAACTTAAGGACAAAATTGAAACGTGACTTAAAGTTGAGGACCAATGTGATGATTGACCTAGTTTCTTTTTATTAATATATTAATAAAGCGTTTACAAATTTTAGTGCCAAGATGAAAGGCTCACAATTTGAGTATACTTTAAATGTCAAATTACACTAATTTAATTTAAGTTTAGCAATAATTAGTCCTCCAGTAGCTACTAAGGAGTTATTTTACGAAGTATTTGTAAATGAGTAGGAATTAATGAAAAATAAGTTTAAGAGGGTGAAAATCAATTAAAAATGACAATTTTTGAGTCAAGACTTGGAATAAATGAGTTAAAGAAGGAAAAGAAGTCCGATTGATAAAGATAATTGGAAAATACAAACTTTAACATTGATTTGGCTTTAAGGATTTTGGTAGACCGCATGTGTTTTGATATTTTCATCATATTTCTCTTTTATAATGTCATATTGACATGGTTCTTATGGCTATCAAATGCTAAGAGATGTGGCTAGAAAATCGTATATTAAATACTTTTCTTAGTTTGATCAATTTTAAGATGAAAAATGATTTATAGTTAGAGTATTATCACTAACTATTGAAGTGATACATAATAACATTTTTACTATATCTCTAGCAATATATATTTAAATTGAATTATTTTTTATGCATTGAAAATATAAGAAATAGACTTACGACTTTTTTTTTTTGGAAGAAATCAATTCTAAATTCTTCTTTTATGGTACTAAAAAATTAGA
This sequence comes from Gynochthodes officinalis, assembly GCA_020080225.1. Taxonomy (NCBI): domain Eukaryota; kingdom Viridiplantae; phylum Streptophyta; class Magnoliopsida; order Gentianales; family Rubiaceae; genus Gynochthodes; species Gynochthodes officinalis. The sequence continues at coordinate 16,416,089 of CM034620.1, forward strand.
AAATTTTTGAGATATAAATCTGTCAAAAAATAAGCCTTCAACAAAACTGAATTAAAGTTAATTTGAACAGAGTTGAGGGCGCTGCTGTGCCAAGTTAGCATGACCCCAGTAAGGAAACATTGTTCAAAAATGTGCCCCTCTATTATTTTTCTATAAAAAGAATGTTTATGTTAAGGTTTTGGGATTTTCGGACCATCATTTTCCTAGTTGTTTAAAGAAACATCGAGGAGTAATCAAGAAATTTGGCGATCCGTAGTGTATCTCGTTTGTTGGAGCATTGTTGAACCCCATGTACCTTACCGTGCTTTATGCCAATTTGAGATGTTCTAGCCTATTCCTATGCCAAGACTACTGGATTATTCCAATGATATTCATAATATGGGTCAAAAAGGGAGGACAGATAATGATTAGATGACCACACATTGTCTATATGTAGACATGTGAGTCAACTATCACAAACTTGTTGAGGGAGGTGATGTTGTGGAAAACCCGTCTGTTCCATCTCATGATTACCTATCATGGTACAGGCTTCGTATGGTCATATATGTTTCCAACCTGAGTTGTGCAGATGCAATACCCGAGGGCTTTCATGACACTGGTTCTACAATAAAGTTTTTGGTACGAGCTTTTTTTTAACTTGTTTGTTGAGGTTGTTATTTTCCTACAATGTCTAATCACTAATGGTACTATTTTTTTTTCTGAGTCATATGAATGCGATGTCCCAAATCTACCATATGTCTTTGGATCATATGTCATGTTATGAGGCCTCAGATGCAATTCGATTTGCTGAGATACGCGATTATGTTACTTAATCAATGCGTGTGGTTCGAGAGTCTCACAAACTCGATATTAGACCATTGCATATCGGGGATCAAGTTATGAAGCAGGTCATGAACCCCCCACGTCATTGCTAGACTATCTAAGAATATTCGGGGGCATAAACAAGGTGGAAGAGGGACTTGACTCTATCGAGGTGACATACCTGACCTTTTAGGTGGTTCCACATAGTCAGATTCATTTCAAACTATTGCATCTACGCTGGCCACACCGCATGTCTTCCCTTAATCGTCTACATTTGCCGTACTAAATTCGCTAGGAGATAGTGAGCCACCGGTGATTTCTACTACGCTTGATCAGCCATCCACTAGTGTCATTCACTCTCCAAAGATACACATCCTTGTACAGATGTCTACACATTTAATGAGTGAGGATGATGGCCACGAAGACAATGATGATGATGATGAAGACGACATAGATGAATATATAGATATTGTGAGTAAAGGCATAGATCCGACTGTGCCTCAAGAAAAGCAAACTGTAGGCTTACGTAGATTTAAGAGAACTATTAAACCTACTACTTGTGGTACATATGAAAGACTTGTAGGACATAAATAAAAACTTGTTCAATACAATTTCAATGTTTTGTAGTTCACTTGTCCATTTTGAGTCTTTTTACATTTCTTCATGTCATTGTCCAAAAAAAACACGCGCAAATCAACAAACTATCAATGTACATGCTTTTTACTTACCTAATGACAATGCAGGTAGGGATGGGAAAGATGCTGTCATTATGGAATTGTATGTTACCTAAATATTTTGAAACACATTCATCTGGTCCCTAATATAACTAGTGATCAGGCGTGATTAAGAAGAGCAAGACGTACATTTGACACGAAATACGAATCTTAGTTACAATCCATACATAAGAGGGTTCCATTCGAATACACCTTAAAGTTGACACAGTACTACAATGTTGGTTGTCCACTTTAATAGTAATAGAAACAAATGGATTCATCTTATTACAGTTTAGCCTATTATTATTGTAATATTTTTATATAATACTATAAATATATATACATATATATATATTTATCCTTTATATATATATATAAATAAAAAGTGTCTTCAGATCTCAAAAACCTACTTGTATTAATCAATTTTTTTGTATTAAAAATGTTTTTGGTTGCAATTTGACACCTTAATGTCCTCATGAAATATATTGTAATCCAACAATTGTAATCCTATTATTACTATTATTATTATATCTGTAAGTATGTGTAATATTACAATAATTTATATATATATATATATATTTACCCTTTATATATAAATAAATAAATAGTGTCTTCAAAACCCAAAATCCTACATGTATTAATCAGATTTTTTTATTTAATTTTTTTTTGTTGCAATTTGGCGTTTTAATGTCTTCATAAAATATATTATAATATAATATTGTAATCTTATTATTATTATTATATCTATGAGTATTTGTAATACCACAATAATTTACACATATATATTTGTCCTTTATATATAAATAAATAAAGAGTGTGTTCAAAACCCAAAACCCCACTTGTATTAATCAGATTTTTGTTATTTAATTTAAAAGGCTAACTTAAATATAACAATAGATAAAATTTCTGCAACAATAAGATAACAAAATTTTGTTATAATATATCTTATAAAATATATTATAAGTTTACTTTGTAAGACAAATCCTAAATGTATTCTATAAGTTAACAATAAGATAATTTATTTAACTATTTCAAATAAAATATATTATTACTTTATATATAGTTATAATATAATATATTTGAAATCACAATAACATATCATAACTATATAATATATTATTGTTAAAATATTTTATTAATAGAATATCAGAAAATATAATAATATAAAATATTCATAAATTAAATATTCTATTTTACATGAAGTCATTTGAAATGATGACAATCTATATCGTACTTTTTCAAATATATTAATAATATAGTAGTTAATATAATAATAGTTGTAAAATAACAATATATTATTATTATTATTATTATTATTAGAATATCTTATTAAATAATAGAATATATTAATTATACTATATCAAATATATATTATAATAATAATTTTATTATTTTAACAATAATAGAATATATTAATAATATTCTATTATTAGTATATTATTAATATTCTAGTATTTTAATTCCCTAAATCGGTATATTCATTTTGGATTAATAAAAGTTGCTATTAAAACAGTTAGTACATTTAGAAGTAGACGCTCCAATTTATTTAGCATTAAGAGATAAAAGACTCAAAAGATATAAAACTTTATTATTAGCGATGATTCAAACTAATGTTTGTAATGGTCCAATATATTTTAATTGTGCTCCTAATTTTTCAGTATATTTAAAAGATGTACTAATGTTAGATTCATTAATATTAGATATTCATTTATAAGGTGATGAATTCAAAAAATTATGTAAAATTTTTGCTATTATAGAGTTTATTTTAGATTAATGTCTTCTCAATTAAATCCAAGATTTAATATGAATCCGACTTCCAAAGAAGAAATTGTTTTACCCCATATAGAAGTTGACAATCCTACCGTATTTATACCTAAAAAATTAAAATGGAATGAGATTACTATTCCTCAAAAGTTTTAAATTCAAAATCCTCAGCCTTCAAGAAATCTAGTTAGATGAGAACTCTCATAGATTATTGAAGAGCCTGATAGAACAATTTTATTAATATTTAATTCATTTAGAGAATGATCTAGTTCTTCTAGTTTTAAAAGTTTTATTTCTCGAAGACAATCATTTTCAGAACCCTCAAATTTGAAATCAGATTCTATTAAATACAAAATTTTATTATCTTTGAAATAGTGGTTATAATAATATATTAATAATAAGAACTATATAATAATAGTTGTAAAATAATATATTATTGTTAAAATAGAATATTTAATAACTATATAATATATTAATATATAGTTATTATTTCAAATAAAATAATATATTATTATTTTATTGTAATTATAGAGTGACCTTAATATAAAATAAAATATATTATTATTAATATAAAATAAAATATATTATTATTAATATATTAATAAAATATATTAGTAAGATAACTATATCTTATTAAAGTTTGGGGAATATCATAAAAAATTTAATGATTTTTTGCATTAAGTTAATGATATAAAAAAGTTAATGATGATTAAAATAAAGTTGATGATTTCCAAAAAGTTTTATTCAATACACAGGCCTACGGGAAACATTGAAGAGTTATCATCTATTCAAGTAAGTGATAAAGAAATATCTGATCAATTATTTATTCAAAGGATTGATAGAATAGAATGATAAAAGTGGTATTTCTTTATTACTATAGGAGTTCAAGACTTTAAAACTTTAAAATAACTCTGCATGCTATGATAGATAGCGGTGCAGATGCAAACTGTATTAAAGCAAGAATTATTTTTTCTAAATATTGTCAAGAAACAAATGAAACTTTGTTAGCTGATAATTCAACACGATTGATTGTGAAACATAAATTAATTGCAAATGTGTGTAATAATGATTGCTGTATTAAGAATTTATTTTATGTGGTAGATAATATAGTCCAAGATATAATTTTAGGATTACCATTTTTAGTTTAGATTAATCCTATAAGGATAGATGATGCAGATATTCATACAAAAGTCATGGGAAAAAAGATATCATTCAAATATATTTCTCCTGAAAAACGAAAAGAAATACAATTAATTCAAAAGTCTTTAGTATTTTGGCAAATAAATACTATTAATAGTATAAATAAGCAAATTATATTTCTTAAAGAAGAATATTCATATACTAGAATCAAAAAAAATTAAAATAAAATCATATTCAAAAAAAGAATAATAGAATTAGAAGAATTATTTAAAAAAGAAATTTGTTCCGATTTACCAAATGTTTTCTGGAACAGGAAAAAGCATGAAGTAGAATTACCTTAAGAAAAAACATTTTCTAAGAAGAATATTCTTACTTAGGCCAGATCTATTCAAATGAATCAGGAATTATTAGAAATTTGTAAAAAAGAGATTCAATCATTATTAGAAAAATTATTAATTAGGCAATCAAAATCACAATGGAGCTGTCCAGCTTTTTATGTCATGAACCAGGCAGAAAAAGAGCGTGGAGTTCCAAGGTTAGTTATTAATTATAAACCTTTAAACAAGGTATTAAAATGGATTAAATATCCTATTCCTAACAAAAGAGATTTATTAAATAGATTATATAATGTAAAGATATTCTCAAAATTTGATATAAAGTTTGCATATTGGCATATTCAAATAACTAAAAAGATAGATATAAGACAGCATTTACAGTACATTTCGGACATTACGAATGAAATGTAATGCCCTTTGGTTTTAAAAATGCTCCATTTGAATTTCAAAATATAATGAATGATATATTCAATCCTTATTCAATATGCATGATAGTATATATAGTTGATGTTTTAGTATTTTCAAAAACATTAGATCAACATTTTAAACATTTAAATATATTTTTCAATGTTATAAAGAAAAATGGTTTAGTAGTTTCGGCTACTAAAATGAAGTTATTTCAAACTCAAGTACGATTTTTAAGGCATAATATTCATTTAGAAACTATTATCCCTATTGATAGAAGTTTAGAATTTGCAAATAAATTTTCAGATGAAATTAAAGATAAAAATCAATTGCAAAAATTTTTAGGTTACCTCAATTATATTTCCGATTTTTTCCCTAAGCTAAGACAAAAATGTGCTTCATTATTCCAAAGATTACAGAAAAATCCTCAGACATGGTCTAATAATCATACTGAGTTAGTGCGTCAGATTAAAAGTCAAATTAAGTCACTTCCTTGTCTGTATATCCCACATCCACATGCATTCATGATAGTGGAGACAGATGTGTCAAAAATTGGGTATAGTGTCATACTCAAACAAAAATTAAATCAAGAGTCACATCATGAGCAATTAGTTCATAGTGGAGTATGGTTCGATGCTCAGAAAAATTATTCTACTATTAAAAAAGAAATTTTATCTATTGTTCTATGTATTTCAAATCAAGTCACCTCCTTGTCCGTATATCCCACATCCACATGCATTCATGATAGTGGAGACAAATGCGTCAAAAATTGGGTATAGTGTCTGATGCGTCACGGATTCGAGTGAGTTTTGTTCAAGTGATAAGATGAGTATTGGTGAGGCAAGTAACAATGAAGTGGAGTTCGGCCAAGGCAGGAATGGGTTTGAAAAGGCTTGGCAGATTCTATTGTGGTATTTGAGTTGTAATTGAAAAGGACATATTTTAGTTAAAAAAATGATAAGGCTTGGCGGCTATTTTATTGAAGAAAAGGAAGAAAAACAAGAACGCTGTTCCAAGAAGAAAACTGAATGGCTGCTTCTTTTCTGTTTAACATTCTGCACTAAATTGCTAAACTAATCTAAATCAAGAAGACAAGAATGCAATAAGAACACGAAGAACAAAGATAAAAACTAGCAACTGCTATTGCTAACTAGAAAACAGAAAAAGGAAGAACGTGAACAGCGAATGTAAATTCCTTAAAGAAAACTAGTGTCGCCTATGAATCACAAAAAAAATAATCAAAGGAGTATAGAACAATGCTTGAAATTAAAAGCAATGCAAGGAAGTTAAAAGGCTGAAACTATGAGAATTGAATTGAAGGACAACGTAAGTCAAGACAAACCTGAAATAAGAACAAGAACTAAAAGAGAAACCAAAGGATTATTCACTCCATTATTCTGCTCCCCCCCCCCCCCCCACTCTCTCTCTCTCTCTCTCTCTTAAACAAGCCCTAACATCACCTATTTATAGGGAACAAGTGATGTAACCTAATAACTTACTCAAGTTAACCAAGCATAGTAGTAGTAAAAGATGAGGACCAGTCCATATAACATAACAATTTGGGCTTATAGTTATTACCAATACCTGGGCGTAAATTAAAAGAATGAAAACATAAAGCATTAATATCAAAGGCGGCTTGGACTGCATGTAATCCTCTTTGAGTCGTGATTGTCATGGCTTCTGGAAGGCTGGATACTCCTGTATCATTCTCCCCAGGTTGGAAAGAATTTGACCTCAAAGCCTCAAAGCAGTCATCATCCAAGTAAGGTGCTAAATCTCCAATGTTGAATGTGGCTGAGACTCCTCCAAACTCACTAGGAATGTCCAACTTGTAATCATTGTCACCAACTCGTCCAATTACCTCAAATGGACCCTCGGCATGTGGTGCTAACTTACTCTTCCTCTTGGATGGAAATCTCTCCTTGCGCATATGAACCCAAACAAGATCTCATGGCTGGAAAATGGTAGGCTTCTAATGCTTATTAGCCTTGGCTTTATAAGCCTCATTAGCCTTTTTTATTTGCTGTCGTATGTCACCATGAAACTTGCGCATGAACTTGGCCTTTTCATCAGCATCTTTACTCACAACTACATCCAATGGTGAATATGTTAGATCCAAAGGAGTTAAAGGATTTAAACCATACACTACCTCAAATGGAGTCCAAGTGGTAGTGGCACTAGGATAGCGGTTGTAGGCAAACTCCGCATGTGGAAGCTTCAAGTCCCAATCCTTTAGACTTTTGCTAACAAGAGTCCGAAATAAGGTACGCAATGTGCGGTTAGTCACTTTGGTCTGTCCATCTGTTTGTGAGTGATGCGAAGTGCTAAACAAAAGCTTTTTACCTAGTTTTCCCTATAAAGTCCTCCAAAAATGGCTTAGGAACTTGGAATCCCTATCCGAAACAATAGTCCTAGGCAAACCATGAATACACACAATGTCTCTAAAGAACAAATCAGCAATATAAGTAGCATCCTTCATTTTATGGCATGGAGTAAAATGTGACATTTTAGACAATCTATCCACAACTACCATAATCGAATCAAATCCCCTTGCTGTTCTAGGCAAAGCAACAATGAAATCCATACTCACGTCTTCTCATGGTTGTAAAGGCACAGGTAAAGGAGTATACATACCAGGCCGGAAATGACTCTTAGCGCGCTGACAAGTACCACAACGAGCTATCAAGGCTTGGACATCCGATTGCATGCGAGGCCAATAGAAGTGCTCCTTCAACATCTCCACGGTTTTATGGATGCCAAAGTGACCATCAAGTCCGCCACTATGCACCTCTCTCATGAACAACTCCCGAAAACGGCGTTTAGGAACACAAAGATGATTTCCCTTAAAAAGGAAACCATCATGCAACACATACTCTCCACATGCTCCATTTTTGCAATCGGCAATGATGCTAAGCATCTCATCATCATTAGCATAACAATCCTTCAACATGTCAAATCCCAAAATCCTAGCATCAAGAATAGATAACAATGCATATCTCCTAGACAATGCATCAGCAACAACGTTAGTAACACCGGGTTTATATTGAGATACAAAAGTAAAGAATTGTAGAAATTCAACCCATTTTGCATGCCTCGAGTTTAAAGTATGTTGGCCATTAAGGAATTTCAAAGCCATATGATCAGAATGCAACACAAACTGCCATGGTCTCAAGTAATGGCTCCAATGTGACACAACCCTCATAATAGCATAAAACTCCTTATCATAAGTGGAGTAGTTTTTCTAGGCATCCGTGAGCTTCTCACTAAAGTAAGCAATGGGCCGTTTATCCTGTATCAATACGGCTCCAATGCCAACTCCACTTGCGTCACACTCAACTTCGAACACCTTATTGAAATCCAGTAAGGCCAGAATAGGTGCACTACTCAGTTTCTGCTTAATCAAATCAAAGGCCCTTTGAGCCAAGTCAGTTCAAACAAAAGATCCAGACTTCATACACTCGGTAATAGGGGCCGTGATTGTGCTAAAACCAGCAATAAATCTCCGATAAAACGAAGCAAGACCATGAAAGCTACAGACCTCCGTGATGGACTTTGGAGTGGGCCAAGTCCGTATAGATTCAACCTTACCTTCATCGACGCCAATGTCATCTTGGGAAACAACATATCTCAAAAACACAACACTCGGCACTAGAAATGAGCACTTTTCTGTTTTGCTATAAAGCTTATACTTCCTTAACAAATCAAACACATATTTCAAATGCTGCAAATGTTCATTAGTAAACTTGTTGTATATGAGGATATCATCAAAATAAACCACAACAAATTTACCTATGCACGGTCAGAGAACCTCGTGTATTCACCTCATGAAAGTACTAGGGGCATTAGACAACCCGAATGGCATAACAAGCCACTCATAAAGACCTCCCTTGGTCTTAAAAGCAGTCTTTCACTCATCACCTTCTTTCATTCGAATCTAATGGTAACCACTCCTCAAATCTATCTTGAAGAATACCTTTGAGCCATGAAGCTCATCAAGCATGTCATCAAGCCGTGGAATAGGGTACCAATACTTGATGGTGATGTTGTTGATAGCCCTGCTGTCAACACACATCCGGAAGGTACCATCCTTTTTCGGGATCAATAATGCAGGTACAGAACACGAACTCATGCTTTCTCTCACAAATCCCAGCTTTAACAACTCTTCAACTTGCTGCTGCAACTCCTTAGCTCCCTCGGGGTCGTACGATAGGCTGGTTTGTTTGGTAGGGATGCTTCAGGAATCAAATCTATTTGATGCTCTATTCCCCTAATAGGTGGTAACTCATGTGGCAACTCATTGGGGAACACATCGGCATATTCAACTAGGAGGGGTATAAGCAATGAATCAAGTGTTTTCTCTCCCTTGTCGTGGTCACTCTCTACCATATATATTGCAAAAATTGGTTTGTGTTTGGCTAAAACTTTCTCAATTCGGTTGATTCCCACAAACAAGACTTTTGGCTTAGGTTTTTTGGTTATGGAGTGGTGTATTTGAGTTGGGCTAAGTGGTGTAAGGGTGATGGTTCGGTCATTGTGTTTAAAGGAATAGGTATTCTTCCTACCATCATGTCTCACAGTCCAGTCAAACTGCCAAGGTCTCCCAAGCAACAAATTACAGCCTCCATGGGAATAACATCACACACAACTTCGTCGGTGTAGTGTTTACCAATGGACAATGCAACCCTCACTTGTTGGTTCACTTGCAACTCACTTCCAAAACTAAGCCAATGCAACTTGCAAGAAGTAGGATGTATGGTAATTGGAAGCTGTAATTTCTGTACCAAGGTCATAGAAGCAACATTAGTACAACTACCACCATCTATAATCAATAAACAAACCTTACCACCGATAGTGCAACGTGTATGGAAAATGGTCTCCCGCTGCTCTTCCTTAGCCTCGGGCTTAGAAAACATGGTCCTACGGACGACTAGTAGCTCACCCTCATCGGCTTCGGCTATGCACTCATCTTGATCATCATGGGCTTCATTGTTGGCGATGTCATCATCACGCTAGTAGTCAACCTCATTCTCCCAATTCTCCATAATTATCACACGTCTATTAGGACAATTGGCTTGAAAGTGGCCAACTCCCTGACATTTGAAACATCTCCCCCTGGACTTATCATCACGGAACGACTCAAATCTCCTCAGACCAACTTGCTTTGGATCGGTAGTGGCCAAAGGTTTATCCTTAGCTGCGAGTACACTAGGCTCGGACTTGGCATTAGATGAGCCTCCTCTAAATGAAACACTATCCCGAACATAAGGCCTGAAACCCATGTCCTTCTTCTGCTTTTCCACCTTAAGGGTGAGACGAAACACATCATCAAGAGAACAGTATGGTTGCAATTCAACCACATGTGCAATGTCACGGTTAAGACCTCCGAGAAACTGAGCTATGGTATGCTCCTTAGGCTCTGCACACTCAGTACGAATCATCAGTTTCTCAAAATCAATAATAAACTCAGCTACTGACCGTTTATCTTGACAGCAAGAGTACAGCTTTTGACAGAACTCCTGCTTGTACTCTCGAGGTAAGAACCTCTTCATCATCACCTTCTTCAACTTGGCCCATGTACGGATCTTCTCCTTACCGTCTCTATCCCGCTGCCTTTTCATGTTCTCATACCATAAGAAAGCATAGTCCTTGAACTTCAATACGGCTAATTTGCAGCGCCTCTCATCAGTGTACTCTTTATACTCAAAGACCCTCTCCATTTCATGTATCCACTCAAGAAATTCATCAGGATTAGTACCCCCATCAAACTCAGGCATATCAATCCAAAGGCCTCGGTCATCTTCGTTCTTATCACGGTTTCGCTCATTGAAACTTACATTATCTCCAGAACCAGCAAAGGATGCTAATTCTTCATCATCCTAGTTCGGTAATAGATGATTCGGTTGGGGTGCTGGAGTATGATTTGGTTGAGTGTATGGTGGTCTTTGAGGTGGTGGTGTAGGAGTAGAATAGGAATAAGGATATAGAGTAGGCGGGTACATGTATTGTAGTGAGTACACAGCTAGTTGGTTGAAGAAAGTTGATAGTGGTGGGTAGGGTACATGGCGCTGGCCTTGGTTTAGGTTATAAGGTGATGGAATGTTGGTGTTTGCTTGCTGGTTGGAACGTACTTGGGGTGGAGGTTGGGTGGATGTTGAAGCTTGGTTGAGGATTGGAACGTTTGAGAATGGTGCTGATGGGGTTTGAGGCGGTAAAGGTGGATTGGATCGGTTTTCAGCTTGAAGTTTAAGCAAGTTAATAACTTCTTTGAATTGGCCTTCAAAGTGTGTCCTCAAATCATTCATCTCACGCCTAAGCATGAAATCAACTTCCTCCCATGGGTGAACGGGTGAAGGAGAACGGTTATGGATGGATTGGTTAGAACTTTGGTCAAACATGGTGTGGTAGCTTGGAACTTTCGGCTTTTGGTGTCTGAGTAAGCTCACTCACACTTAAACCAAAGCTCTGATACCAAGTTGATGCGTCACGGATTCAAGTGAGCTTTGTTCAAGTGATAAGATGAGTATTGGTGAGGCAAATAACAATGAAGTGGAGTTCGGCCAAGGCAGGAATGGGTTGGAAAAGGCTTGGCAGATTCTATTGTGGTATTTGAGTTGTAATTGAAAAGGATAGATTTTAGTATAAAAAAAAATGATAAGGCTTAGCGACTGTTTTATTGAAGAAAATGAAGAAAAACAAGAACGTTGTTCCAAGAAGAAAACTGAATAGCTGCTTCTTTTCTGTTTAACATTCTGCACTAAATTACTAAACTAATCTAAATCAAGAAGACAAGAATGCAATACGAACACAAAGAACAAAGATAAAAACTGGCGGTTGCTATTGCTAACTAGAAAACAGAAAAAGGAATAACGTGAACAACGAATGTAAGTTCCTTAAAGGAACTAGTGTCACCTATGAATCACAAAAAAAAAATAATCAAAGGAGTACAGAACGATGCTGGAAATTAAAAGCAATGCAAGGAATTTAAAAGGCTGAAACTATGAGAATTGAATTGAAGGACAACGTAAGTCAAGACAAACCTGAAATAAAAACAAGAACTAAAAGAGAAACCAAAGGATTATTCACTCCATTATTCTACCTTTCCCCCCCTCCCCGCCCCTTAAACAAGCCCTAACATTTATAGGGAACAAGTGATGTAACCTAATAACTTACTCAAGGTAACTAAGTATAGTAGTAGTAAAAGATGAGGACCAACCCATATAACATAATAATTTGGGCTTATAGTTATTACCAATACCTGGGCGTAAATTAAAAGAATGAAAACATAAAGCATTAATATCAAGGGTAGCTTGGACTGCATGTAATCCTCCTTGAGCTGTGATTTTCATGGCTTCTGGAAAGCTGGATACTCCTGTATCAGTGTCATACTCAAACAAAAATTAGTTCATAATGGAGTATGGTTCGGTGCTCAGAAAAATTATTCTACTTTTAAAAAAGAAATTTTATCTATTGTTCTATGTATTTCAAAGTTTCAAGATGATTTATATAATAAATTTTGTTTTATTAATAATTGATTGTAAATCTACAAAAAGATGTTTAGAGCGGAATGGAATGAAATGCAAACTTACTTTTATTAATCAAAATTGAAATTTGGTACAGTCCAAAACTAGAATCCTGAACCTGTAAATGAAATGAAATACAAAATATTTGGAAATTTTGTGTTTTGAGTATGAAGGGAATACAAGGATTGTATGAAAATAAAGAAGGCTAAAAGATTTAAGGTTTTCTAATTGGGAGCCTATTTCCAGCAATGTCCTCTATCTTCAGACTTGAATGTCTTATATAGATGAGCTTCCAAATTCAATTTGAATTAAAAATTTGAATATCATCTGAATTTGCATTTGCCTTTAATTTTCTTTGAATATGCCTTTTGAATTGTTGTCTTGTCATCTTCCCCACCTTTCTTTTCTTTGTCGGGAATCTAACTGTTGCTTCACGCAGTTGAATTATTATGGGTCCAAATGGTCACCAACTAATTATTCATCTTCTTTTTTAATTTGTTTTCATTCTACAACATGGATGAAAAAGGCGTTAGATTTTTTTTTTTTTTTACATATCAAAAAGGTCATTGTTTAAAGGCCCTCCAAATGGATCTGATTAAGACTCTTCTGACAAGGCTTTGCTCTTTGAAATTTCTTTCTGTTTTTTAAACTATGAGAATTCTAGATACTCTTTTAGAATTTCTAAATCCTCTTTCATCAGTTGAATAATTGTTTGCATCTTATCTTTATTGTCGCCTTTTGAACTTTATTTCTTCTTTAGAGGTGTACTGGGTCCTGCAACTAATCCTTTTGCCTGTGATTGATTTAATTACTGAATGATTTTTTGAATTCTATAGGTTTCTTGAAAATGCTACATAATGGTTTCTTAAGAACAAAATTATGTTGAATAGCTCTACCACCATTTTACCATGAATTCCCTTACCAATGACATTGGTAAAGGTTTTGGATAGAATTGAATAATTTTGTAACTCCAGCAAAAGATCCAAGTAACTCTGAACTCAATATGAAACCGTATAGATTTTGTATACTCTGGACCTTCTACCTTTGTAATGAAGTACTTATATCCCATATGAGCTTGTGGCGGAAGAATGTCTTGTACACATCCATAGAATATCCACCAATGATGAAACCAAATGGTTATTTGTTGAATATCTTGAGTAAAGTTCTTGTGGAAAGTGAAAAACTAGGAGTGATTGAAAGGTTGGAATAGAAAAGTTCTATACCAGGCCTCTTTATAATCCTGATAATTGTATCCTCTTGGTATAAAATGGATTGAAAAAGTTTTTTCTAAGTAAACTGATGCCCACTTTGATGGAGTACAAATCTTCTTGATTATCACTTTTGAATATGCAGTTTTCTCTGAATTTTTCTCATGTGTATGATGAATTTTGATAGAGTTTGAATCTATCAAAATTAATTGATAAAATTCTAAAGTTTTTGAAATACCATTGGTAATCCAACGGGTGTCTTGATTAAAAGTTCTATAAATGAAATGGTTGAGGGTGTTAATATAAGGGGTTTGATCATATCAGATTAATAAAAGGTGCTCTACATCAGGTTTTGTAAAATAGGATGTTGAAGAAGATGAGGCTGTTTGAGTCTTTTTCATTTGACTGGGTTGAGTTTTCATGAATGATGTTTTTGTAGTTTGAACATATGTTAAAGGATGAAAATCTTGCAAAGCTTGAAATCGATTTGGATTTGAAAACTTCATTACGAAATCCTTGACTGTTTGAATTTTTGTTGAAGGAGTTGAATCAGAGTCCTTTTTAATAACACTCATCTTGAAATACCTGTAAAAAATTCTTGTGTTAGGAAATCAGGCAAAGAATTCTCCTCTCCTTGAATATATTCTATATCAAAGTTGAATACAGAGATAATAACTTGCCATCTTGTAAAAATTTATTTTGAAATAATAGTTTGAACATCTTTCTGCAAAACTTCTTTCGCAGATTTATAATCAGTACTTAATAAAAACTTTTTAATATATAAATATCATGAAACTTTGAAATACATAAAACAATAGATAAATTTCTTTTTTAATAGTAGAATAATTTTTCTATACCCCAGACCATACTCCATTATGAAATCTAACTAATTGCTCATAAAATATATTATAATATGATATTGTAATCCTATTATTATTGTTGTTGTTGCTGTTGTTCTTATTATTATTATTATATCTGTAAACATGTGTAATACTATAATAATTTACACACACACACACACACACATATATATATTCCTTTATATATAAATAAATAAATAGCATTTTCAAAACCCAAAACCCTACTTGTATTAATTAGATTTTTTTATTTAATTTTTTTGTTGCAATTTATGTTTAGTTTGCATTTTTATTTGCAAAAAGTTAACTTTTTTTTTAACTACAAAAATAAAACATCTAAACAACTTTTTATTTCAAAATTTAAAATTTGAATTCCCTCCAAAAATTTTCACATTATTTCAAAAAAAAAATATCTCCAATTTACTGTTTCATATCACTTTTTCTTATAAAAAACTTCCAAAAAAAGTTTCACACATTTCAATACAATATTCTCAAATACAACACAATCCAAACATGGCCTTAATGTCTTCATAAAATATATTGTAATATAATGTTGTAGTCCTAATATTATTGTTGTTGTTGTTGTTCTTATTATTTTTTTTATTGTTATTATTATTATTATTATTATTATTATTATTATTATTATATATGTAATTATTGTAATTCTACAATAATTTATACTTATATATATTTATCTTTTATATATAAATAAATAAATAGTGTCGTCAAAATCTTAAATCCTAATTGTACTAATCAGATATTTTTGTACTTAATGCTATTATTAATCTAAAATTAGCTCTAATTATTATAATTGTAATAATTACAATTATAATAATAATATCTGTAGTTATTGTAATAATTATTATTATTATTGTCCATGAGGGTGCATTTGGAAAAAAAAATGCTCAAATCAAATGGTTTGGACGCATTTATCAAATACAAACATACTATTATTCGAAGACAATTTTTGTTCACTAGACAAATTTCTTTCTTCTTAAAATTCGTAATAAAATAGAAAAAAATTCGGAAAAATCCTAATAAGCTAGTTAACGTCAGACGGAACAAGAATTATGGCGATCTCTGATGCAATATTTTTCGTAAGAGCTATTGTCTACACAAATGCCATATATATCTGCAACTGTTGACTTTTACTGATTAAGTGTATTAAAAAAACACGGCAGTCAAGTCATATAATGACGCGGGACAAAGAAAAGCATGGAGTAACGGGCGTACAAGGCACGGCACTCGCGTACATTTGGCCTTTATAAGTCCCCCAAGCACAAAACCAAAAATGCTGCAAAGGGAGCATAGGCAAAATTACCAAAGGCAAAGGCATCATGGCTGTGGGTATCAACAGGGTTGGCTTAATCTCCATGATTTTGTGCGGTATGCATTCAAGTTTCTTGTGTCATTTTTTCGTTTAATTTAAGTCCAGCTATTTGTGACTTGTGATTTATAATAATAGGCACTACAGCCGCTCTACATCTAGTGATATTGGGTAATAATTTTAGCTGATCAGTTCGACAAAATTTAAAAGTAGTTGGTGGGCAATGCTGAAAGAAAAGGGGGAAAAAGTACTTCTTAGTGTCTGAAATCTGGCGTTGGTTGAAACAGGAATGATTGTGTATGGATCCCTTGTGGAAGTCACGGCTGCGAAGGTCTGCCCACAAGTTTGCTTAGACGTTAAGTACATGACCTGCGATAACTCGGGAACAAAATTAAGTGGCGGGTGCAATTGTTGCATGGCCCCAAAGGGCTGCACTCTTCACCTTGCCGATGGAACTTCACAATATTGCGGCTGATCAACTCAATTTGTCAAGCGTGGAAGTGGCTGGAAAGCAAACTAATAAAATTGACTAGGTATATGCAGCACCATCAATCAATAATATTTGTCGAAGCTTATTACTACTTATATAGTCCATGGATCATCTTCCTGCGGGAAGGGAAAAAAAAAAGTGAATCGAATGATTCATTCTAGCCTGTGAATCATGCTTAATTTCAATCACAAATCGAGCTTGAAGTTGAATTTAAACTTTGATTTTATTTCTAACTGTAGTTCCGATTTTGTGTGCTTGTCTAGCATAAAATCCAAAACGAGCAAAAGCATTCAATGTTAGATGCTGTCGATTTCATTCCTGATTAGCATCTTGGTTGTCAAATCAATTTAAGTTTCCTTGAATAGGTCATGTCATTGGTTTCTTAACTTTTAACTTTCAATTCTGTCTTTTAATATTTAAAAAGTTATAATTGAATTCATCAATTTTAAAAATTGTTTCAACCCAATCTAATCGAAAATTTCGGTCCCCAGTCCCCACCCAACTAATAAACTTGATATGTATTTGATTCTGACTGGGGTGAAATTGAAAAAAAAATTATGCCTATAAACAAATGGGACAAATGGGAGAAATGAAGGTTAAATAAGCAAAAAAAATAAAAGAAAGAAAAAAACTCACAAATTCAAAGCAGAGCCAGAAAAGCAAGGTTCACGCGGTGGAGGTAAGACCAGAAAAGTCTAAACTAGATAACTCTCAAGTGGATCCTATATGCAATATGTGTGGGAAGCATCTTAAAACTCTGTCACATGTATTACTTCAATGTAGGCGAGCAAGGTTAGTATGTAAACTTGCACTGATGCAGTGGGCAAATTTTACTTCACTAGAGCAGCCTTTTCAGGAGTGGTGGAGGCATATTTGCACGGGGACAAAAGGGAGTAATTGGCAGGATAGAGTTCAGTTGACTGTCTATGTTCTATCGATGTTGTGGAAGTCTCAAAATTTTTGAATCTTTCAACAGGAGTTGAGGGAGGAGAAGGTAGTTATGGATATGGCATTGTCCGAGTGGATAGAATTTCAAGAGGCCAAAAATAGCGGGCATGTCAATTCCTATTAAGGGGGAAGCCATGGAACACACACTATAGTGAAAAATGTTAACTTTTTCTACATAGAAGGGTTATAGTATATATTATAGAATATTTGGGCTATGATTACAAAATTTAAGTACACTGCTACACTAGTTTATTTTGTGCCTTAGGCACTTGGCGAGTACTTAGGCGATTATTGCTAGTTGGCAATATTGTACATGTTGATTTTTTGGAAAAGTAAATACAACTATAGTTTAAAGTTAAAAAAAAAAAAGAAAAAGAAAAAAGAAGGATAACTGTCAAGTGGATGCTTAATCTGAGGCTATGTTTGATTTATCAATTACATATAAAAAGTTATTTTTTCTCATAAAATATTCAAACATATTTTTATTTTAAATTTTGAAATTTGAAATTTCTCTCACAAACTCTCTTCACATAACTTAAAACAATTTTCCTTCCAACACAAATTTTATTCTCCTTCCAAACTACATTTTCTCACAAAAAAATTCCACTAAAATTTTTACACATTCCAATACAAAATTTATCAAATAAACCACAATCCAAACATAGACTCCTTAGGGGTTTGAATTTTTCCAATCATCTTTTAAAATCTTGCTTCTCTTGTCACTTGAAGATATTTAGCATATGAGTCCAGCTTATGTAGACTTTTAAAGCTTGAATATATGTTAAATTTAGAATATATTTGGAGTCACACTTATTTATAGAAAATTATTTTTTTTTTCACAAAACAAATAAATTATTCAGACACTTTTTTATTTTAAAATTTAAAATTTAAATTTTCCTCCTAAATTTTTCTCACATAATTTTAATTTTTTTTTTCAATACACTTTTTTTCCCTCCAAAATATTTTTTCTTACAAAAAATTTCTACTAACTATTTTATATATTTCAATATAAAATTTCTTAAATAAATCACAAATCACAATCCAAGTATAGGCCGCCCTGCTTGTATGTCCCTTATCATACGTTTTTCAGTACAGGCCTATGTACTGTGCAATGAGGACAGACGGCATCCAAAATTTTGATTTTTTTTTTTTTAATTTTTTTTTACCTCCTTGCTCCATATTGGTTTTGCATATTGCAGCTATTGCTCCTGCAATTTTTTTTTCCATGGGAGATCATTAACGGGCATCCTTACAGCAATTGATGTCTTTTTTGACCATGTATTGGTTGAGATTTTCTACCCGGTGGGTTTGCCCGGTTTTGCTTAGAGTCACTACTAACCTTGTGGATGCTTCCAAAAATTTAATAGCACAATGTTTTAAAATACATTTTTATATTTTTTAAAATAATAATTATGAAATAAAAAAATATATTAAAAATTAAAAAAGTACACTAAAAAGTAAAAAAATATGTTTTGAGAAACTAATAGTACAAAACCTAATTTTTTTTTCCCTTATTTTGACCTTGCAAGAATCACATGCATCTCACGTGTACTAGTTGGACGAGTTAATAGTGACCGAGTTCTTTACTTGGATTCCATTGAGTCCACTATTGAAGTCGAAGAATTCAATTGCAATTTGGGGACAAAATTGAAACCTGACTTAAAGTTGAGGACCAATGTCATGATTTACCTAGTTTCTTTTTATTGATATATTAATAAAACGTTTACAAATTTTAGTGCCAAGATGAAAGGCTCGCATTTGAGTATACTTTAAATGTCAAATTACACTAATTTAATTTAAGTCTAGCAATAATTAGTCCTCCAGTAGCTACTAAGGAGTTATTTTACGAAGTATTTGTAAATGAGTAGGAATTAATGAAAAATAAGTTTAAGAAGGTAAAAATCAATTAAAAATGACAAGTTTTGAGTCAAGACTTGGAATAAATGAGTTAGAGAAGGAAAAGAAGTCCGATTGATAATGATAATTGAAAAATACGAACTTTAACATTGATTTGGCTTTAAGGATTTTGGTAGACCGCATGTATTTTGATATTTTCATCATATTTCTCTTTTATAATGTCATATTGAAATGGTTCTTATGGCTATCAAATGCTAAGAGATGTGGCTCGAAACTCGTATATTAAATACTTTTCTTAGTTTGATCAGTTTTAAGATGAACATTGATTTATAATTAGAGTATTATCACTAACTATTGAAGTGATACATAATAACATTTTTACTATATCTCTAGCAAAATCTATTTAAATTGAATTTTTTTTTATGCATTGAAAATATAAGAGATAGACTTACGATTTTTTTATTTTTTTTTTTGAAATCAATTCTAAATTCTGCCTTTATGGTACTCACAAATTAGAAAAAATTTTGAGAAACAAAGCTGTCATAAAATTAGCCTTCAACAAAACTAAATAATCACAAAAGATATGGGACGAGAGTTAGGAACGTTGGTGTTCAGTTTCTTTCAACGCATGCAGTTTGGAAATTTCACTGAAGACAGCACTTTAGTTAGTAGTTTATTGTAATTTTGGCGCCTTAGGTTGTCTAGTGGTCGCCCGTGTTTGCCGTCTTGTGCGGCCTTTTTCTCGCTAGTCGGGTTCTTGCCCATTTGTAGGCCTTTATGACCCTAGTAATCCTTTTTTTGTGGGTTCAGTTGTACAACAACACCACGAAACTCAATTAACCTTTGTGGTTATGTATATTAACCATTGTACCCCTTGTTAATATATTATCGTTTTTAGAAAAAAAAAAAAACTGAATTAAAATTAATTTGAACAAAGTTGGGGGCGCTGCTATGCCACCGGTAAGGAAAAATTGTTCAAAAATGTACCCCTCTATTATTTTTCTATAAAAAGAATGTTTATGTTAAGGTTTTGGGATGTTCGGACCATCCTTTTCCTAGGTTTTTTAAAGAAACATCGAGGAATAGTCAAGGAAAAATTTGTCATTTATCCAATGAATCCAATATTTGAAAGAAAAAAGAAAATTTAGAACCAGTTCTTTGGTTTTTATCTTCAAAACTCTTGGTTTTCACTATTGTCTGGGATTTGTTGTCTTTATTCTTGATTTTTTTTTTATCTTATTAAATTTAGGACCATGAATTGGACCCCCTTGTGTTGTCTGGATTAATTTTTATTTATTATTTTGGTTTAATTATTTCATTGTGAGTTGATCATTGATTTTGACCTTAATTTTTAATTTTCTGATCACAAATTAAATTGATCAAAAAACATTAATAGAACTGGAAGAGGTAGCCAAAATTTAATCTTGCAATAGATAACGTATAACTAAGCAAAAGGATCTAAAATCATATATGATAGGTGTACCTTCATGATATGTATAGTTTTTAAGAGAATTTGAGTTTAATGAGTTTTTAATTAGTAATTGCTCATAAAAATATAGAGTGATTTTAGTTAGGAATATTTTTAATAAATCATTAGAAGATTTTGTTAAATAAATTAGTAGTCTTAGCTGCCAATGGTAATTAATTAATTAAAAGATTATATTAAATATTTAGATGAAATAAAAGGAAGATAATTTTGATCCTAGACTTCAAATTCTTCTTTATTGCTTAATTGAATTTGCTATAGTTTTATTTTTTAAAAAATTTTGTTGAATTTGTGCTCTATTTATTTGTTGATCATTTACTTTATTGGTTAAATAGAGAGAAGCCTAAAAATTTTAACACTAGTATTTTTTAATAATTTGTGGAATTTGGCATTTTCTTGTAGTGTATTATTTATTCCGACATATGTTTTTAGAGAAATATTAATTTTCATACAAATACTCTAAGATGAAAATTAAAATGTAAAAGTATACAAACAACCATGAATATTCTGAACTGATAGTTGTTTATAAGTGAGTTTTATACCAATGGATAGAAAAATTAATGGGAAATTTACAAATATACCATAGTTGACCGTTGACTTTACAAAAATACCACCCTCCCTTTTTTCTTTTGTGTTATAGCACTTCCATCCAAAAAAAGACTACAACACCCCTCTCTTCTATTATAGAACACAGACTCTAGCACATCTGTTCTTCCCCACTCTTCACTTCAACGTTGTAGAGATTGTTTGGTCGATTGCTCAGTTCAAGACTACTCATCATATTACAGGTTAGTTTGATTTATATTGCAGGTTAGTTTGAAATCGAATTATATTATAGGTTAGTTTGATTTATTACCTTTTTGAACTGGGTTTGTGAATCGTACAAAGGAAGTGGTCGAGCACAAGGTCCAGCATCCAGTCGAGCAACAGGTTGCGCACGTAGTTAGGTCGAGTATTTAGTCAATATTGGAGTCGAATACTCTGTTAGCTCTACAGAAAGTGTCCAGCAATATAGTAAATCGAGTTTAAGGTCTACAACGGGGTCGAGCACTGATGCTGGAATGAATTTCTCATTTATTTATAGCCCTACCACGATCCTACTACTTGTTTATGGCTTAATTCATTTATTGTTCTTTTCTTTTGATATAAGTATAGTTGTTTACTGAATGTTTTGGTTTTGTTGAAAGAAGACACAAGCCTTTTCAATATTTTTTAATTTATGATTTTTTTTCAAGTATTATTTTTGTTGAACGTACAAACAACCAGTTGTTTTTTCTGTCTCTATCTCGACCATGTGCTCGACCTTAAACTCGATCATAATTTATTGAAGCAAAAGTATCAAAGTTTCGGTTTCCTACTCGACTACTTACTCGATTACCAACTCGACTACTTACTCGATTACCAACTCGACCTCCTGATCGACCCTAAACTCGACCATAATTTATTAAAGCAGAATTATCAGAGTTCCTGTTACCTGCACGACTATTTACTCTGACTAGAAACTTGACCAAATAAAAACTCTTCTTGCTTTCTGTATATACCAATGATAAGTTATCTTGAATAACAACAAAAAGTTCCACAAACAAAAGAAAAAATGACAATTTCTTAAAATGTTCCTTAAAATAAAAGTGAAGACAAATACAAATTGACATTAGTTTTTTGTCAATTGTCTTCAACTGCGCTACATTCGTCCTCTTCAGAAGTAGTTCCTACTTTTTCAGAAACATTTCCTATGACCTTTTCTAAATGCTGAATTTTGGCCTTCAGCTTCTCAACACGAGCATCAAATTTGGCCGTCAACTTCTGAACACGTTTGACGCCCTTATCCAAATGTTTGACGCCCTTATTCAAATGTTTGATGCCATGTTCTAAGAGGCCAGTGTATTGTTGGCATCTCTTTGCTGTCGCCGCTATTTCGGGGGCAAGAGCATTCATTCGTTCATGCATATGTTGAGCTACAATCTCCCATTTCTCCTGCAATACATGAAAGAAAATACAAAGAACATGCTTGATTCATGCTTGATAATTTGCTCGACAAATTCAAACATTCAACAGCACTGTACAAATTTGTAAGATTAAAATGACAATTTGTATTGAATTTTTGACTGACCTCGTGAGCCTGCACTTTCTTGCTCGAAGATAATAGTCCTCCTTTTGTGCTTGCCATTGAAATGGGTGATATGTATTTTTTTGAAGATTTGAAGTAGATAAATGGAATGGGTGACTCGACCCTTTACTCGACTAATAGCCAGACTAAAAATATAAAGTTTTGAAAACATCAATTTAATAAACTGGTTCAACCATTTACTCGACTAATAGCTCGACCAAAAACATAAAGTTTTGAAAACATAAATTTAATAAATTGGCTCGACCCTTTACTCGACTAATAGCTCTACCAAACATAGAAATTACTAAAAAAATTAAAGACTGGACCGTTGGCGAAACATTGACTCGACTTAAAACTCGATTTTTTAAGAGGTCGAGTAACGCTCGATCTAGGGCTGGACCTATCATCGACCACCGCCCGACCAATTTCTCGACAAAATTCAGTCAACCCATTTCAGATGCGTACATACAATATCAACACACACTACGTATGAAGAATAAAATGATAAATTTATCGACAAAATGGTACTGACCTCGTTATGATGTGCTTCCTTCTTTTTCTCCGTCTTGGCTGCTCTCTTAACGATAGAAAATGATCGTCCTCCCTTTGTGTGTACCTTTCTAAATGTTTGGAATGGGTTAACACGACAATTTTGAAGCAAGCTATGGAGCGGCAAACAATTGCGGTTCTGTAATACAAGAGAGGGGTATTGCGGTTCTGTTGCGGTCTATTGCGATTCTCCAAGAGAGGAGTATTGGAGAAGAACAGTTCTCAAGCGTCTATAATACAAGAGAGGGGTATTATAGACTTTTTTGGGTTGGAAGTGTTATAACACAAAAGAAAAAAAAGGAGGGTGGTATTTTTGTAAAGTCAACAGTCAACCTTGGTATTTTTGTAAATTTCCCAAAATTAATTGATCCCTTATCTGATTCTCCCTCTACCTAGAAGGGTCACTTTTAAAATTTTTTATTTAACCAACAGAATTTAAAAATTTTCATATATTATTTTCATTAATAAGGACAGGGTACAGGATCATTTGTAACACTTCCATGTGCCATTTCATATAACATATGATCATTTGTAATACTTTCATGAACCATTTCATATAACATATTTTAATATATTCATGTAACTATTCTTATTCTTATTCAAAATTATGTTATTAGTAATTATTTTCATTCTAATATATTTTAATGTGTATATTTATTTTTTCAATAGAAAAAATATTCATATTAAAAATAATAAAGATAAAATTAAATGCTAACATTATAAATAATGAGATAAATTAGAATAGTTACGTGAAGATATTAAGATATGTTACAGGAAATAGTATAGAAAAGTGTTAGAGAAAATCATGTAAGGAAAAAATGTATGATCTAAAATTAAAAGTAAGGGGTAAAACTAGAAAATAGTATATTTAATTGTACATTAAATATATTATACTTCATAATTAATAAAGAAATTATAATCATATGAAAACAAACTTTCTTTTTTGAGGAAAAGAGAAATAAAAATGATGAAATTGTTACTTTTTTTTTCCTACCAACTTAACATTAAAAGAATTATGAGAATGAAAGTTATAAAATGTGCGAAGAAGTTTTACTAATGATAATAGCATTAACAAAAATATAAGTCTCGAAGTTCACTGAGTAAAAGATTTAATGTATTTTTGTTAATATAAAATAAAAATAAATGATTATTTCATCTATCAAGTTCAATATCTGTCCGCAAATACCAAATTACAAAGAATAAAAACTTCGAAAATATTACAACCCAATAAAGTTCAAGGGTTTGTTTGTAATTATCCTTTATTCTTATTATTATTATTATTAGGGTAAATTACATATACCTTTTTTTAAATTTTGAATTTATTACTAATTGTTTTTTAAAGTTTAAAAACATTACTTTGATTATTGAAAAATTAGTGTTTTGATATAAAATTTATAAAATGACTAAAAAAGTAGACAAAAATATGAACAAACAATGTTTCAAAACAAACAAAAAAATTAATTAAAAACACTTACTTAAAAAATATGCATTAAATGTAATTAAAAGTAGTTCTATAATACAAATTTAATATGAAAAACAATAAATTAAACTTTATTTTTACCTATTTTCTGTCATTTAATGAGCTACGTAATGAAAAACCGACTTTTAAATAGTAAAAAAAATTACAATATTTCAAATCTTACTAGGCAATTAGAAATAAATTCAAAACTCAAATTATTCCAAGGGAGAGGTGAATTGAAAGCGTCAGCGCGGGGGCAGGGGCGCCACCACCAATGGTTCAAACCGGTTCACTCTCTGGGAATTCCTCACTATATAAGCCCTGCGTTTCGAATTTCCGCTTCACCATCCAAAACGATGTCGCTTCAATCTGCATTTCGTGAACGACTGGAGCAAATGGAACATACTCGCAACCAACGCATCTCCCTCCTCCAGGTTCACTTCAATTTTCATTTTTTTCCCTTAATTATTTTTCGCGGCATGGATTATTCATTTTTCAACTTAATTTTTTTTCTGGTTCAGTCCGAAAAAGAGCTTCAAATTAACAAATCAGGAATATTAGCATCAAAGCTGTCAAATATTCGATCACTGGAGCAACGCTGTTTGAAGCTCGATTGTAAAATCGCTTCCCAACACCTGATTTTATCCTCTCTCAAATCGGAAATCCACCGCCTCGACTCCGTCTACTCCGAAATTCTTCAGAAATTAAGGTAATTTTTCCGCTCGAATTATTCCGTTAGATTTTACATTGAGTAACTGTTGATTATAAGCATAATTATTGTCTGTTTTTCTGAACTTGAACTCGATGAAATTTGGTTACTAATTTTGCCTATTCTATCTGTTTGTGTGTGTTCCTGAGAGTTGTGACCGTACCTTTGTCTTTTTGTGAGCCTGTGAGTGTTGTGCCTGAAGTGTGTGTCACAGAGAGAGAGGGGGAAAGAGTGTGCGTAGATAGGTATGTCGTCCATTGTATATTTGTACGTATCTGAGATTGTATATAAGTGATTTTTTTATTTTTTTTATTTTTTTTGTGTTTTAATGCGTCGTAGTGTGTGTATAACTGTATATTCTTATCTATGCATGTGTATTTTGAAGTAATATTTGTCTTTGAATTTGTGTGTGATGAATTCTGGAGAGAGAAAAAGTTAAATTTTATGCTAAATCTTACCCTTAATATCTAGTAGAAGTGGGGAGCGAGGTTCCGAAAGTGATGGTCCCGGTTTCCGGTTCCTCTAAAGGTGGAATCGGCCTGAACCGGACCTTGGAGGTTCCAATCTTGGTCCAGTTCCAAAACCTCTCGTTCATGATTCGGTTCTAATTGAGTTTTAGTTTGAGTTCCAGTTTAATTTTAGTTCTAATTACGGTTTCAATTCTAATTATCAAAAAATAATTTAAATTTAAAAATTATAAAATATATATATATAACTTAGACTTTAAAAAGTATATATATGATTTACACTCAAGATCAAAAATGAAAGTGAGAAAAAAGTATATTTATTTATATTTTTATAAAAGTTGTAAATTTTGTTGTAAAAAGAATACATATTAGATTTAAAAGTAGTAAGTAAAATATAACTTAGACTTAGAAAAAAATATAATTTGCACCTACAATTAAAAATTAAAGTAACAAAAGAGTACACTTTACTAATATTTTGAAGATTGTAATTTGTTTCTTAAAAAATATAATTTAAACTTAAAAGTCGTAAAAGAAATATTATTTAGATTTAGAAAAAAAATCAAACTTGTATTTAAATTAAAAATGAAAGTGAAAAAAGAGTATATTTTATTTATATATATAGTTAATTTTTTTTAAAAAAAATTAGATGGTTCTGAACTGGAACTGGAACCAAACCGTTGGTTCCAGTTCCAGTTCCACATTTTGAGGAAGTGAAACCGGACCGCCATACCCGATTCCAGTTCATGAACCGGAACCGGTTTGAATTGGAAATTTGGTCATCTCTAGCGAGGTCTTAATTTCTTAAAAAAAAATTCAAGAAGATAGTGGATACGCATTTTATTGAATTTCTACTAACGTGATATGCCTTATTCGAACAGGCATCCACTAACAATTAAATTTTCTCTGCTCCTATGCATTATGCAGTAGTTGAAACCATAAAAAATGGTTTGAAGAAAAAAATGGAAAATTTGACAATGGAGATATAATTAAGAAGATCAATCGGTGTTTTGGAGTTCATTTGTGGACGAATCATAGATAAAGTTTTAATTCTGTAACTGCAGTGAAAACTGAAAAGCAAACTACTGTCTACTGATGTGGGAGGGAAGAATAATGTTTCTGTCATGAAAGTGTTTTGTAAATGCTTGTGTTTTGATAGCATTTATTATGAATCAACTTATTTTAAACTGTGAAAAAACTGGAGAAAAAGGCCGATTATTTTTCCAGTTGCAGAAATTGAGGGAGAGGCTTGATAATTGTAATTGAGATAAATTAGAGAGTAATCACAATACATAATGGTTTCTGAAGAAAGCATCAATAAGATTAAATGTTACTGGCCCTTTGAAAGAAACTGTTCACGTTTATCTTCTCCTAGACCTTACTGGTATTTATAATGTGTGTCTTAAAAGTTTTATCTTATTTAGAATGAAATAAATGTATAAGGCAATGAGTCCACCGCATTTCTGCACTTCCTAAAGAATCTTTTTTCTTTGGTTTAGAACTTGGCTTTTTGTGTTTGTATTGATATTTTAAACTTTATCTCTCTGTGCAAGTTGATGTCAGTTGATGAATGATTCTCCAGCTCATTTGGTTGGATTTGTAACTAAACTTTCATTTGTGACCAAGATTCCTTGAATTACAAACACATTTATCTTATTGTATATGAATTGCCCCATTGCATAACGTATGCGTACTAAGTCTGCAAATAGATTTCTGGGGGAATTGATTTGCAACACAAGGTCATTGACAGTTCTTTTTGCTTTTTGCACATTTTTCTGATTTTTTTACACTAAAACTTTTGCAAGTGTTTGTGCTAGAACTCTGAAGACTGAGGTGGAAGAGCTAAATGAGATAGAGAAAGAGAAAGAAAGCTATTATGAAGCTGAAAGTCGAGAGATGGAGAACTTTAGGGCACAAGTGGAGACTCATATCGCTATTAGTCAGGTTCAAGTGGAGGAATTGAGAACTCAAGCTAACGAGGTATGGAAAAAGTTCTCCCTTTCTTTTCGAGTTCTAGAAAAAAACTCGATGTTCTTCACAGTATGTTAATAAGCCTAAGATATTTATGGTTTTGAATTATATAGCATTTATTTTGGGGCTTCTGATATTATGCAACAATTGAGGAATGCATCCTTGAAAATTACATTGGCCATCAACAGTTTTACTAGCATTTGAGGATGTTTTGTTAACATTGGTAGACATTGCTATCATGGGTGGTATATAACTTATTGATGTCTATTTGGAAGAAAACCTACTAAACGATTGGGAATGTGAAAGTTGGCTACTGTGGAAAATTGTGCTTGGATGCAAAGAATGAAATTACGTGAATGGTTGGTTGATTGTAATCTTAAGAATAAGCAATGCTACATTATCTAGGTACATCTAATTCTCAATAATTCATAGTGAGGTTGCAACTTTTACTGGAAGAAACAGTTGTTTCTGATTTCCTTCTCCCAGATTTCTGTCCTCTCTAGCTATTTTACAATCAGAGAAGAAAGTAATAATCAAATATGAAGACTGTTCTGGTAGAACAAAAACACTGATGCTGCCTTTGCTTGTTTAAATTAATATGGGGAATAAAACCTTAAGTTGTGGTTGATTGCCTTTGAAGTGAAGACTTAAGCAGAGAGCTATGACTAGGTCAACATGTATTTCTTTATGTATTTGTAAGGGTAATTTTGATTGTTTAAGGGTTAATACTCTGCTGAGGTTTTTTAATATTCCGCTTTACGTAAAACGTTGCAACTCATTGATGAGGAAAATATCATACTAATCCATGGCCTTTGTGGTCATTTGGGGAGACTCCAATTGGATATGGTGGTTTAAACTTGGGCTTATTTCCCTGTTCTATTGATGGTAATACTTCCAATGTGAGACACGGTAGATGGTGCAAAATGCTTTTGGAAATTGATTTCCCAATGTATTTCAACTTTATCTGTAGATCACTTTCCACTTTATCTGTAAGTTGGTTAATTGCTTTCACACATTCTAGAGTGACACCTTCAATTATGCAAAACTATGCTTTTGATTAGCTTAAGTGCTGGAAGTGCAGCTATCCCTGTTCCATTAATATTGAAGAAATGTTTACTCATGTTTTAATGATCTAAATAGTTTATTGATATATGTTTCTTCCTTTCAGCTCAAGTTAAGTTTTTTAAAACTCCAAAGCAGACTAAACTATTCAGATAATTCCGAGATATCTGCAGCTGAGGAAAAAAAATCACAACTTTTATCTCAGAAAGATAGCTTGGAAAAAAGTTTGGCCTCAAATTATCAAATGAGAGAGCAACTAAGAAAGCAACTGCAGACAATATTGGCAGACCAAGACCAGCGGAGAAAGTAATGACCTTATTCAGTTTCATTCTGCAACCTTACTTGGTTATATCTTGAATCTACAGCATAAGTCTTAACGTGCAGCTGGGGTAACGGAAATAGAATGATATGTTCTGCTCCTTTACCTCACTATGGCCATTAGACACTTTTCAGGAAGAATTCAATGGCTGGTGTAGAGAGTTAAAGGGAAAAACCCTGCATCTCTGGTAATCACAACAACTACAGGTGCTGATTTTTTCAGCCTATCTTAGTGATTCTTTTTATTTCTGCTTTTCTTTTCTGGGGATCATGAGTTTGGTCATGCAGTTGGAATGGTTCATGGTAGGTTCCATAATTTTGGACTGCCTTAATTCTTTCTGGCCAAAAAGAGAAGCATTAATGTGTACTCCATTTGCTAACTCAATTAGGTTGCTTCATCAATGATGATGGGCCCTTATCATTTAGTAGCTATCATGTGATTCATGTGTTATCGGTGACCATAAGAGTGTTTTTCTTGTGAAACAGTTGCCCGAAACGGTGTTGAAGTATTGCTTGGCTTCTAAAAGTTGTCTTTAGATTTGCTATTCAAACTTTAAGAGAACTTTTGACTTTAATGACATTAAGTTCGTAGGTTTTCTTTTACGTCCTTTTTGAGCTTTAGCTGAGATTGTGACAGTACCTCGTAACATAATTGTGAAGCCGCTGTGATAAGGGTAGCCATAAGTTTGATCTTGTCTCCCTCAACATGTAAAGTGTGTTGTAATTAAAAACCAGCAAAATTAGTTGTCCTGAGACCCACTGGCAGATGTAGACAATCTGTGTACCACCAAGGCAAAATCAGTTGCCGTCGGCAGCTGTATAGATCCACATTTGGGTTTGATATTAATGTCTTAAAGCCTTATGTAAGAGCTGGGAAAGTAGCCAAGGAACCGTCAAGCAAAGGCAAAGTTAGCTGCCCTTCGTCGGCAACTGTATACGTACCACATTTTGGTTTGATATTCATGTCATAAAGCCTTGTGTAATAGCTGAGGAAGTAGCCAAGGAACCGTCAAGCACAGTAGCAAAGAAAAAAAAAAACTCATGGTTCTACTTTGGCATCAAGACGCCCATTTGAGGACCATTCATGACTAGCGATTAGAGCATAAAGTTTTTGGTGGATGTAGAATCTAACCTCATAGAAGGGAAAATTTAGAATTCAACTTTTTGGCATAGTGATAAAAATTATTACGAAGTTTAACTATTTTTTGAACTCTACACATACAGGAGTTTTACATGTCAAATTATTTTAACGAGATCTAACCATTTTCTAAGCTCTACATGTTGGGGGTTTTTATATGTCAAACTATTTTAAATTTTAATGGCCTACTTTTCTCCGAATCTTGCATATGCAAGAATTTATATGCAGTGGACTATGCAAGAATTTATATGCAGTGGACTGTTTTTTCTATTTAGAAAAGTAGCAATTTGTACATTTTTTCAGCATTTTTTGAACAGTTAAGATTTATTTATTTATTTATATAACTATAACATTAGTTATATTATTCAATTAACGAAACTATACATGGCTAAACCAAAAACATCAACTAATGCTCTTCTTTGGTTGATATTGTAACCAAGGAGGAAAATGAGAGAACATATCCTAACTAATTGTCAAATTAGGTACAATTACATACTGTATGTACAAATACAAAAACTATTTTTTTTTTTTCAAAAAAATTACACAAAAGATTGATATGACTAACTTCAAACGTTTTTTGTTGACTTAGTTTGTTTATTATATCTTGTACATCAATAACAATCTCGATTACTTTCTATTCAAACTCATTAATATGCAAAATAGTAACTACTAAAGTCAAGCTTTAGTTCCTAACTACTTTTCCTGTGTGCTGCCCTGGACATTTGTAGGCTTGTAGCCCACCTTCAAAAGCTAGTTTTCCCCTTAAGACCCATTCTTTCTTTGTGTTTTTTTTCGTTTGGATGTGTTCCCACTCACTGTCCAGGCGTGTCTTGCATTCCACCGAACTGGTGGCTATGGAACCCACAAAGAACAGGCGTGAGACTAATCTTCCAAAGTCACAGTGAAATCACCTCAAATTTCACTTAGCAGCGATAGTCAAGTTCGATCCTCGCCTTTTCACAATATAATAAAACAAAAGTTATGTACATGATACACAGGAACTAAACTGGTGCTCTAACTCCAGCACTACTGCTTGATGAATTCAGACTTCCGCAAATGGCCCAGCTGAGAAAAAAGAGCTCAAGCATCCACCCTTCCGTCATATGCTATTGAGTTCAGACACGAAAAATGGCCATGACATTAACACAACTTCCAGAGATATCCATTTCCCAAAGTCACCATCCCATATGACTTGCTTCCAACACCATCTGCACCATTAGCAAAATAACCAGTATCCCAAACAAGTACCTACATCACTCATTTTCACGCAACTGATGGCTTCCACAGATTGATTAAGATTTATTCACTTACGCAATTATCATAATCAAATTTCCAAAATTATAATTGTTGAAATACTGGAGTGAAGCTGGGGACAGATCACCAATTTGTTATGATTGTCCTCGACAATTATCCATATTATTATTCAACGTTAGGCCTTTGTTGGGATGAAGCAATTGGGCGCTAATATGGACTGCCTTACCTTCCTGTCTGCCTAAATTGGTGATTATCATATTCGAAAAATCTAATCATGGAGGTTCCAGTTTATGTTTGGTACCTGTCATCGTAATCTTTGGGATTTAATTTTGTCATAATTAATTCGTTCACACTTCCATGTTGGAAATGAGCCGTGAACTAACAATGCCTTACAGACTTAAACATAATCTACTGAATTCAATCATTGATCCTTCAAATTGATATAACCCCGAATATAGAAGATTGAAAGGTTAGAAAGTGCCTATGTCTCATTTAAATAGAATCCAAATATTTAGGATGAAAATTTTACAAGTAGAATTATACTCCATTTGTCCCCTTCTTCTCCTAAAAAAAGTCCAGTTTTGATTTAGTAATTTTTTTTTAAATTATAAATTATAACACATTTAATACACTATTAAATATATATTTTTATATTTTATTCTTATTTTTAATATAAATTTTGTGTTGTTATTATCAGTAAAGATAATATAAGAATGTCACATAACAAATAAACTTGGCAACGGGCAGTGATGACCATGCAAAGTTGATTAAAGTGTTGTCTAAAAATCGAATGTAATTTGATTAAATGTTTTTATTTTTCATTTCTTACTAGTATCTTTTATTTTCCTCCCTTTAGGCCTTACCTTATTAAAAAGATATACTCTCCTTCCCTCTCGAAAAATATGGGTTTTTAAAATTCTTTTGTTTTAAAAAAGATTAATTTTTAAAGAAATGATTAAAATGTTTTATTAATAATACGTATGCATAACTAGTAATTAAAAAAAGTAAAAATAAAAATAAAAAATTACGTTTAATAATGCATTAAGTATTAAATATATTTTACCTTCTAATTAAAAACGTAAAATATTATATTGATTTAAAAATGAATTCTTTTATTTTAGAACGGATAAAGGAGTATATTTATTATTCAGTTTTCCAGCATGACTTGGCCTTGTGCACGTGTAAGTTCTACCTCAACTGCTCATGTGAAAGTTAGACAATGCTACTACGTATAGACAGCTATCCTCCATGTTTTAATTTTTATCCACGGGGACACTAATATAGTCAAGCCCACGTGTATTGTCAAACGCCGGTGAAGGGCGGCGTAATTTTCCACTATGCATGAAAGGCAGTTTTTTTTTTTTTTTTTTTCTATTTTAGGTTAGAAAGTTTTGACAATCTAAAATGCTTTTTTAATTCAGAAGTCAAAATTTAGCACATATAATTTTAAAAGAAAATTAGGACCTACATGGTAATTAATTTCAATAGAAGTACACGTGACTCGGTCACAACACCAAAAGAAAAGTAACAGGTGGGTGCCTATGGAGATGGGCATGACTAGGTCATTTTTTTTTTATTCTTCTTTTGACGTGAAATATTTTAATTATATTTTTAAATACATTTTTATATTTTTTTAATAAATATTTGATTTCGCAATCTTCACATCAAAAATTCGTCTCCTATATCACGTGTGTATGTAAGTTATGAATTTTTTGACTTAAGATTGAAGTAGAATTCAAATGTAAAACGGTGTAAGTTATTTTAGGAGATAATCCCAAAATAGTTTTTTACATATTGACTAATGATGTTTTTAATTCTTTATTTTCAAAATGAGAACAAATAATCCTTTATATTTTATGAATGTACTATTTTGGTTTTTCGTCACTATTCTGTCACTATTTCGACAGAAAAACAAACAGAATAATAACGGATGATCAAAATGGTATATTCATAATATGTAAAAAAAACTATTTGTTTCTATTTTAAAAGTAAAGAATTTAAAAAATTATTAACCAACATAAAAAGAACTATTTTGAGAGTTATCTCTTATTTTAGTAAAAAAAGTTTGTGCCATATGACGTTGTAAAACTAATTGTCTCAGGTAAAGGAACAGTTTAACTTTAATGTTGCTATCTGTTTGGTTGGCTGTCGATAGTCTTATGGTTCGGCCTCTCCGGATGTGATCTACTTTTATGTGAATTGAGGAAATCCATGAACTTGTACGTTGATTGGTTGTGTGGATTTATTTTATACTAGCAGGTTATAACCGCGCAATG
The DNA here is from genome assembly GCA_020080225.1 of Gynochthodes officinalis. Lineage (NCBI taxonomy): Eukaryota > Viridiplantae > Streptophyta > Magnoliopsida > Gentianales > Rubiaceae > Gynochthodes > Gynochthodes officinalis. The sequence goes on from CM034620.1 coordinate 16,450,247, forward strand.
CGCGGTTTTAGAGTGCCCACCATAGAAGCTTTTAATATATATTATGAAGAATTTTGGTAACTTAGGTCGACCTGATAACAAAACGAAAAATTCATCGAGCCTTAAAACCTTTTAAATCAATATGCAAATATAAGAAGCAAATAGAGATAGTCCCAAAAAAGTTATAATTTTAACAATAAACCACAAATCAACCATAATACTATTAATACATAAAGATTAGCCTCAACCAGTACATCGAAGGCAAAAGGCAGTACATCAAAGCTATTTCATCAAGCTTCACAAGGCTATGTAGTGGTAAAAAAAAATAATAATAGACAACAAAGATGCATATGACCATAACTTAAAAAATATATATATAATAAAGAAATTCAAAATAAAATAAGAAATAAAAGGAAGGAAAAAAAAATTAGCTTCCATTAAGACAGCACCGCAAAGGAAACACAATTGATTATGCCCAAATAAACCACTCATATTCTTCTTTGCACTTGATGTCTGTTTTTTCATCTGCAAAAGAAGAAAGGAAAAGGATAAAAGGGAAAAATCTGAATTAGAAAAAAATAAAATAAAATAAAGGGGAAAAAATCAACGAAATAAAAGGAGAATGCACGATTAAAGGAACAAAAGAATGATCTGGCCGAAAGAACCAACCTCTTCTGGTTTCCAATTTGTTGTCTATTTTCATTAATTCATATGGAAAATAAGGAAAATGAAAAGAAACTAAAGAAAATAGCTGAAAAAAAAGTTTATATATGGTTTGGAAGCTGGAGCTCAGTTACTCTGACTTGACAACAAAGTGCATCTTTTCCACCATACCTCAACATTCATTGACAAATGCTAACATGAAAAGCAAGAAAATTGATGAAATCCTCTCCATATAAACAAATATATTCGTCAAACAACAAATTGAAACAAAATAAAGTAGAAGTCTTTTAAGAGCAAAACCTTGTCATAGTACTTGACATGAACAATATCATAACCGTTTGGCTACTGCTCAATTTGAGTGAAGGCTATAATCCTAACCACAGTTAATGCAGCAAGCACCACAAAATCAAAATACTACTATTAAAACCCAAAAGAAGAAAATTAAAACTTTGCTGAATTCAGGAAAAATAATTGATCATGAAAAGGAGTCAATAAATCACCAAGTAAAAAGGGGCCGATACAAAGTCTAGGGCAAAGATCCAGAACAATTGCGCCCATGTGTTTGCCTTCCACTTGATTTTGGATCTACAGAAAATTGTAACCTATTTTAAGTCACAATGACATCCAAGTGAACTTAATCATAATGTCAATAATCACTCAGGAAATTGTCTAGTTATACAAGGACAAATCGCATATCCAATTGTACACATCTGTTCCATCAAGAGAGGAAGTGGCTTAATGTTTAATGCATGTTAAGATGCATAAAGATTGCAGGATTAATCATCTTAGACCCCTGTTAGAACAGAAAAGCTTATTTCAAGATTCTCGGTTCCCAAAATACCACTACATTTCAAATATCAAATTACGTAATCTCACCCAACAAAGAAATTTCTACTATAACTTGTCTTCCTTTGTGAAAATACTGGAAATTGCTCAAGAGTCAAATGACCAACTAATCCTGTATCCTAAAGCGCCCAAAATGTTATAAATATGAAGATGGTCACGAGTCACGTAAATTAGAGAAGCAATTTTTTGCATTCATCCTTTCTATGTACCCTAACCCATGATATCTGGAAATTTATTTTTGCAATTAGAGTACATCCCAGATGGCAAAACATTTAGAAAGAATGAGGATAAATAATTATTCATTTCAGAAGCAAAGCATTAAAAATATCAAATATGCCAAGGCATAAAACCATGATATATAAATTTTGAAAATACATAGGATAGCTATAACATATGAAAATTATCAAAGCTATACAAAATTGAAAACCCAACACAAATGAAAACTAAAACACAACAAAAAGACAGTCAAACAAGCAACAGCAATTACTTGATCAATATTCAACTCTATAAGCCCATATTACCTGGTGGTCTGAGTTGACAGACAGGGAATCATGCCCATTTCTCTGCTCCATCTTGGCTGAAAACCGCCGTTTGACCCTGAAGATTTCTGAATCAGACTCACCACTTTCTTGAATTTCAGAGGATCTAGCATCCACCCTAGGAAATACTTTCTGATGTCCATTTCAATGTTCATCATATTTAAAAGATTCGTGTTGACACAGGGTTCCCCATGTCAGACCAGCATTCCAACAAACAATCACTAACCACTAGATACCTATAGAAATCAACAATTCAAACAAAACATACCTGTAGAGGTAATGATCTTCCACATGCCATGCGAACATGTTAAACAGCATTCCAATGTAGAGCATGGGTTCAGTGACTCCTTGCAAGAAATCAGAAATTGCCTCAGAAACACAGTCAAAGAGAATCAATTTGTATAAAATCAATTATAATAAGAGCTTCATACTCGGATTGCTGTTTCTAAGAGGCGTAACACAGATTTAGGTAGCCGAGAAAATTTCTGAAATTACAGGAAAAACAAGCACTGTTAGAAGGTATTATACCAATTGAAGATGACAGGTCAGACACCAGCCCCAATATAAAGGGCGTATAAGGAGATGTCACAGACATACTATCCTTGAGAAAAAATAGAAAGAAAATAATGAAATCGATTTGGCAATGTCTCCATCCTTATCATTGTAACTGCCAAACTACTCTGTCAAGTTTTCAAGTGCTAGGATCCGAAAGGTAAAGGTAAAAAGAACTATTTGACACTGTGAATTCTATTTCTCTACTTTCTTTCTTCCTTGAAAGTCTTTGACCAGAGTACTTAGTGGATATCCTTGTTTACCAATCATTAAAATTGAATAAATAAGTTAAATTTCGTTCAACCTCATCACATAACTTAATTTTCTTCAACCTCATCACAGTATTCTCACGGTTGCCACTTTACCCTCATTTCTCAACACATGTTTGTGCCAAGTGCCAACAATTAAAATCTTCCATCTTTTAGTTTTCCAGGAGCTTTTCATGTCCTTACTCAGCTATATCATCTTTTCTAATTATACTCTTTTGTAACACTGATACCCTCAAAGCCAGAACAAAATGGAGGATAAGAAAATGACATTAAGTGAGATCAAAACCTTCAGATTCCATTTGCTTTTCCCAAGCAGATCAGTGGAAGACGATGAGAATGCACTACCATCAACATCGCATGCATATGCAACACTTTCAGTCTTTCCACAAGCTATTTCATGCCAAAATTCTTTTTCCAAGTATGTTTCTAGAAGACATCCAGTACTATAGTATTTGCATGCAAAAACCTTGTTCGCCATTTTCTCGAAATGACGAAAAGTATAGTTTCTGAAAAATGAGACTCATGCTCAAGGTCTTGACAAACAATCCAATCATATCATACGTTACAGAAACAGAAACTAACCTTCCACTCATAAAGAAAGTGACCACTATCCGTGTCCCACTCAAAGAAGGCGGAAAGGTTGAACTCTAGTTGTAAACTTGAATCCACTTTTCTTTCATCAAAACCACACCAAATAGGAACATCAAGACTCACGGAAACAATCTTACGGATACTGCAAAGACAGTGATTCCAAATTATTTCACTGCCACAGAAAAGCGAAAGTATCTCTGAACCCATTAACAGTAAACGCTGGAGCACGTGAAGACAATCTATAGGTGAGTCACATGTCACTTTTGATCTAAAGGTTAAGTTCTGATCATATTCAGCTTAACTCTTAGTAGCAATGCATAATTAGAGGTTCCAAAACTACAGAAAGAGGAAAACTTTTAATCAGGATAAGATTGAGAATCGGATACCATATTTAGATGCTTCAGGAGCTATCTTCTGCAAAAAAAACCTAAAGGATCCTCAAATTCCTCTTTATTTGGACGATAAACTGGACACTCTGGAATTTTATCAATCCAATCAAGGTCTATAGTGTCAAACTTTGCAACCTTGCGTTTAGTAAAAATATCTTTCCCATTTGAAGCGGCCTGTGTCGTGAAAAGGCATCCATACGCCATGAATTCTCACGCCACGATGCAGCCTTTTAAAGCATCTCCCCACTCCTACTCATCATGTTACCTAATACCAAATCATTAAGAGTTTCGTTTGGGAGATGCCATATTGGAAGTAAGGTGATCGAAAGAGAGAAAAACAAAGATAGCCCAACAAAGCCTAATGCAGTAAGCATCGCCCACATGAAGCACAACAAAGCTGCAACCATAACTTCAGGAATTGACGCAATAAATCCACCTACTTTACCTGTCAACAAAGATAGATTCATGTTCTAACAGAGTTATAGTGAGAGAGTTAAAGCAGAGACTCACATCAATATCCTGAACTCTGATTACTTAGTTTGCATATGACAAGAAACTCATGCCTAAGTAATATCAGACCACGTGCAACCAAATGAACACTTATTATACAGTGGCACATGCATTTCTAATCTGAAGCATATGTTTTTCTCAATAAATAAATTTATTTGAACTTCTAAGCTTTGACATTTTAATTACTTTATGTTGGGCACCTAGCATTAGAAGTGCAGCAAATGTAAATCTAACTTGCAAGTCTGGTTAAACTATTTTATACTTGTTTCTGATGAAATAGATTTAGGCACCTACCTTATTTAGAGTAAAATAATTAACAATTGCAGTAGAAGCAAATCTCTCTTGGGACTAAACCATTTTCACATTAAGTAGCAAATTTCTATTTTAATTTCCCAAGTAAGCACCCAGGTTATGATATCCAACAATGACAGCACCAAGAGATAAACATACTACCATCTATCAGAGGTAAGTAAAAGTTCCAAAACACTGTAAAATAATGTTCATAAAAGCATCGCTTGTAGCTTTACAAACTTAAAAGAGAGAAAATAACAACCAACAATATTTGCACTGCACCAATCTCATGACAGGTACCAACTCGTGGAAATCCATAACTATAGAAAGAAAGTCCAACTGCAGCAATAGTGGGGGCCACAACTACTGGATTAATCAATTTGCAAAAGGACAAACATGCCATGAGAATAAATGTGTTGTGATCTGAACTGAGAAACAAAAAAAGAAAATCCAAATCGTTCTAGACCAAATAACTAAGTATCAACGTGGCAGCATTACGTCTTGACTATCAAAACTTGGACATAACATTACATGCATCAGATTAGGGGCTATAACCCACAACATATATTCTTATTTTCTCAAGACAAGAGAAACAGCTATAGCCCCTAATCTGATGCATGAAGCTAAATTTAAAAAAAAACAAAAAGAAGAAGATGATAACAAACAAGCCGCCATAAACAATAGACAGTTGTCTAACGTGCAAACGAATATTTATAGAAGCTTAGATTCAACCATCTCGGAAAACAGCAGATTAGGATGGCTTCAGAAAAGGAAGCAGGGAAAGTAAAAGCAAAAAAAAACTATAACTTCCTTTCCTCGGACCCAGGCTCTCACCGACCAAATTTGAGAATCATGGCCGAAAGCTGCAAATCAAACACAAGATCTGGTCAGGTCACATAAGAAAAAAAAAACTATTAACAAACCCGCAAGATTGGAAGCAAGACAAGAAAAAGAATGGAAGAAAATGGCCAAGAGAAGAACAAGGTTCGGGGAAGATCTGGGGAACAAAACCAAGGTTCGGCTGGGGAAAAAGAGAGGTTCGGGGAAAAGAGACGGCGAGAGGAAGATCTGGGGGAAGGAAAGGAATGATAGAGATGGCTATGTGCAGAGAGACGGAAGGGTTAGGGTTTCGAAGGCTGGACTGGTGAGATGGAGAACACGTGTACACACGTATATTAACTTAGTAAACGTGGCGAGGAGTAGCCGCGCAAGGTGCGGGCAAATTTATGTCCACGTGTCTTCGTCTGGTACTTCATGTTCACGCTTTATTACTATATGCTAATGAAGGTGCACAACTGTAAGAACATAACAAAAGTGTAAGGGAGAAGGTAACATAAATAAAGCTAAGACAGATCCTAAATAGAAAGGCAAACAGAAACGAGCAGGCGGCATATAATTCATTTTTTGATGCAACAAACAACCTTCAACATTTATACAAAATAAAAATAGAAGAATAATGTGACTAACTAAGATGAGGTAGTTTAAGAAGAAAAGCTATTCGAAAAGAAGCAGAATTTTGTTTTCCGAAAACAAAAAGATGTTGGTTTGCACACAAAAGCATTGGTTTGTTTTGGCATTTCCCAAAGAATATGCAAACAAGAACAAGCATTTGTTTTTCTGAGACAAAGAGATAGTCTGTTTTTGCACATAAAAGAAGGAACACATAATGGGTATCGAGACATTATGTATTTTGTGGCTTAATTGTTTTGCCCTTGGGAGGAATATATTAAAAATATTCCGGGAAAAGCTATAAAAGAAATAGAATAGACAGCAGCTTGTAAAAAGAAGAAAGCATATTTACAGATCGGATCCATTATATAACGCAGTCAATTATTAGAAGGAAACTGCAAGTGCCACAAAGGCATTTAAGAACGCATCCAAATACGACGGACCAGCAAGATGAAATCATCCAAATGCAGTGGACAGAAATCAAAATAATAAGTCAACAGATGCAAGGAAAGCCGATGACAAGAGTTAGCACCCAACATAGATAACCTAAAACAAACGAGAAAAACACAATACAATGGACAAACAAAGATGAAAGGTAATTCCATTTTCAGAAAAGGCAAAATCACATAGGTACTGTTGTTTTGATTTGAATGGAGTGGAAAAAGATAACCATTGTATTGATAAGAAATCAGAAAAAGATGGAAAATAGATTAGATAAATGAAAGGAATAACTGTAATAAACATCCACAACAGTAACGGAAACATACCATAAATAAACCTAGCATAGATGCTAAATCCACAGTCCAACATAAATTCACAGGTAGCATAGAAATCATTTAGTAAGGAAAAAGCAGGACAAAGTCATTTAACCAACCAAAGGCAAACGAGTAGTACTAATGTAAGGTCAAACATAAGTGAAGACATGGCTGATAAATCATTTATTTCATGCAGTAACCAACCGTTTTTGACCAGCTTGGAAGAACCAAGGAAAGAAGATTTAACCAACGAGAATTAAAAGCTTAAAAACAATGCACACAAAAAAAGAAAAGACAGAAGGAAGAAAAGAAGAGGAGAAAATCGTACCTAAACACAATGAAGAAACGTAAGGCAAACCCCAAACACGACAAACTACTGATATGATACTACTGATACGATACAACTAACAAGTATACAAGCATACTTTGTGAAAACTGACAGATAAGAGTTATTAGACAGAAAATGAACCTAATAAATGACAGTCAGTCTTGAGTTGACAACAATGGATAATAAGCATAAAGACATCGGTAAGCGTGAAAGTAAGGATTTGACATGATTCAGTAAATGCAAAAGTAAAAAAAATCTCTGGTAGAGCCCCCAAACCAGATGTTAATAATGTAGCTACCTATGCATAGGCATATAACACAACACAAAAGATATGCGTAGGTATACAACACAAGATAAGAGATAGAAGGAAAACAAATGCTAAAAGAAAGCAATTAATTTTCTCAGCCTTTTCAGATGTTGGCCAATCGATTCTCCGGACCCAAGCAAAGCATCCAAAGCCAACTTGGACTGACAGAAATTGTCAGAATATCTGGAAGGAAACAGTATAGGATTTTATGCACGGGCAAAAATCTATAAGCACTGTTATAACATTCCACATTAGGGCAGAAAAGCAAGCATAGCTGGACAGAAAAGCAAGCAGAAACAAAAAAAATGCACTGCTTTCCGGCTGGTGAACAGAGGTAAATGCCTCAGAGGTCGGAACACCAACGGTCTGAACGGCCGAAATCTGAAAAAATAGATAAATGCCTTAGAAGTCGGAACACCGACAGTCTGAACGGGCGAAATCCAAAAAACTTGATAAAATGCAGTGAGATAAGAGGGGAAAAGAAGGAAAAAAAACAATCGGAAAACTCCAATCTTTGCACTCCATAATAGAAATCAAGAACAATCGGAAAATCGCAAATCATTGCACTCCATCATGGAAATGAAGAACAATTTAGCACAATGGTAAAATCACAGAACATTACAATCGGAGAAGTCCAGGGGCTGAGAAAGTACACACGGTAGTCGGATTTGCAATCGAAAAAGGACAGCAAATAAAAAGCCCTAGATTCAAATTTTGAATAGGGAAAGAAGAACGAAATTGGACAAACAAACAAACAAATAAAAAACCCTAGATTCAGATTTTTAATAGGCAAAAGAAAAAGAAACTGGACCAACAAAACTAAAACAAAACATGAACCAGAAAATTGCAAAAAAAACCGCGGTTAGATCTGGAAGCAAAAGCGAAGAAATTGTGCACATTCCAGTCCCGAAGAAGAGGCAAGAAAGAACAAAGAAGAAATTGAAAAAAAGGGGAGTCAGATCCACAAGAAAACGGGCAAGCAAAACAGAAGCAATTTCTACCAAACCAGAGCAAAGAAGGCCAAACACTCGGCTCTACGCGATTAACGACTGAGAAGATGAGATGGCACGTACATGCCATGTATTCTCTTTTAGCCAACTTGGAAGGCCAACGTGGGAAAAAAAACTTGCGCGAGGAGAGGTGATTTTTGTCCAGATGTCATCAGGCTGAAGAACTTCTTGAGCCTTTATTAATATATGTTAATAATAATGAGAGTATAGATTATTTTATGCAATCCATCTTGCATCTTATCCCCACCCCTCTCATTTATGAAGTTAGGTTTTATATATGTGTGTGTGTGTGATTGTTCTATGATAGAAGTTTGCTCCTCATATTGAGTTATATAAACCCCTCTCACGATGTATGCTGTAATGAAAACATTAGAATAAAACGTATTTTAAAATATATTTTTAAAATAGTAATTGATAGATAAAAAATATGAAAATACGTTTTCCAATGTAACATACCAAATTTTGCTATTATGGATTTCGAAGCAAGAAAGAGACCAATCATATTATTACTGTGGAAGGCATTTTTTACACACTGGTTTGATAAAACACTGCAAGCTTTTTGCCCATAAGATGTCCCTTATTCTTGGACTTCTTGGCAACAAGATGAAATAAGATATATATATATATATAAAGAGCAAAATTAATATCAAACATAATACAACAGATTTCTGAATTTCTTCGACTCCGGAGTTAATATCAGAAGAGATGTCTTGTATCTACAGATTTTGGGATGGCCACACACGCTTACGGTATTCAGAAAGTGCCCACAACGGAAAAATATTCCTGTATTCTGCGTAATGCAACATACAGTTCTTCATGTACACACCTGTGATTTCCTGTGATCATAGGAAAATACAATACCTCGGTCAGTTTTATGGTCTTCCGCACAGGCTTGTGGCTGACAAATAATTGTGTCATTAGATATACCTGTTGGGGGAAATCTCCATCATCCATCTGTGCATTTATGAGTAGTTTGGCAGCTTTGTGCAATGGTGTTGGATCTCTCTCAGCCTGTGAATAATGAAGCCATAGAGATATTTTATTTTAAGAGACCGTTGTGACTTGTGGGCATGCATTTAATTACAAACAGTTGAAACACAAAATTTGGTGTGTACCTGCCCGGCATACATAAGACCTAGCATAGCCCATGATGTTTGTACAAGATTCGTTGTATTCCCTTCAAGAGGTGTGTATTTCTGCCAAGGTCAAAACATTAAAATCAGCATCACAATAATTTTACTCAACCCTTTTTTTTTTTATTACTTTTTGTTTTTAGTGTCTTAAAAAAAAATTTAAAAAAATTACCATGCTTGGGCAAGATTCAAGGCATTCTCCCCAACCACCTTCTTCGTTCTGAGTTGAAAGGTAAAATTTAGCAGCTTTACGAACAGCTTCACTGTTCTCATATGTTTTCCCAGCAGCAGCTAACCCTGCAAGAATAAACATGGTACCATAGAGGAAGCAAATTCCCCAGTAGCCATACCATGAACCATCAGGCCATTGTCTTCCTTCAAGAAAACGTACTGCTTTGGACACTGCAACTTCTATTTCTTTCTCCCTGTGGCCTGGATGCAGGCGTTTGAACAAAAGAAGAGCTTGGATGATGGATGCAGTGTTTTCAACATGCCTGGATTGATAATATAAAGAAAAAAAAATCCATTAAATCATGTTGTTTATTAAAGAGATTAGTTAAATGTGTAAAATTAACAATAGTGGACATGACTGGTCTTACTCTTGCTCGACAACAATGTCCGCAAAAAGCTCTGAAGGGTTCAAAACTTGCAGATAAGGCTGGGGAACTGGAGGCTCCCAAATAGCAAAACCACCACTTTCAGGACTCTGGTTACGCCAAAAAACAAGTACATTAAGAATATTTTTTTTTTTTCGTTGCAATTTTCAACTGCCAACAAAAATTGGCAACTGGATGCCGGCCATTGGTTCTTTTATTTACCTGTAAATAAAGAAGGACGTTGACAGCATCATGTAGGCGCTCAACATCAGCTTTTTCTCCAGCAATCTCTTGTGGCATTTGCGATAAAAGCAATAAGCACTGAATGGACAAAGAAATGAATAATTCATCGGGACCAAGTGCAAAATAATGCTAACGGAGTACATGAATTGCTTGAAGCAAATTCATTCATCAAAAATTACAGTAAATTATTTTTTACTACCTTGAGTGATTCTGCCGTACAATCTGAGACAACCCATCCCTGATCTTGATCAGAAAATGTCCATGAACCTTTGGTAAAGTGACGATACATGCTTTTGAAGTCCCCTTTGGGATTCTCTTTACACTGTGATTCTTTCAAGTAAAAGTGCGCTTTCTTAAGGCTGTCTCCATACTCATCTACCATGCCGCTTGCAAGAATTGCCTGGCTAGCAAGAACACAGTCCCATACTTGACTCCCAAAGCTCTACAAATCATGTACAACAAATTACAAAATTAGTCCTTTTTTCCTTTTAGCTTTTTGGCAGGATATGGATAAACAGTGAGAATTGAACCCTCATTCAAAAGCGAGAAACAAAACCTTTAATCAGGGTGTTTTTACTTTTATACTTTTCCAATTATCACGATACTCTTTCTTTTAAAGTTTGTAACTTCCAGATGCTTCAATCGATGAATTAAGCTTCTTCTTTTCTTTTTTTTTTTAAATGAAAATTACGCTTAGTTACCTGCATTTTCATTCCATCCTCAGCAAGCCATAAATAATCAGGAACTCTAGCAAGGTGATACTTAAATTCATCACAATTCGGATCGTGTGCCCACCAACACATCATTTGCAAACTCTGCATTTGAACAAAGTAATTAGTTAGCTCATTAATTCTAAAGACTTCCTAGCAAAACTCATATGATCACAGGTTCAAACATGCATGATTGCACATTTCTGGGACCAACCGTTTGGTAGTAAATTAATACTGACCTTTTCAACGCATCCAATTGTAATATATCTACTCTCTTCAGCTCCGTAGCGCATGTATTTAATTGCTTTTTGCATAGCTCTTTCTCTGATTTTCTTCAATGGCCAACGCCTCATAATAGGCTCAGTACAATAATTCAGCGTGTCCCAGAGAAGATCTTGGATGGAGGAATGAGGATAGTACAAGTCCTCCTGAAAACAGTAAAAACATGGTTCAACCTCAGTACGCAAATTTTTTACTCTTTCTAGACTTGTTTTGCTAGCCAACTTCAAAACATTTTTCCGGGTTAAATTTAGATACTTCTTACCTTACAACAATCATGTCTGGCCTTATTCCAGTCAATCTGGTCATACGGCTTAACATGGATTTCGTTTCTCAATGATAAAACAAGGTCAGTGAGCGGCCCGTGGTACTTTTTACCGTACAAGTAGGACATGGGCATGTATGTTGTACGGCAATAGCACCACATCTTTGCTGGATGATAAGGGAAAATTTCTGGGAAAAGCCAAAACTCTGGAGGCAGCGGGTTGCAGCCATCCCAATTATACACTCCTAGTACCTGAAACATGTCCAAATTTTTCGTATCATAAACAAAAATTTGTCTTGTCCATCTATGATTTTTTTCTGAATTTAATATGTAAATCGTGTCTTGAAATTATATAAATACGAGGATATATACCGAAAGATAAGTCTTTCCCCAAGAGGGAATCCCAGTCGCACCACCGTTATCAAGGATCCATTTGCGAGCTCTTGCAATTGCTCCATTACCATCATCAGGTCCTTCACCGAGTACGCGTAAAGCTACATAGCTAAGAGCGGACCCGATCATGGTGCTATGGCCTTCTATATAAAATCCCCAGCCACCGTCGTCATTCTACATAATGAATATGCATTTCTCTTGTTAATTATACAAGGAACTTGAAATCCTCAAAGAACCAAAAAAGGATTTTTGGTACTGATGATTACATACTTGATGGTTATAGATGTAACGAATCATTTCTTTCTTATGCTCCGGTGTTAGAATGGTATTGATGGCTCCACTGATGTACAAGGCAATGAGCTGCAGATACGGCAAGCAAAAACCATTAGCTTCATCCATTTAGGTACTGTGAAGAGTACTTGTTTTAGCACAAACTAAGAAGAGCTTACAAGGGGCGGTGTGAAAAACATGGGTCCTGCATTCTCAGCTGGCCAGTGTCCATCGCTGGCCTGAATTGCACGGTTTAACCGGAGGGCTTTCTTAACAGCTATTGTCGCTTTTTCATAGGTTATTTCTTCATTTTCCCCCACCCTCACAGGTGGCATGCTCGTAAGATCGATCCCATTTTCTTTTTTGAGCTAAAAAGTCAAAAAGAAAGAAAACATGAGAAAAAAAACCATTTCTGCATGCATGGCTTGAAACTGGAAGAGTATTAAATGTGACCATGAATATATAATACCTGCATCCTCATGAGCAAATCAGCACATGGACGAACTCCTTTAACCTTCCTATTGTTCGTGAAATCCTGACGAGCTTTTTCGACGGCTTCTCGTTCTTCACGAGTTCCACCGTTGGGATCATACTCCCAAATTTGTCTACCCACAAAGTTGTTGGTGCTGTACAGGTATGGTCCTTGGCCTTCAGCAATCTTGAGCTTCCACATTTTCCTCTTCTTTTCTCAAAAAAAATTAAGTCTAGGATGTTTCTTTCTGCAGCGATATACGAGCGAGTAATTAAGCTATACAACTATGCACCAGCTATCAAAAGCGCAAACAAGAAACCAAGAAAGAATTTAATTTTTGCAGAAAAACAAGAAAATCTGATATGGGCAAACTTTGATTCAAAATGGTGTCATGGGATGAGGACTGGAGAAAGAGTCGAAGTTGAACCCATATATAGAGTTTTCCAGTCCAAAGTGTAGTGAACACTAGGATTTTTTTTAAAAAATTAAAAAACAATGAGTCAATAAAGGATGGAAAAAATTAAAAAACAATGAGTCAATAAAGGATGGAAAAATGTCATTTTTGGGGGCTGGTAAGTTTCCAACTTTGACAAATGAAACATCTCTTATCTCTCAACAACCCGGCTTTTAGCACTTAATGCAACAATACCGCACTAAACGAATTCCTCAGTTGACTACAATATAGAACTTATTCTCTCCCAGATTCATGAAAAACCCAGATAAAAACTCAAAAAATTGTTTAGTCTGGAGGTGAATTCTTTTCCTTCAATTTCCCACTACCCAGTTGAGTCACCCCATTGAATTATAACTTTGGATTAGAGTAGCGTAGTTTGGGTCAAAGAAATGGACAAAAATCCTCTCACTCTTTACCCAATCAATCCACTCTCCTTGACCTGTTCATTTAATTTGGATTTTGTCACAAGGGATTAAACCAGTCCAGTGATTTTAAATAAACTAGATAACGTTAAATTAAGCGAGAATTTGGACATCCAAAAGCGCATAGATATTTATGCATGCAATGACCAAAGTGTTAACGCCAGAAATTTTGGTGGCCGAGAGGATTAGTAGTTCGGCACGTGGACCGCCTACAATCAATTTTTCTCAGCAATTTATATTGCGATTTATGCAGCAACCAAGTTTGTTGTCCATCTTCCATCATAGCAAAGCAATTATATCGTGGCAATGCATGGCATGCTCTCACCTAATTAATAAACCAAGATTTCTGAGATTCACAAAGATATCCTAGATATGAGCACGACTGATTGAGCACATCAAGACGTACAAGATGAGTTTAAAGGGCTTAGGATTTGTGGCTTTCAGAAATATGGTCCTCACAACCAATTCCAGAATTTTGTTTCATCACCTAAAAGTGATAGAATTAAAATTTTGTAGTTTTAATAGGATTCACTGTACTGATAGTGACTTACTAACTATTTAGGGTGTGAATAAATTGTCATCTCAATATATATATATATATATATATATATATATATATATATATATAAATTTTTGACTTTTTAAAATATTTTTATATCTTTTAATATTATATTAAAAAATATAAAAATATATTTTGAAACGTAATTCATACATGTCTTTAATAATGTTGTTACTATATTTTAAAATATTTTAATTTCTTATTTTATGTCAACTCTACTTAACAACAGTACAATCTTACCTCTGCATACAACAGTTGCTCATGATACAGACGTAATAGTAATCTATAAATGGTGATGTCGTACAAAAGTGCGAAGGTAATTGTGCATAATTCAGTACAATAGCTAGCTACATAATCTGTGATGAAATTAAGCTGCAAGCTATAGTGAAGATAACATACCTTATATCAACAAAACATTGGAGATGGGCTTCTTTGGTTTGTGGCACAGATTTGGCAATGAAAATTTGAGCTCTCAAATGATATATTTTGAATTGAGAAGAGAGTAAAGAAGAGTATATGGTTAGTGATGGTGTAAGACACATTCTTTTATAGGACTACTGAATCGCTGAGTGGGGTTAAAAAATGGGTTAAAAAAATACACTCACACACACACACACCCTTACTTTGACTATTTGCGTGGGAAACATTCGCGGCAGCTTAGTCCAATACCCCACACAAGTTAGGAAAAGTCCACTTTTCGTGGCTGTTAGGATTATCATCTTCCTTGGAGGCTATAAAATATTAGCAGCAGGAAATGGCCTACTCACATAAGTCCTGAAATTGAGATTTGATTGAGGTTGGAAGAGTCGTTTTGTGCGAAATTCTTTAAATTATTCAAAAAAAAATTAATAATAAATAATACCATACACTGAGAAGATAGGATAGGAGGGAAAATTCGACACTTCTACGCATACATACAACGTCAGCTTCCAAATTTAGACCTGGCCATGGGCTGCTACAATTTTTATTTTATGTTTTTTTGGTGGGGGCGTTTGGGGGATGGTGGTTGCTTTATCAAAAATCCAACGCCAATTCAAAGACTCGTAAAGGAGACATCAAGCGAATGAAAGCTCGTACAGTACGACTCTTTCTGATGTGAATAATGACGTTCAAGTTGATGGTGGCTAGTTTTGCTACTTATGGAAACTTTGACAATTAAGACATAAGAAAAAAATTTTAATTTCTTCTTGTTCCATTGTAACTGCTAATAATATCTTAGGTTTCGTTTGGATTATTTTTATTTGAGAAAAATTATATTAGAATGTGTGAAAATTTTGATGAATATTTTTTTATAAAAATTTTAATTTCTTCTTGTTCCATTGTAACTGCTAATAATATCTTAGGTTTCGTTTGGATTATTTTTATTTGAGAAAAATTATATTAGAATGTGTGAAAATTTTGATGAATATTTTTTTATAAAAAAAAGTATTTTGGAGGAAAAACTAAAAGGGAAATTTTTTTTAAAATTATGTGAAAGGAATTTGAGTGTCAAAATTTAAATTTTAAAATTTGAAATAAAATGTGTTTGGGGTGTTTGTTTTTGTTTGAGAACTTACTTATTTGTCAATAAATATTACCTGTCCAAACAGACCCTTAGTGATTACTTACTCCATAAAACTTTAAAAAAAAAAAAAAGTTAGAAAGGGAGAAAATCCAACTGAACTTATATGAAATTCGAGTTTTAAACATCAGAATAAAGAAGTGCATGACATTTTAAAATTTTAACCTCATGCCGGAATCATTGAATATTGTCATTAATGTTAATATATTCATTAATCAAAGCCCTTGAGAATCGTTTTTTTCTCAGAGGTTCATTTTTTTCTTCTCAATTTATTCATTCAACATAGCTTTGACAAGCACATTGTGAACTTAATATGGATTTTTTCTCCAACCTTTAACTTGCATGGCCTAATTTATGATTATACACATGGGGAGGGTTGGGTTGGGTTGGGTTGCGTGGGAAAAGAAAAATGTTTGTGGATGAGCTTCATCTATTTTACCATATTTCAATATTGGACCCAATAAAACACCAATCCCAAATGTGTCATAAATGGACGACGGTCAGGAAAAAAACACCAATCCCAAATGTGTCATAAATGGACGACGGTCAGGAAAACAAAGTGTAATTAAGAACTCACAATCATATGGTTGACATTTTTGTCTAGGAAAAAGATATTGAAAATAAGTTTTGGACCAGACTGAGTCTTGACAGCCCCATAATTTATTGAGCCAACAAATTTTCACTTATTTCTCGATTATTCATTTTGTTCCGCCCAATAAATGCTTAGTCCTCAATTCAACATTCAGATGCTTAAAATTATGAATTTGTTGACATTTTTTGAGTGACATGCAAAAAATTTCAATTATGGAACAGTTCAAATTTTCAATGACTCGGTTGAACTTTTTCATCTGCCATAGCATATGTATGAATAAGTCAGACAGTGTCTATTGAAAAAAAATTTATGTAAAGTTGAATGAGTTGTACGTACATATTTGTACCTTATTTTTTTTTAAAGAAGAAAATTATAGCTAGGTAATTTAAATAAATCTCAAGTATAAGGTAAAATTTCTTTCTCTTAAAATCCTTTGATTGGATTTAAGAAAATAAGTGAATAATGATTAAAAAATAGCTCGAGTGAGAATCAAATCTCTTTATATTTAAAAAAAAAATTAATAATTTCATTTAATTTCTCATGTAGTATGTAATAATCTTCGTTAATATTTCAATAACAAAATTCTAACTATAAGAAACCTGTTCAATTATATCAATCTCCATGTGTGTTTGTGCAAGTTCTTCAAGTGAACAGGGATTTGCCGGTGGCCTGCCAGAGTGGTCAATCAAGAAATCTGGATCATAGTTGGACTACATTATTTGTTTCATGTTTAATGCATGGCCTAATTTTGTATTGGAGTTTTAGTGTGTTTCACATTTGTCCATGGGTTAGCAATCATATGGTATTATTTCCCCAGAACAACCATCTCAAAACAGTAAAAAAAAAGAAAAAGAAAATATCTTTTTTCTCAATTGTCATGCTCTTACAATCTTTCTTCAGTAATGATATTGACTTTCAATTAAAAATATCAGTTGATAGATATAAATAATATTATTATTAATTTAGAATATTGTAACATAATTTGGGTTTCTAAGAATGAGGTGAGTATAATATAAAAGGATTAAACTTAATATCAAAAAAAATGTAGTGAAATTTTTTAACAACCGTCCGTCAATGATTAACTTGATATTCAAATAATTAAAGTGATAACTATTTAATTTTGATCTTATTAATAAAATACGAAATCTGAAAATATGGATGGTAAGGATACTCATCATTTGCAGATACTCGTATCTTTTGACCCCCGCCAAGGGAGAAATCTAAATGCTCACCATCTGTCCCATTTACTCACATTAATTTTTAAATATATTAATATATATTATATTTAAATTTTAATAAATATATTATTTGTGTATATTAGTAAATATATTACTTATAAAAATTAGATATATTATGTTATTAATATTAGTTAGAATTTTAATTTATTGTTATTATTTCTTAATGTTGGATTATGCCCTAAGAACCAATCATATGATGATGGTATATGCATATATTGTATCATAATGTTCATAATTAATGGCACTAATTATTATGTTCTGCGTTTTATGAAATAAACATAATAATGTCCCAAGAATTTAATTATTCTAAAATTATCCCTAGTCGAGTATTACCATTAAATGGGACAATGATAATGCATTAAGACTAGTATGTGTAGTGATTGATGAAATTGTTCATGATATGAGATATCAAGTCAACACATGGGTACATGTTAGAGAACAATGTACTGGATTGACCCGCCATGAGAAATATTACATGGATTATTATATGAAGTGTCATAAATATTTCTCATAGTGATGATAGTGTAAATAATCCTTAGACTTGAGATCCTCAGAGATCCCAACATGAGGAGTTACATGTTTTGATACTACTAAACGTTAGTGAACTATAAAAGTAGTAATTGGATATGTAATAAATCATGTAGTGGGATGTTAAGTGATCAAGAAAGGATTTGCCCTCTTATATAATGAGAGTGATATCTTTGATTGAGTAAGACCATAAAATGCATGGCGCTCAAATGAGTCGATATGTGATATCGGGCTCATTTGTATAGATGTGTCTACTCGGGAATCAAGAAATGCAAAGATTGAACTATACGAGCATGACACGCTCCATGGCTCGTGTTCAATCATGATATCTAGGGCAAAGGGATTTAATTACACGGTAATATCTATCACAAGAAAAGTAATGTCGAATTACTAATATTCTCATGACTTGGGTAGTATTGATGTGTTGCTAGACACCGCTCATTACTTTTGGCATAAAATATATTTTATGTCAATGCCAACGTTATGAGAACCTATTGGGTCACACACTTAGATCGTATCCAAAAGAAGTGCAAAATTCATGTGATGAAATTTTGTTTAATTTAAGAATCCTATTGAGAATAGGAATTTATCGGGTTTTCATTTTAAAACGGTTTTGGATTTAAGGTGAAAAGATTTTGGTTCTATTAATATTAATAAATCCAAAATGAGTTTTAGATTTATTAATTAAATAATAATCAAAATGGATTTTATTATTGGAAGATGAAAAGCCAACCATTCATTGGAAAATGAAAAGACCACCATTCATTGGAAAATGAAAAGGCAACATATTGCAATTCATTTTATGAAAATGAAAAGGCAGCCATTCATTGGAAAATGGAAAGGCAACCATATGCAACATATTTCAATTCAATTTCTAGAATATGAAATGTGAAAGTTCACATGGATGAAGGAAACCGAAGGACACTCTCTTTGAGAGAGTTTTCCTTGTAAGCTTTCTTTGTTGTTTAAGCTTTGTGGGTTGAAGAAAATGTTGTGATTTTCTTTGAGCACGAAATTTCTTTCTTTTCTTCCTCTCTTGCTCAATATAGACACCACTCCTTATTTGAGAAATAAGAACAAAAACCGAAATTGAGTTGAGAACTCAAAATAGAAAACCAATCCTTAAGTTGAGAACTTGAGGGAATACCCGAGTAACAAAATCCTAGCTAGCACTATGAGATTTTGTTACTTCTTTCTTTAGTTAATTGTTTGACAATTAACTTGAGGTTTGGAGACGATCGTGTGGATACCATAGAGGCAAGACTAGATTGGTTTTGCTTGTGATTCGACAATCAACAATCTCCAACAATCAACAAGGCGTAACAATCTTCACTACCAATTTGATTTCACTTCGTATGGATCCTTGGAGGAAACCAAAATTTTAAATTTCCGCTGCGTTCTTTGATTTGGTTTCCTACACTTAATTATTAGTACATTATGTTTATATTAAAATTATATTAATTAAATTTTAATTATCATATTTAGTATTAGTTACTACTTATTATTAGTTTATTATTATTTCTCTATTAGTAATGAATTTTTATATATTGACTCTCATCTTTTGAATTTTTCCCACTTGTAAGCTGGAAAAAAAATATATAGAAATTTGTGGGGAGATTTTTGGTGACGTTCCAAAAAAAGGTTGGGGGTTAGGCGTATTTACCAAATGCGCCCAAGCTTGGGTGCATTTGCTGATTTGGGCACATTCCATTTTTGGAACATCACCAACAACCTTTTTACAAATTTCTATCCGTTTTTTTTGCTCACCTACCAATGTCAATAACCCTTATCTTTTTCATTATAACATATTATTAGTACCACTAGTTTACTATTTAATATTTATATTTATAAATTAGTATTAATTTGATATAATGATATATATATTATTATATTATCTTATGTATTTTAAATTTTAGTATACAAAAGAAATAATAAAGAAGTAACAGAATCTTCATGTTACTTTTATAATTGAATTAAACAAAATTACAATTAAGAAAATACATAAAATGATTTTGATGAATGTGATGCATTGTAGAGTTCTAAGAAAAAATGATTATTATGATTTGTTATTTTAATTCAAGCTATATTTGACATTTTTACATTATAATATTTTAGAACTTTTTGTTGTATTTCATTCATATACTTGGATTTGGACTTTATAATTTGTTACTTATTACATTGGAATTATATTAATTTTTTACTAAATTAAGTTTTGAATTAATTTTAATTATTTTTGTGTAATTTAAAATATTAAAATATTATTTTTATTTTTAATTTTGTTTAAAACAAAGTCTTGTTAGACATCCCGCGAAGAAAACGAGACCAGGCAAATGACGGGGGCGGAGTGGTGTCAAACGGGTGGGTGGCAGGTGGGGCTTCAGTCGCTCCATACCCGCCCCCGTTGCCATCCATACCGAAACAAGATTAAGCCAATTGAGCAATATAGTACTCTCCAGGCTGGGAGGAGGTGGTTAACATTAATTAGATCCTCGCCCCAACTTTTGCCCACCCGCCAACCACTCTGACCCTGTGTCCTTTAGAAAAAACCAATAAAAACTTAAAACTAATCAGATAAATTTATGTGCTTAAATTAATTCGTGATTTGAGAATTTGATTCACCAAGTGAAAAGATTTTGTTGATTAGGTGCTCAAAAACTTGTTTGGAGTGTGATATATTTGGAAAAAGTTGTATTGGAATGTGTGAAAATTTTGGTGACTATTTTTTGATAAAAAAAGTATTTTGGAAAGAAAAATAAGAGAAATTTTTTTTAAAATTACGTGAGATGAATTTGAATGTGAAAATTTAATTTTTAAATTTTGAAATAAAAATATATTTAGATAGATTGTTTTTATTTGAAAATTTATTTATTTACAAATGAGAAAGCCTAGTCCAAACAGACCCAAGATTTTGTACATTAGAAGGCCATAAATATTAGTAAGAGTTGTTCTCACCTAGTCTTTAATGTATGTATGATATTTATAAGACTCTCATGTGTATAAACAGGTAATTTATGTTAAGAATTTATTTTGACAAAAAAAAAATAGCAAATAGCCTACCATTGAAACTTATTAGTAGGTTGAAGTCTAAACTCTATTCCACCCTCTAAAATAACACGTACAGATTGTAGGTTTTAAATTTATTCCACTCTCTAAAAAAAAAACGTACATACATGCTATTGACTAATTCAATAGCCTAAGTTCCATAATTTGTTCTCTAATACCACTATTTAAAAAAAATTATTACAGAGATTTATAACTACATTGAAACTCAACTTGGAGTTAGACATAAAAGTTTAAACAAGTCAGTTTTGAACCCATCTTATTCTATGCCTCTCTTTCAATCCGATATAGAATTTTGAATGTACACACACGAATCGCAATAGTTCATTATAATAGATACAATTAGATAAATAAATAAATATAGACACTGTATAAAAGAACAAACTATTTTGTGTTTTGAGTATTTTAAGGATGAGTAATGATATTTTTAATGACTTTTTACAGTGACTGATGTGATAAGTATGAAAAAACAAAATTCACATCACCCTCTTTAAAAATTACAAAATAATGAATGGTAATTTTATCTTTTTATATTTGTCACGTCAAGCACTATGAAAATTTATTATGAATATTATTATTCTTTAAATGATTTTGTTATATTATGACTCAATTTATTTATTAAAATAATAATATAAGAAAAATCTTTATTTTGATAGGATATAAAGTATTATAAAATTGTATTAGATTTCCTTTTAATGGGAATTCAAATACTAATTGTCTAGTAATTTCTATTATCATAATAAATCAAACTTCGATTATATAATAGAACCAATAATAATAATAATAATAATAATAATAAAGCGGAAGTAGGAAATAGAAAGATTCATTCTTATTTTGATAAGGGTTAATTAGATTTACCCCCTAAAGTTTGGCAAATAACGAGATTAATTTTGAAATTTAGCTAAACAATGATTTTTACCCTAAAATTTCCAATCCTATAACATAGACCTTCCTCTTCTTAGATTGTTTAGATGAAACACCAAGTTTGCCCTTCATATGACAAATTATGTATTTTCATAAATATGTAATAAAACTAAACATCAAATAAGGTATTATTTAATATCAAATTAAATTAGGTATCAAATAAATATCAAATTAGGTATCAATTTGATATTTTCATATCAATTTGATATTAAATTAAATTGGGTATTAAATTAGATATTTCATAAATATCAATTTGATATTTTCATAAATATCAATTTGATATTTTAGGTATTATTTAATATCAAACAAAACTTTCATAAATATATAATTATTTCATTCAAACTAAATATAAATAATATTTTTTTCAATTTTTATGGACAATTTTTTTTTTTAAGATTTACTAACTTTGAAAATATCTATGCAAAAAATGCAAAGATAACAATTATTGTATTGTTGCTAATGGAGAATTTATTGTTATAATAGTCCACAATAATACACTTTATTAGAATTTTAGAATAAGAAAATAGAAAGAAATGAGTTATCTTGTTAAATTTTCTTTGTATTCTATTTTAAAATAATTATTTTATCTATTATTCAAAACAAGAAGTGTAATATTTATTCTAATTAAAAGTTATTCTTCTTATTTCGCAAGCTAAGGGTGGAGACCACTATTTGGCCAAACTCTTGATATTCGTTTGTTATTCGCCCAAATTTCAAGGATAAATGTAAAGAACTCTTTCAACAATTAGGAAACCAACTAAGACCAAGTAATCATAATACTTATAATATAGAATTATACTTCTTTATAACGAAATAATAAGAAATTAGAAACCAAATTGCAATAAGAATCCAAATCATTGACAATAAATAGAGTTAGAAACAGAACTTAATGGAATATCACAAGTGAAGGTAGCATAAACACATTTTTTGTTTTTAAATTCTCATAATGAGGAAACTATTAAAATTCTTCATATATATATATATATATATATATATATATATATTTAAAATCATATATTTACCAACGTCTTCAAACCTATATAGATAGACACATGAAGAAATTGAGAGAATAAAAAGTTTTTAAAAAAATAATAAAAAAAAGAGTTAGAATTTATTTTATTTTTTTTATGAAAAAAACCCCCGTAAACTATACATAAGAATTTCTTTTTTGGTCTTCTGCCTTTACTTGCTAGTATCCTTAGACGTTGTTGGAGTACTATGGTCATTTTATCTGGCATTAATTATAACACAATTTCTAAATTTAACTAAGAGGTAAAAATAAAATAATAATTACATATTACTAAGGCACTTTTGAAGGAAAAAAAAATTACAATGCTTAGAATAAAGTTGAAGATGACATTAGAATATATCACCTGCAAAAAACTTTTAGGCAACCACAAGAGTTGTCTATTAGAAACACCAATTATAATCACAAATTATTTTTTTTAAAAAAAATGCTTTTGGTACCTTTCGAAATTCTTGAAAAGCCAAGAAGAAGAAATTATCATGCTCCTTGAGAATGAAAACAAATTTGAGGTCAATGTCAATGTCAATGACAATGACAATGTACATATCATAGCCTTTTCCTATAAAAAATAACAAACATTAATTACAAAGTCTTTCCACTGTGAAAGAGCCATGTTCGTGTGGAAATTAACTCCGGTATAATGGAAACTGTTGAATTTGCCTCATTGCACATTTGAAGACTGGTGGAGATATATATGCATGGGCCCCAAGAGTAGCCATTGGTAGGAACGAGTTTAAGTGATGATTTTTATCTTTTGTCACATGTGAAAGTCTAAAAATCTCTGACTATTTTAGTATGAGTGGTGGGAGAAAAAAGTGACATTTTATTTAGCCTTGTCTGAATGACTGAAGTTACAAACTCTTCATAATTTAATCTAAGTGTATTTCGTGTTGTTGGTATATTTTTCTCTTATCGGTGTGTGCCTTAGGCTATCATTGAGTACTAATGCGATTTTGTCAGTTGGCAATATTGTATATTTTGATTTGTGCATAATAATATTATCTATCAATTGGACAAAAAAAAAGAATTATTGAAATATTTTAAACGCAATAAACCAATGCTCAAAACACTGAAGGCATAGAAAAATACTATTACCTCCATTCCCCAAAAAAATCCATTTTCAAATCTTTTTGATCTTTAAAAAAAATCTACTTTTAGAATAAAATTTTTATAATATCCTTACTAATAATAATAATAATTATTATTATTATTATTATTATATATATATCACTCAATTAACAGTAAATATAACTTTATAAAATTATATATTTAATCATATATTATATCTATTATATCTAATAATTAAAAATTATATATATTCAACTAAAAATATATTCACTAGGAGTAAACAAAATACCAAAGTTCTGAGTTTATCAACATTCCTCAAATCAAGCCATATCACAATTGTTGCAACTACTTCCTCTTCTGTCTTAAAAAAAATCTATTTTTAAAAATAATTTTTTCTAATATTCTTATCAATAATACTTATGTATCACTGTAACTTAAAAACAAAAAAATAAAATAAAATGATACATTTAATAATACACTAAATATGTTATAATAATAACTTTAAAAAGTTATATCTAATCCAAAATGTACTTTTTTTTTAAACTAGAGAGAATACTAAATTTCATACCTAAAACCAAAAATAATGAAAAGTTAGAAAAAAAATTACAGTTAAACTCGAGATTAAGGAGGTAAATAGTAAATGACTTGTAAAAAAAATTAAAAAAAGAAGTAAATTCCATAACCGAGACATGAACAATAGAAAATTTTTAATTCCTACCATAAGTATAAAAAAGTCAAACATTCAGCCTCAATAAAGCAATGGATTGAAACAATGTTTAGGAATTAAAAAGTTATGCATTTTGGCAAAGAATAACGGAACAAGGAGAGGAAGAGGAACATGAAGGATTGCACTCGCAAAATGGTCCTTTGATAAAATACGACAAACGGACAATTCAGAACTGAGAAGTCACTTTTCCTGGCCGGTGTCATTATGCCTATTAATGGAATTTACCTGTGTTTGGATTCTGATTTATTTAAGAAATTTTATATTAAAATATACCAAAATTTGGTGGAAGTTTAAAATTTGTAATGAAGGGAATTTTTTTTTTTTAATTATGTGAGGAGAATTTGAGAGGACAATTTTGAATCTTAAAATTTTAATTTTAAAATAAAAAAATATTTGAATATTTTATTTATTTTGTGTGAAAAAAATTAACTTTTTGTGTGTAAACATCAATCCAACCATAGCCGATCATAAAATAGGTTTTAATGGGTGAGGGGGATTGATAATGTTGATCTAGTTAAGACTTTTTCTGTATGAAGGAAATTTATAAAATTATTAATATTAGAATTACATGAGGAAAATAATGAATTTGAATGTAAAGATGAAAAGTCAAAAAACTGGTTGTTAAGACTTTTTGACTATCAAGAAAATTTATAAAATTATTAGTAATAATATAATTAAATGACATTTACGCCCAGCCAACTCATAATCAATCAATTAGAGTTTGAAATCATGATAGACGGGCATCTCAAGACGTTTACGTGCAGTCAACCCATAACCAATTCAATCGATAGTAATCAATATTAAAGTTTGATGGGTAGCCCTCTGATGTGAAGGTAGACTTCTTTTAGAGGGGAAAATATCAAAAATAGCACATTTGACTTAACTGTTATCAAATATAGCAGCCGAAAAAAATTCTTTACAACTATAGCAGCCAAACGGTTTTATGCCACGCGAAATGTCTAAAATACCCATCTAAGATTTGAAAATCGTAGCAAACATCCGCACTTTCGCTTTTCATCATCGATCCGATTTTCCATTCGTCATTTGCATTCTCGTCGATTACACAAAGCAATTCAAGCAATAGTATTAAATGGCAAAGGAAGAGCACACATCTCACAAGTGGACTACGGGCAAGAGTAAGAAGGTTAGTGACAACAAAGCTTTGTATTTGATGCGTTTGCAATATAATCCCGCTTGCTTATATGATAGAAGGAATTAGAAAGTTAGGTTTTTGCGATTCGTCCTATCCCTTTTGCCATTCATTAAATAGAATGCGATGCTAAAATGTTGAAAAGTTAGCATAATGTCGACAAATAGGAGGAAATGTTGAAACATAGGAAATGTTGAAATATAAGAAGAAATGTCGCCAAATGACTCAAAATGTTGACAAATGGTTGAAAATGTCGACAAATGGCGCAAAATGTCGACAAAATATGTCGTCACATCCTCCAATAAATGTCGAAACAAAACGATAAAATGTGGAACACTATGAGAAATGTCGAACACTACCAGTAATTGTCGACAAACCCTATAAATGTGGAACAATACACATAAATGTGGAATGCTAATGAAAATGTGGACAAACACTAGAAATGTGGAATGCTACCCACAAATGTCGACAAACACTAGAAATGTGGAATACTATACGCAAATGTCGACAAACACTAGAAATGTGGAATACTACACACAAATGTCGACAAACACTAGAAATGTGGAACAATAACATAAATGTGGAATACCACCCACCAAAAAAATTTGGAATTTACCAAAAATGGCATGACTGTTTATAGGCAAGGGTTTATGGTAAAAAAAGACTATGTATTTTGTCTTTCAAATATAATCAATGATAATGCATCTACTTCTTTTGCTTATATAATTGAATTATGTTCTTTATCGCAAAATATGTCCTAACATAAAGGCTTTATAGTATGTCCTAACATACTTATTTTATCTATATAAAGAAAATGCACTCACTTGTCGAAATTTCTGGTGTGAGTTGATAAATGTGAAATATATGTTTGAGCAAAAATCACTAAAAAGACTTGTAAAAAAACATTATGCAACTTTCATTAAAGAAACCTTTAACTAGAGGTGGTAAAAAACATTATGTTACTTTTATTGATGAGAAAGTGTTTATAGTTGCTAAGTTGAAAGTGACGAGCAAGTGTTTAAATTACTTGACAACTGATCTTGATTTGTTTCATATCCGGAGGAAATGCTTGTTCTGACTTTTTCCTACGAGCCAATATGCGAAGAATCCGGTCAAAATTGGGTGATATGCAAAAATAACCCTCCAATGGCTCTTGACCATGAACATACATTCTGCAAACAAATTATCCATTCTGTTTTGTTGAGGCAACTTAGGGACCAATCAAATGTCGATCATGCTTAGACTTTAATTTAAGGTAACATTTGGCCGGAGAGAGTTCGCCCTGATTACAGGCCTCAAGATGGGGGACTTTGCGCTTGCATATTCCAAGTACCATGCCCCTGATGGTCCTTCTTCAATCACCAAGTACCTAAAGCAATTCAATTATCACCCCCGGAACCTAGAGCTAATAGTGGAAGGAGGAAGAAAAAAAGAATTCCTTCTACAGGAGAGGAGATTGTAAAAAAAAAATGTGGTCGTTGCGGAGAGAGCGGACATAACCGGCAAACTTGCTCAAATGCTTTCGTTTCTAGGGACAACGTGTAGAGCGAGTTAACTTTATTTAGTATTGGATTTTACTTAGGCAAGAGGACATTTTGTATATGCAAATTTTGTGGTCTTTTTTATTGAATATTATTAAATTTAAGAACGTTTCATTTGTATATAACATTACCAAATTACACAACCATGGGGCCCAACACATAATACATATGTTATTAGTACAGTACGACAAAATACTAAAATGAATAACTAATATACGGCACTAAGATTATACATCTAATAGTTGAATATTACCATCATATTAGATTATGTAAAATGAATGTACAACATTCATTGTAGATATTAAATAGCTAATACCTTACATTTTAAAAAAGAAAATGCAATCAATATAATGCAAATTATTCTTTACAATTTGCATCCATAATTTTTTCCGATTTTACATTTATATACAAGTAACTAAAAAAGTAACATTAAATTATGTTACTAAAAAGTACATAACATTAAATTATGTGTGTAAATAATGTGTGATTACATAATATTTTGTGAAACATGTTAACTAATAAATTTTAAACTCTCAATGCGATATACCTATTAGGTATTAGCAATTTAATATTTAGTATTAGTTGTACATTCATTTTAGATAATCTAATATGATGTTAATATTCGACTATTAGATGTATAATCTTATTAGTTGTATATTAAATATTCATTTGAGTATTGGTTGAAATTAGTATTAGTTGTACATTTCCGTGGGATAATCTAATATAATGTTACTATTAGACTATTACATGTATAATCTTATTAGTTGTATATTAGTTATTCATGGTAGACAATTACGGTTATAGTTCGACATTTTCAATCATTGTGTCGACATATTGTTCGAGGTTTCTTTCGACATTTTAGAGCACATATATGTCGACGTTTTAGATCACATATATTTGACATATATTCATTAATATCGACATTTTTATCATATCTCACATATATTTCGACATATAGGCATCATTATCGACATATTTTGAACATTCTCGACGTATGGACTACTTACTCTCGCTCACGCTCAAACCCAATTCGCCAAAAATTAACACACACTTGACAAAACAAACCACAACCCACACCCACACACCCTCTCGTGATAGCGATTCGAATCTAATTTTCACCAAACCCGCTACTCAATCGGCATTTTTTCCTTCTTCAACCGCATGAGGTTGTTGAATCGGTTGTTGAATCATTGATGATGAATGCTAATTGGCGGAATGTTTGTCTAACGTCTTTCTCTTTCTCCACATAGAAGGGCTTTTTGGTCATTTCAGTTGGTCAAACACCTTGACCTGCTATATTTGTGAAGATAAATTACCCGCTGCTATATTTGATAACGGGGAAGTCAAAGGTGCTATTTTGGATATTTTCCCCTTTTAGAGAGAGCTATTCACTTTTACCTACAAAATCAATTCCATTTGATCCATTCATTTATCAAATTCAAAGTTGATTCGAGCACGGATACACTCAAGTGTGATCAGCTTTTCGTAAGAATATTAAATAGTTATAGGTAAACAATTCGTATGAGATAAGGTGATCGTGAAACCTTGACTAATGTACTTGGCAGTTCATATTGTTTGTTAACCATAATTTATGAACTCAATTACCATCGAAAACATGTCATGAATATATGAATAAAAGAAAAAAAAATTATGCTTGTTTTTTTCTCTTGTTTGAGACAAGTTGTGAATACAGAATATTGTAGTATTTTACATCGTGGAACGAAATTGTTAATAATATATTACCCA
The DNA here is from genome assembly GCA_020080225.1 of Gynochthodes officinalis. Classification (NCBI taxonomy): domain Eukaryota; kingdom Viridiplantae; phylum Streptophyta; class Magnoliopsida; order Gentianales; family Rubiaceae; genus Gynochthodes; species Gynochthodes officinalis. Next base: position 16,479,683 of record CM034620.1, read on the forward strand.
AAAAAATGGATAAAAGAAATTTCCAACCAAAACTTAATTGTTCTCTCCCTCTTAGGGTTGTTCATTTTTACCTACAAAACCGCACTATCACAAAACCAATCCAACCTAATTAAAAAATTTATAACATGATTAGAATTTCAGTTTGAATTGAATATTCGAAACACAATCAAACCAATCTGATCTGGGCTATACAGATTGGTTTAGGCTCGAGAACCGTAAAGCACATATCTTTTTGGATTAAATTGAATCAGATCTAAATTTTCCACTTGAGCAACTTACTTCCCATAGCCATCTCTCCCTATAACCCCCTATAATCCCATATCTCTTGTGTTAATTTTTATAGAACTCAAAGGCCCAATATTTGGGAAGTCTATTAATTGTTATACATCTCTCTTACATTAATTCCTATATATATAGACTTCCTAAGTATGCCTTTTCATCAATTTTTTTGCACACACATTAGCAATATATGTTGAATTTAATTTACAGCAAAGAAAGAACTTAACTATGTTATGAGAAATTTGAAAAAGAAAATTTACTTGTAAACCATTTGAATGCACTAACACTTATTATATTTATATTATCAAAGAACAGCCTTAAATTGCTATTAGCGACCATACAAGACAAGTTTTAGCAATTAAGGGTGTATATAAACTGCATTTTATGTCTTTTAAAAATAATTTTTAACATTTTAAAAACAACTTATACGCGGGCAGACCCATTAAGGGCCCGGGAGGGGGGAAGTGATCCATCCCATTGATAGGATTTAATTTGTAACCATTTAATAGGAGCAAACCTATGATGTTAATGCTTTTATTGGTATAAAAATGGCTCATTTGAGGGGTTTTTTGTACCAATGAGTGAAATTAATGGACTAAGGCAAAAAGATGAAATTTAATGAAGATTTAGACGATTTTAGGAGCAAAAATAGAAGACTATTTTGGATAAACAGAGATCACGCCTTAAAGGATGAAATCTTCTGTTTTGGAGGTGAAATTCAAGAAGATACACAATGCACGTGACCACATCCTGAATAGAGATAAAGGGCTGATAAGCTGAAATTTCAAGACTTGAATTATTTTTTTTTATTTCAACTTTTGTAATTCAAGTTAGAATTGATTTGAAGAAATTTGTTAGGATTAGATAGGATGATTGGTTGGATAATTAGTTAGAAATTAAAAGTTTAAAAACTTAGGATTTGTTGGAGAAATTCTAGGTAGTCTTTAAAGAAGTTGTTAGAGAAGAAGTCTATAAATAAGAGGGCAAGTGAACTTGGAAGAATGAGTTTTGCTACCTTCATTTTCTGCAGAGATTTTTCTTTCTCTTGTACTTTTCTTTCATTTTAGAATAAAATTAGAATAATTTTGCTACCATGAGTGGCTAAACTACTTCCATTCTGATCCAATGTGTGTTAATACCAATAAATTTAGTGAGGTATTGTTCATAGTTTCATAATCTTTTTACATTCAAGTAATCATTATTTCTTGCATTCAATTTTTTTTTTTTGGATTTTGAATGTTAACTAAATTGACAACTTATTTATATTCTACTTCCTACAGCTATATATTTTTTTTTTGATTCGTAATTGTCCGGAACAATTAGAACAAGTAGCACTTAAATCTTTTTGCGTGTGTAAAATGACAGCAATCATGCATTTACGATTTAAAGGGGATTAATGATACAAAGATTTTCAATTATAGCTATCTCAATTGTTAGTTTTTGTTTTAACTATTTTCAAGGTTCTTAGTGTTATTATCAAATGATATGGAATGCTATCGCCCCCAGTAATTTGTTAGTAATGTTTGTTGTGAATGCTAGGTTTAAACAAATAAAATTGGAAAACTCAAATTTTGTCATGGCTATCCTGAACAATTTTTGGTTAAATGCTTGAATGGAGAAGTGTTTTAAGAATCCTATGATTTAGATATATTTGGTACAACTACATTACCTTGGATCGGAGCCTGGTAAGATTGAAGTAATTCTTTTAAATATTTCCAGTTGATTTCTCTTATAATTTTTCTTTATTAACTACAAATAGATTTGGTACTCAAAATTTTTTTTCTTCACCTCAATTACTAAGAAATTCTTCAATACATAACTCCCTGTGGGATTTGAATTGGTCTACTACTACAACAAATCAATTGTAGTTAGTCTAAAGATCGAAATTAATTTTGAGGCTTCGACGACTCGACCACCCATATGTCAGATTTCTCATTTATACTAATATTAAAAATTGAACTTAGAGGGTCCCACTTTATATTCTAAGAACCCTTACCCCTACACTTGTTTAGAAAAAAGAAAAATACTATTTATTAAATCTATTAGTGGATACAATTTTCAAGAAAACCTATTTGAATTCTCGTCAATCACAATTCTAAAAATTAAAGAAATATTAATTTACTAATAAGAAAAGAAATATTTATTAACAAAACCTCTCTCTCCTTTTGGCTTTCAAACAAAAACCCCTCTTTAAAAAAATATAGATTCTTGTGGTTCCTGCAGGCCTCATCTTTTCCTTAGCTCAAAGAAATTGGTGTGACTTTATATGATTTTTCTATTCATCATCTCTTCAAGCGTGATTGACTATTCTATTGCTTAAAGATATGCCATTATGAAACAATTTCAAGAGATGAAACCTTGAAAAATGATTTTGTAATGTATGATTTTCCTTCTTTTTTTTTTGTTACAATGTATGACATGTTGTAGAATATTGCATCACAAGTATATAATATAACAGAATGGAGAAAAAGTATATAATAAAGAAAGTAGAAAGACACCAGAGATAGTAGGGAAATTAGAGGACAAATTCTTATTTCACTTTTCTTCACCACACCCTCTAATGACCAAACTATGCTCCTATTTATAGGAGAACAATGATGCACCTTTCAATGTATTTGGATAAATACACACATTAGATAGGGATAAGTACTTACATTAGATAGAGATAAGTATATTCATTAGATAGGATGAATATACATTGGATAGCGATATGAACAAATATTAGATAGGGATAAATATAATGAATATCCATTCATGTATTTCATAACACTCCCTCTTGAATATTCATTGTATCCATTATTTTACGAATGTGCATGATACCGTCTCATTAAAAACTTTAAGCCGAAAAAACCCAGTGGGACAAAAACTGGACAAAAGGGAAAAAGAGTACAGAGCACAAATCTTATGATATCCCCCTTTTATGGATGCATTAGTTGCCTCGTTAAAAACCTTAAATTGGAAAAACCCTATGAGAAAAACCCAATCAGAAGGAAAAAAGAGTGCAATGCATAGTTTATAATATTTCCCCCTCAATTGAGCTATATAGCCACTGCTACGGTTAATCAACCTTACATCTTGTGAACTCGCCTGATACCAATGCCATATACTAATTTATTAAAAGTTGATGTTGACAATGATTTGGTAAAAAGATTTGCAAGATTCTTTATGGATTAAATCTGTTTGACATCAATTTGTCGAGTTTCTTGGAGTTCATGAGTATAGAAAAATTTCGGCGAGATATGCTTGGTCTTATCACTTTTGATATATCTTCCTCTACCTTGTGCAACACAAGCAGCATTATCTTCATAAATTATAGTAGGAGAATTTGTAACCGGTGTTAAACAACAAGAATTGTGAATATGTGTTATAACGGATTTTAACCAAACACACTCTCTTCCAACTTCATATAAAGCAATAATTTTAGAGTGGTTAGAAGATGTAGCTACTAGCGATTGCTTCGTAGAACACCAAGAAATGGTGGTGCCGTTATAACAAAATAAATAACTGGTTTGAGAGCTAGCTTTATGTGGATCAAATTTATATCCAGCATCAGCATATCCAACTAAACTAGGGGTAGTGAAATTTTTGGAATAATATAATCCCAAATCTATAGTTCCTCGGAGATAACGGAAAATATGTTTAACCCCATTCCAGTATCTCCGAATTGGCTCAGAACTAAAAAGTGCTAATAAATTTACTACAAAAGTGATATATGGTTTCGTGCATTGTGCTAAGTATATCAAAATCCTAATTGCATTAAGATATGTTACTTCAGGACCAAGTATCTCGTCATCAGATTCTCTAGGACGAAATTGATCATTTTGGGAATCTAAAAACCTTACAACCATAAGGGTGCTCAATGGGTGAGTTTTGTTCATATTGAAACGTTTAAGTAATCTTTTAATGTATGCTGATTGATGGACAATTATTCCATTTGCTTTATACTCAAGCTCCAGACTAAGACAAAATTTGGTTTTAACCAAATCTTTAACTTCAAACTCATTTTTCAAATATTCAGCAGTTTTAACTAGCTCTTTTGGAGTTCTAATTAAATTTATATCGTCGACATAAACTGCTATAATAGCAAATCCAATATCTGATTTCTTAATAAACACGCATGAGCATATGGGATCATTCTTATACCCTTATTTAACTAGTTTCTCATGTAGGCGTTGTACCACATGTGGTTGGATTACTTTAACCCGTATAAAGATCTTTGTAACTTTATTAAGAATAAGTTGCGGGGAATGTATACATCAGACATTTTTAATCCCTCAGGAATTTTCATATAAATATCAGAATCTAATGAGCCATATAGATATGCCGTTACAACGTCCATAAGATGTATTTACAATCTTTCAAAGACGACTAAGCTAATTAGAAAACGAAATGTAGTCATATCCATCACAGGTGAATATGTCTTATCATAATCAATCCCCGGTCTTTGAGAAAAACCTTTGGCAACGAGTCAGGCTTTATACCTAATAATCTCGTTTTTCTCATTTCGTTTCTGGACAAATACCCATTTATATCCAACGGGCTTTACATTATCAGCAATTCTGATTATGGAGCCAAAAACTTCTCGTTTGGCTAGGAAAGCTAATTCAGCCTTAATTGCTTCCTCCCACTTAGGCCAATCTTTCTTTTGACGGCATTTAATAATAGATTGTGGTTTATAATCATCATCTATAATTTTATGAGTAACTGAAAATATAAAAACATCATCAATGATGATTGCATCTCTATTCCAAATTTCATTACAATATGTAATAGAATTTTCAATATTCCCAGGGTTAGTGATTTTTCCCTGGGTTTGTATGGTTGTACCTCTTCTGGGGCAATAAGCTCTTTGGGAGCAAACACAACATCGGGCTCTTCTAAAGTAGATTCTTGATTCTTAGGCTCTTCTAGAGCTAATTCCTGAATCTTTCCCCTTCATTTTCGATGACCAATATCTTTTGATCCTATTGGTCTCCCACACTTCAAGTGCAAGGGATTTTGATCCATTTTAGCTTGTTCTTCGGGAATAGCTATCCTAACTGGAGCATTTGCTGTTGGAATATGAGATTTCGTTACCTCAACAGCATCATTAAATGCATCAGGAAGTCTATTGCCCATAGCCTCTAAATGGATTATACGATGTACCTCATTTTCACATTCTGGAGTTTTTGGATCTAATTGAGATAAATTTTTCTCATTCCAAGAGATAACCTTAATTGGTTTCTTTTTAGCCATGAAAGTTGTAGGTGTCCCAATTGATGGAAACACTATCTCATCAAAATGACAATCTGTGAATCTAGCAGTAAAAAGATTACTAGTAGTTGGTTCCAAGAACCTAATGATGGATTGTGAATTAAACCCAACATAAATGCCCAAACGATGTTAATGACCCATTTTTGTTCTTTGCGGTGGTGCTACAGGCACTTGTACATCACAACCAAATGTGCGTAAATGTGAAATATCATATTTATAACCAAGAACCATTTAAAGGAGAGATTGTAAGAGACTAATAGTGGAATGTAATCTAATTAGGGCTGCCGCATGCAAAACTACATGATCCTATAATGTATCGTTGAAATTTGTTCTCAATAATAGAGTTCGGGCAATGATTTGGATACGTTTAATCCAAGATTCTGCCAATCCGTTTTGAGTATGAACATATGCGACTGAGTGCTCAACCTCAATTCCGAGTGAAGCACAATACGCATCAGAACTTTTTGATGTAAATTCACCAGCATTATTCATTCGTATACTTTTAATTGGATAATCAGATAATTGAACCCGAAACTTTATAATCTGCTCAAGTAAACGTGCAAAAGCGACATTGCGCATAGATAATAGACAAACATGGGGCCATCTACAGGATGCGTCTACTAATACCATAAAATATCGAAACAGTCCACTTGGTGGTTGTATTGGTCCACAAATATCACCATAAATTCTTTGCAGAAATAAAGGGGATTCAAGACTAACATTTGTTATAGAATGTTTAATAATGAGTTTTCCTTGTGAGCAAGTTTCACAATTATAACTTTTGGACAACAGTACCTTTGTATCCTTTAAAGGGTGTCCTTTTATATTTTGAATTATTCTACACATCATTGAGCGCCAGGGTAACCAAGGCGATCATGCCATAATCCAAATTGGTCAAGGTTTACCAATTTCCAGGACATGGTAGCGTAGGTTTCAACTGCCTTAATCGTGAAACAATACAAACTCATAAAAAAAGCTTCCAACTTCTCATGGATGCTCTTCAGGCCCATCTTATAAGAAATAATACTGATATATTCCTTATTTTGCTCATAAATAGTCTCAATATTATACCCATTACAGCGTACATCTTTGAAACTAAACAAATTTCTTTTTGATTTAGTGCTTAGAAACGCATCCTTAATATGGAGGATGGTGCCATTTGGCAAAATAATTGTGGCATTTCCAATACCATCAATAATCGGAACGGGACCTGATATTGTATGGACATGTGTTTTACACAATGTCATACTCAAGAAAAAGTGTTTACTACGAAAAGTAGTATGTGTTGTTGCACTATCAAGCAAACAAACATATTCTTTTTTCTCGAAAATTCCCATTTGCACTTATGTTGACAAGTTCAGGTGTCAAGTATCATAAAATTTACATATTAGTTATGAGATCAAATAAAATAATAAATGTCATATAAGGTTCATAAGCATTTTATTACATAACCAAATTCGAGAAATAATAAAAGTAATACATTTAAAGGAAATCAACTAGAAAGAAATCATAAAGGACATCTCATCTGATGCTTGACTAAAGCAATCAGAGGTCCCCAAAGAAATTAGAGATATCCAGGGATGCATTTGCTACTTCAGGAACAAGGGGCGTTCCATCAACAGAGATATTGTTGGTTTCAACATTGGTTGTGGCAGTAGGATTAATTTCAATAACGTGAGATTCATCATGCTTGCCCTTATTTTTTAAATATGCCTGGTATAGATCAACAAAGTACTTTGGCGTACGACAAGTACAAGACCAATGTCCAGCCATGCCGCAACGATGGCAATTATTTTCATTAGTCACCTTATTTGGCTTCTTTTCTTTGTCATGATTTGAGCCACAATTAGATTTCTTAGGGCGGTTAAATTTTCTACCACCCCTTCGAGGGTTTTGTTCATGCTTGTGCTTATTGCCCTTAGTATTTTTCTCAAATTTAACATGTGCTTCAGGCAATGCTTTTAACCTAGCAAGTTTGAGATCATGATTTTTGATGAGCAATTCATTAGTTTGCTCAGCAGTGAGAAGCACGGAAATCAATTCTGGATATGTGGCAAATTGACGCTGCCGGTATTGCTATTGCAATACAATATTCGAAGCATGAAGGTGGAGAAAGCTTTCTCTAACATTCCGCATCAGTGAGTTTAACGCTGCATAACTCAAGTCGAGAAACAATATCAAATAAAGCGGAGTTATAGTCAGACACTTATTTAAAATCTTGCAGCCTGAGATGCTGCCAGTCATATTGTGCTTGAGGAGGATAACAGTCTTGGTATGATTATACCTATCCTTCAACCTCTTCCACAGAGTCTGAGGGTCTCGAACAGATAAATATTGAGTCTACAGGCTAACATGCAAATGACGACGAATAAAAATTAGTGTATTTGCCTTATCTTTTGCATTTGAGATTTCGTCTGTTGTAATTACATTAGCGAGACCTTGCCCTTGGAGGTACATTTCCATGTCAAGGCATCAGGACAGACAATTATTTCCACTCACTTCTAGGAAGTGGAATTTGGGCTTTTCAATGTTTGCCATAATTCTTGCAAAAAAGATAAATCCTTAAATTAATTAGAAGGATTTCAAAAATATCCACTACTACTTCAGGAGCAAAATGATAAATTGATTTCACAATCAAGAAATAGAAAAATGAAGAATTGATAGAAGAAGATGGAGAATAGATGGATTATGAGAAAGAAAATTCGGAGAACTTTTTACCTTGCAAAAATTATTTACTCAATTGGTAGATTTTCATGTTGATAACACGTTGTAGAATATTGTGTCACAAGTATATAATATAACAAAATTGAGAGAAAGTATATAATAAAAAAAGCAGAAAGACACTAGAGATAGTAGGGAAATTAGAAAAGAAATTCTTATTTCACTTTTCTTCACCACATCTCCTAATGACCAAACTATGCTCCTATTTATAGGAGAACAATGATACACCTATCAATAGATTTGGATAAATACATACATTAGATAGGGATAATATTTACATTAGATAGGGATAAGTACCTACATTAGATAGAGATAAGTATATTCATTACATAGGATGAATATACATTGAATAGGGATATGAATAAATATTAGATAGCGATAAATATAATGAATATCCATTTACGTATGTCATAACATGATATTACTTTTGTACTTCTTTATATTTATCAAACTTATTACTTAATTGTCTTATAAGTGTAACACTATCCTGTAATATTTTTGCATCTGCCACTGAACTTATATCAAATAACCTTTATTTCGGAAAACATAAAAATATTTATATTTTTTGTAATTAGATTGGCACGATTGGAATTATTGTCAAAATGTTTGTTGAGGAAAGAACAGATTCAAAACAATATTTAGCTTGACATTAGCATAAAGTCTTATTGTTGGCAAGCTGTAATAAAAATAATAATACTAATTAATAATAATTATCAAAATCTCTTGTATGGATAACATTTCAAAATATGTTTTTATATTTTTTTAAATAGTGGTGGTGAAATAAAAAATATATTAAAAATTAAAAAAAATAACAAAAATTAAGTTTGAGAGCCGTCCATCTATAGTTTGTTTTTTTTTTTTTTTTCCTAAAAACGATAGTATATTAATAAGACAAATTGCCAAATTACATAGCCACAAAAGGGCTAATGGCTCTTCATGGTATTGGATTCAACTGAACCCAAAAAGACAAAGGACCACTAGAGTCGAGAAGGACCACAAAGGGTCAAAAAATTCGACAAACGGGATAAAAACCGCACAAGATGGCACACAGAAGCGACCACTAGACGACCTAGGACGCCAAAATTACAATGAACTACTAACTAAGATGTTATCTTCATTAGAAACCCTAAAATGCACATGTTGAAAGAAACTGAACGCCAGTGTTCTTAGCTCTCGCCCTATGTCTTTTGTGATGATTCCGAAAACTTGGCAAACGTTAAATAAATTGAACCAAACTACTACCGCATGCCGGGAAAAGCGCACCACCAAAATTGTTGTAAACACCTAAAAAAACAAAAAAAAAATGAAAACAGTGCAAAAATCACATCGTTTCCACACCGTGCATCACCCGTAGCTACTGTTTGGAGAAGGGAAATTGGACAGCCTAGCGGGCCAGGCTCTAGTTTAGTTGGAAAATAATTAAATCTATAGTTTGTTGTTGTGGCTCTTTGTCAAATGGAGCGGGCCGTCAACGTCCGCCAATTAACTTCGTACATATTTTCATATTTTGGCGCGTCAAAAGTCACGGATTTTGGTGATGTATGTTTAGCCTTGTTTTCATTTAAAAAAGTTAATTTTTTTAAAATAAAAATAAAATATTTTAACACATTTTTTTTTAAAATTTAAAATTCAAATTTTTTCACTCAAATTTCTCTCACATAATTTTTTAAAAAAATTTCTCTTATTTTTCTCTCTAAAATACTTTTTTTGCCAAAAAATAATTACCAAAATTTTCACAAATTTCAATATAAAATTTCTCAAACAAATCACAATCCGAACATAGCCATGTTCATATTTTGACTAAGAAAAATATTAATAACGATATTTATAATAAATAGTTATACGATCAATGAATACTCAAAGTGAATATTTTGAATCGCTATTTCATGTAACAAATTGTGCCAAATATTTTACAATAGATTTTTTTTTTCCTTTCGGAAGTGTTGAGTGTGAAAAAAAAAATTCAATCTTCTTTTTTTTTTATTTCATTGAATTGAAGAAAAAATAGAAATTCTTTCCTTCATTTTTTGAAAGAGTTTTATATTTATATACATTTTTTTAAAATACTTTAGAGAGCAGAGTTACATGTTTTTAAATTTTCTCTGATTTTGTTCGTATGAACGAATAATTGTAACTATTATTTTTGGTGGTTTCTATTATATCAATACTACATTAATTAATAAGGAACTTCATTAAAAATTTTACAGTGTATATCATTGTTGAAAATACAATATTATCTGGCATTAATTATAACACAATTTCTAAATTTAAGTAAGAGGTAAAAATAAAATATTAATTACATATTACTAAGGCACTTTTGAAGGAAAAAAATATTGACAATGCTTAGAATAAAGTTGAAGATGACATTAGAACATATCACCTGCAAAAAACTTTTAGGCAACGACAAGAGTTGTCTATTAGAAACACCAATTATAATCACAAATTATTTTTTTAAAAAAAATGCTTTTGGTACCTTTCGAAATTCTTGAAAAGCCAAGAAGAAGAAATTATCATGCTCCTTGAGAATGAAAACAAATTTGAGGTCAATGTCAATGTCAATGACAATGACAATGTATATATCATAGCCTTCTTCTATCAAAAATAACAAACATTAATTACAAAGTCTTGAAAAGGATAGTCATGGAATTATTGAAATTTCCACCAGGTTAGTGTGGAAATTAGCTCGGTATAATGAGAATTGTTGAATTTGCCTCATTGTACGTTTGAAGACGGGTGGAGACATATATGCGTGGGCCCCAAAAGTGGCCATTGGTAGAAACGAGTTTAAATAACGATTTTTATTCTTTGGCACTTATGAAAGTTCAGAAATTTCTGACTATTTCAGCATGAGTAGCAAGAGAAAAAAGTGATTCTTGATTTAGCCTTGTTTGAATGGCTGAAGTTTCAAACTCTTAATAACTCAGTCTAAGTGCATTTCATGTTGCTGGTACCTTCTTCTCTCATTGGTGTGTGCCTTAGGCTATCGTAGAGTATTAAGGTGATTTTGCCAGTCGACAATGTTGTATATATTGATTTGTGCATAATAATATTATCTATCAATTGGACCAAAAAAAAAAAAGAATTATTGAAATTTTTTAAACCCAATAAAATAATGCTCACAACACTGAAGGCGTAGAAAAATACTATTACCTCCATTCCCCAAAAAATCCATTTTCAAATCTTTTTGGTCTTTAAAAAAAAAATCTACTTATGAAATAAAACTTTTATAATACCCTTACTAATAATTATATATATATATATATATATGTCACTCAATTAACAGTAAATATAAAAATATAAAATTATACATTTTAATCATATATTAAATCTATTGTATCTAATAATTAAAAAATTTATATATATTCAACTAAAAATATATTCACTAGGAGTAAACAAAATACCAAAGTTCTGGGCTTATCAACATACCTCAAATCAAGCCACATCACAATTGTAGCAACTACTTCCTCTTCTCTCCTAAAAAAATTTACTTTTAAAAATAATTTTTTTCTAATATTCTTATCAATAATACTTATGTATCACTATAACTTAAAAACAAAAAAATATATGAAATGATATATTTAATAATACACTATATATGTTATAATAACAACTTAAAAAAGTTATATCTAATCCAAGATGTACTCTCTTTTTTAAACTAGAGAGAATGTTAAATTTCATACCTAAAAGCAAAAAGAATGAAAAGTTAGAAAAAAATTACAGTTAAACTCGAGATTAAGGAGGTAAATAGTAAATGATTTTTAAAAAAAAATTAATGGGGCGCTTGGTATAAATAGTAGGTTTAGGAATGGAATGGATTTGTGGAATGGAAAGGTTTGGAATAGAATGGAATGATAATAATTATGTTGTTTGGTATTATTTTGTAATGGGATGGAATAGATTTTATATTAAAATTATAATAAAAATAGTATTTTACGTTACATGATATTTAACAAATTATATCTTGTTCAAAAAATAGTCAAAGTGCATGTCAATTTGTAGAGAAAAATATTTTTTTGCAAATTAGTGAAAATTGTTTTTAAAAAAAAAATTAAAAAAAAAAAGTAAAATGGGGGTTGCAAACCATGGGAATTCTATGGTTAGAAACCTCAGACATGCACGCCATCATTGGGCCACTACAGAGTTGAGGGCTATAGAGGACAAGCTTTTTTTAAAATCCACGTTGCTGGGTTTTCAGAAAAAGAGGAGGAGTTGGGTTTTGACTAAAGACATTCTCAAGGGTTTTGATAAACTCATTCCCACAAAATAAACACCCTTTTTAATAGTAAATTTATCCAATCCCTTACCAAACCTAGTAACCAAACGCCTCCTAAAAAAAGAAGTGAATTCCATAACCGAGACATGAACAGTAGGAAAAATTTAATTCCTACCATAAACATAAAAAGGTCAAACATTCAGCCTCAATAAAGCAATGGATTGAAAAAATGTTTAGGAATTAAAAAGTTATGCATTTTGGCAAAGAATAACGGAACAAGGAGAGGAAGAGGAAATACGACAAACAGACAATTCAGAACTGAGAAGTCACTTTTCGTGGCCGGTGTCATTATGCCTATTAATGAAACTTATCTGCTTTTGGATTGTGATTTATTTAAGAAATTTTGTATTAAAATGTATCAAAATTTTGATGAGAATTTCTATGGAAGGAAAAGTATTTTGGTGAAAGATTAAATTTCTAATGAAGGGAATTTTTTTTAAAATTACATAAGGAAAATTTTAAATTTTGAATTTTGAATTTTGAATTTTGAATTATGAATTTTGAATTTTAAATTTTAAATTTTAAAATAAAAAATATTTGAATATTTTATTTATTTTGTAAGAAAAAAAATTAACTTTTTGCGAGTGAGCATCAATCCAACTGTAGCCGATAATAAATAAGGTTTTAATGGGTGAGGGGGATTGATACAGTTGATCTAGTTAAGACTTTTTCTGTATGAAGGAAATTTATAAAATGAGGAAAAAAAATGAAGGAATTACATGAGGAAAAAAATGAATTTGAATGTACAGATGAAAAGTAAAAAAACTGGTTGTTAAGACTTTTTGACTATCATGAAAATTTATAAAATTATTAGTAATAATATAAATAAATGACAACTTGCATGTAAAAGTGATGATCTTAGGGCGTTTACGCCGGGCATCTCAAGACATTTACGTCCAGTCAACCCATAATCAATCAATTAGAGTTTGAAATCAGGATAGGCGGGCATCTCAAGACATTTACGTCCAGTCAACCCATAACCAATTCAATCGATAGTAATCAATAGTTAAGTTTGATGGGTAGCCCATGTGAAGGTAGACTTCTTTTAGAGAGAACTATTCACTTTTACCTACAAAATCAATTTCATTTGATTCATTCCTTTATCAAATTCAAAGTTGATTCCGTTGCGGAAACACTCAGATATTATTAGCTTTTTATAGCGATATTAAATAGTTATAGGTAAATAATTCGTATATAATAAGGTGATCATCAAACTTTGACCAATGTACTTGGTAGCTCATATTGTTTGTTGACCATAATTTATTAACTCAATTACCATAGAAAACATATCGTGAATATATAAATAAAAGAAAAAAAATTATGCTTGTTTCTTTTCCTTGTTTGAGACAAGTTGTGAATACAAAATATTGTAGTATTTTATATTGAAACGAAGTTGAAACGAAGTTATTAATAATAGATTACCTAAAGAGATAGGTAAAAAAAAATTCCAGCCAAAACTTAATAGTTCTCTCCTTATTAGGGTTGTTCATTTTTACCTCCAAAACCGCACTATCACAAAACCAAGCCAACCTAATTAAAAAATTTATAACATGGTTAGAATTTTAGTTCGAATTGAATATTCAAAACACAATCAAACCAATCTGATATGGGCTATACGGATTGGTTTAGGCTCGAGAACCATAAAGCACATATCTTTTTGGATTAAATTGAATCGAATCTAAATTTTCCATTTGAGCTCCTTACTTCCTAGAGCCATCTCTCCCTATAAACCCCTATAATCCCATATCTCTTGTGTTAATTTTTATAAAGCTCAAAGGCCCAATATTTGGGAAATCTATTAATTGTTATGCATTTCTCTTACATTAATTCCAATATAGACTTCCTAAGTATGCCTTTTCATCAATTTTTTTTTCACACACATTAGTCATATATGTTGAATTTAATTTACAGCAGAGAAAGAACTTAACTGTGTTATGAGAAATTTGAAAAAGAAAATTTACTTATAGACCATTTGAATGCACTGACACTTATTATATTTATATTATCAAACAACAGCCTTAAATTGCTATAAGTGACCACACAAGACAAGTTTTAGCAATTAAGGGTGTATATAAACTGCATTTTATATTTTTCAAAAATAATTTTTAAAACAACTTATATTAAATAATCTTCATTTCAAAAAACATAAAAACGTAATTTGAAATATAAAAATATTTATATTTTTTGTAATTAGATTGGCACGGTTGGAATTATTGTCGAATTGTTTATTAAGAAATGAACATATTCAAAATAATATTTAACTTGACATTAACATAAAATCTTATTGTTGGCAAGCGGTAATCAAAAAAATAATACCAATTAATACTAATCATGAAAACCTCTTGTATGGAAATATATTTTTGTATTTTTTAAAATAATAACTATAAAATAAAAAATGGATTAAAAATTAAAAATTATATTAAAAAAAGGCAGAAATGAACTTCAAGTGGCGGTCCATCTATAATTTTTTGTTGCTGCTCTTTGTCAAATAGAGCGGGCCGTCAAGGCGGCAACGTCCGCCAATTAACTTCGTACATATTTTCACATTTTGGCGTGTCAAAAGTCACGGATTTAGCAACAAGCAGCCAAATTGAACCGAGGGAGTCTGACTTTCTTTTGTCTTCTTTTTTACAATCATGATTGAAAAATAAACATTATATTGAACTTTTCTCTTTGTAATTCTTATATTTTGACTAAGAAAAATATTAATAATGATATTTATAATAAATAGTTATAAGATCAATCTAACAAATTGTACCAAATATTTTACAATAGATTTTTTTTTCCCTTCAGAAGTGTTGAATGTGAAAAAAATAAATAAATTTCAATCTCCTCTTTTTTTTTATTTCATTGAATTGAAGAAAAAATAGAAATTCTTTCCTTTATTTTTTGAAAGAATTTTTATATTCATATACATTTTTTTTTTAGAAATACTTTCGTGAATAGAGTTACATGTTTTTAAGTTTTCTCCAATTTTGTTGATATGAACAAATAATTGGAAAGATTATTTTTAGTGATTTCTGTTATATCAATACTACATTAATTAATAAGGAACTGCATTAACATTTTTACAGTGTATATCATTATTGAAAATATATGTGTGTGTGTCTCTTAACAAATAAATATAACAATTTTATTGACAACCGAAAGAACAATGCCAAGTGCTAACTTGTTAGGTGAGATTAAAGAACGACATAGCAGTAGCTTTATTGACATTATTGGCATTACTGTCAAACAGAATTACGGAATGGTCGGTCCGCACATATTAAAGATTTATTTTTAGGGGGTCAAAAATAGGTGGAAGAAAAAAAAAACGGTTTGCAATAAATGATCAAATAATTTGTTAGTTTCGGCTGGTTGTTGACTTTGTATTGTCTTCTCTTTTCATATCTTGAAAGAAACCATGCGTATTGACTTCTTCTTTAGTAATCCCACACATTTTGTTTTTTACAACTTTTATTTTGAGAATTGAAAAATGCAAAAAAAAAAATAAATCATACAACCCTATAATATCTTTGAAAAATAACATTATTCTTATGTAAAATGATCAAATTTTTATTTATGGTGAGAAAAATTAGCATACTCAAGTGTTTGTGCAAATGTGGGGTATAAATTTTGATAAATGAGAATGAACATGTAGTTTTGATGTATGAGAATGAACATATAGGTTCATGTGCGTGCGCGCGCATATATATATATATATATATATATATATATATATATATATATATATATATATGGATTTATATTTTGTTTTACATTTTAACATAATTTTTTTATATTTTTAAAATTACTTTTATCTCACAATCTCTTTAATTTTTACTTCGTAAATATAAAATAAAATACAATTCATATAGACTCTACTGTTTACTTTTGTAGGTTGAGGTTCAAATTTTTATGTAATAGTTTATGATTACCACAAAAAAAAAAAACAAAAACAAAAACAAAAGGGGCTCTTGACAAACACCATTATTTTGTAAGTTGGGATATAATATATCATTTAAGACTCAAATGTAATACAGTGGTTTGAATTAGGATTCAACTCTTACTGTTTTCTACATGTGCAATGATTTCCTTGAGTTTCTTGTTATTGATCAGCTCAAAATGAAACCAAATATAGCAATGAAAATGTTATTTATTAATTATAGAAGTTAAAATTTTGAATATCCAAATTCTCTTTGAAATTTATTAAACAAGAATTAAGAATTTATGTATGCGGATTTTAATATATAGACAAAAATATAAACATTGAGAAACATGATTTAATTACAAGAGTACGTTTTGAACTGAATATAATTTGTTATCTTCGGGCTTCTGGGCTGGAGACATATATAGAGTATTATCTTTCTCCACGTTGCTCTGGGGTGAGGCCTCCTTTTCCACAAACAGGGCAACTCTTCAATCCAAATCCTTGACAATCATAGCATCTAAGAAATAGTTTTTTGCAAAAACATGAATTAGGACAACTCGATTAGCTAGTTTTTTTTATTTTTCCTCAAGGAAAAATTTAATCATAGAAAACAAAATACTTACTTCCATCGCTCAAAAATGTTCCCATTCTTTTTGTTCTTCCCAGTACCCTATTTCAACATCATTAACAATTAAATCACTATTAATTTCCTTATACATGTGAAAAGTAAAAAGGTTTTTAGATGCATTTTGGCAAATTACAAGAACTTGAGACTATTTATGTTCTTCGTTTTCTCGATCATTTCATGATTTGTGCTGCTAGTTTTTTTTTTTAAAAAAAGAAAAAATAAAACAGGAAATTGGAAAGATAATGGGGTGAGTGAAAATCGAATCATGGTTTAATATGATAAACAAAAACCATTTACCACGTACTTTACATCCAGGACATTCTATTGCGCCTTGACCTCCACATCTTTCACACTTATTGAATACCTGCAAATTAAATTGCACTAGCTTATACTAAGCATAACAAACCATCATTCTTCGATTAAAAAAGATGTTCAATGGATTCAAAAAGAAAAAACAAAAGAAACAAAATGCAAGGCTAAAACGTACTGAATTAAGGGAAAAACCACCAGATTTTGATTTTGCTGCCAATACTGTGGAAGGCCGCGTTCTTTGGTAATTAGCAGTTTCTGTGGTGATCAATTTGAAGTGATGGTACTTGGGACATGGAACTAGGTTGATACTACAAGAGCATGTTTGAATTGTGGTCATTTTTTCCTGATAGCTTTGGATTGGAACATGCTTCCTCAGTTTTCGTTTCTATCAATTTTTCGTTTCCCAGATAGCAAGTCAGAGCCACAAGAAGTGGATATGGTATTCTCCACAACCACTCATTCTTACTTCCTGTATACCTTTTATCCATATTTTTCTAATTTTTTTCCCTTTATGCTATCAACTGAAAAAAAACTAACCTTATAAGCTAGATTTTGACCAACTCTCCATATAAGGAGAAATTTTTTACAGAACTGTTGTATTACGTAAGATGGTACAGTAGAGATAATTCAAAAAGATATTTGTAATTTAAGAGAGAAGAACAGTGGAGATAATTCAAAAAGATATTTTGTAATTTAGAAGGGAAGTTTGTTTATAATCAAGAGTCAAAAAAATTTAAAAAATTATCTTTTTCTTATATAATTGGGTTGTTGCACTGCATAACAAACTTTTTCCAATATAAGAGTTAACCTAAATTTTTTTATCAATAGTTGATTTTAAGATTAAACTTCCAAGTCCATTTAAAAAAACAAAAATTCAATTAATGTGCCTTCCCTCCATAGAAAGAATAGGATACAATTAGTACCTTAATTTTAACCGGACTTTTATCTCATGTACGTGTTATGAAAAGAGAATAAAAGAGAAGAGGCCGAAATGCAAAAAGCCCAAATGGGATTAGTGGAACAACGTAGTATTGGAGTGGAAGGTTTTTAAAAATCAAAGGCTGAGATTAGAGAGATGGTTAAGCAATCAAGGGTTTAGATTTAATCTGGATAATTATAAATGTGTAAAGAAGTATATTGATATGGCTTATGTGATATTTGGCTGAGCTTATCAATACAATTCTCCTTCTTTTACTCATGTTGTCTTTCCTTTCTTGATTCTCTCTCACTTGATTAATTCTTTTCTTCCCAATTTACTTATTAATTTAATAATTTGTGACAAATTGGTTTCAGAGAGAGTGATCCTCTAACCCAAAAATGGCAGATTCCACTAGATACAAAACTTGGAGGGGCAAGTGCATAAGAAGAATGCTAGAATTCAAGAAATTCTAGATTTAGTTCAGAGTTGAAAAAAGGACATGGAGGAAAATAGCAAGAAAATGGAGACTTTCATGGTGAATATGGGAGCTCAAATGCAGGCCTTCATGACAATGTTCAGTAAAGAGAAGAATGTTCAAGAAGTAGACAAAACCCCCCTTTTTGCCAACCCCTAGAGAGAGAGAGAAGGAGAAGGAGAAGGAGAAGGAAAATCTGAATCCCAATTGGGGAATGCCTATGAAAAATTTTAAAGGGATGTGGTATAATGCACCTCGGGTGGAACTGCCCATGTTTCAGGGTGATCAACCCAAAGAATGGGTGAGGAAATGCCAGAAATATTTCTGATATATCAAATTCCTGAATCCCACAAAATGGATGTGGTGGAGATGTTTCTTGAAGGGAAGGTAGAGATATGGTACCAGAGTATGAAGCTTGCTATAGGACAGTTTTCTTGGGATGAGTTTTGTAATGAGGTGTGTGGAAGATTTGGGATGAGGTTGAGGAATTCAACAAATTGCAGCAAACTAGTACTGTGTTGGAATAACAAGAAAAGTTTGAAGAATTGAAGTTCTTGCGCTGTTGAGAATGGCCAACTACCTGAATCTTTCTTCATTTCAAGCTTCATAAGTGGAGTAAGAGAAGAAATCAAGCCCATGCTTAGGTGGATGAAGCCAACTTCACTGATTTAGGCTTTTGAGATTGCTTCTATTCAAGAACAATCTTGGGAACTGATTTAGAAGAAAGGCAAATTTGGAGAATGTGGGATCAGTCATAAAGGATGAGGGATGATGGGATTGAAGGACAAGGTTCTAGGCATGCAAGAGGGCAAATCAAGAAAACAAGAATTTATGGAATTCAAGAAGGACAGTCAAGGAGAATTCAAGAAAATTTCACCACAAGAAATTAAGTTTACAAGAAACAACAATATATGCTTCAAATGTGGCAAAAAATTTGCTCCTGGCCATCACTGCAAATTAGGCAACCTTAATTTTGTAGTCATGGAGGATCAGAAAGAGTTGACAAAAATAGAAACTGATGAAGTGGAAGTGAAGAAGGATTCTGGCCAAACAATGGACATTTTCTTATATGCCTTGAACATTGCTTTGCGCAGACAATGTCTAATTCTCCAAGAAAGACTCAAGGACAGAAATGTGTCTATATTGGTGGATATGGGGAGCTCTCATACATTTATCAACCTAGCTTTAGTTAAGCAAATGGGATTGATAGCCAAAGAGACTGGCCCTTTAACTGCTACATTGGCTGATGGCAGTCCCATTACTAGTCACCAAATGTGTTATAAGGTGATATGGTCTCTACAACCTTACACATTTGTGTTTCATATAAGAGTAATGTATATTAGTGAATGGGACATCATATTGGGAGTGGATTGGATGTACCAGTTCAACCCCATATCCTTTGACTTTAAACAGTTAAGGATTGGTCTTACTCATGATCAAGGGCGGCTAATCTTGGAAGACAGTTGATGGTCCAAGAATGAAGCTCATAGGAGGAAAGGTAGTCTAAAAGTTCAGAAGGTAGAATTGGGTAGAAGGACTATTCAATGAGGTTAGTGTTTCTAGTACTCAACTTGAGCATATTCCTGATGAGATTAATAGATCAATTTTTTGATATTTTTTATGTTCCTAAAGAATTAACCCCAGAAAGATACCTAGATCATGCCATTAACCTGAAACCTAATTCACAACCCTTCAAAATGAGACCATATAGGTATCCCCATTATCACAAAACAGAAATAGAAAACCAAATAACTGAGATGCTTAGTTCAGGAATTGTCCAACCAAGCAACAACGCTTTTCGCTCACCTATCTTGTTAGTAAAAAAATAAAGGACAGTTCCTGGAGAATGTGTGTGGACTACAGGTATTTAAATGCCATGACAATTAAAGATAAACACCCTATACCACAAATTGAAGAATTACTAGCTGAATTGTTTGGTTCCAAATTTATACCAAAATAAATTTGAAATCTGGCTACCATCAAGTGAGTGTAAAACCACAAGATAGGTACAAAACTATATTCCAAACTCACCATGACCACTATGAATTCTTGGTTATGCCTTTTGGCTTAACCAATGCCCCTGCAACCTTTCAACCCCTTATGAATAATATATTTCAGCCTTACCTACACAAATTTGTTTTGGTAATTTTTTATGACATTTTGGTTTATGGTCCTGATATTACAACTCATCAAACTCATCTTAAAGGGGTCTTAGAAACTTTAAGATCTCACCAGTTATATGCCAAGAAATCCAAGTTTGTATTTGCTCAGCCTAAAGTTGAGTACCTAAGACACATCATCTCTGGAGATGAACAAAGCAAGGTGGAGGACATGTTGAGCTGGCCTAGGCCAAAAGGAATTTAAAGAGTTGAGGGGTTTTCTTGGTCTCACTGGCTATTACAGAAGGTTTGTGTAAGGAAATGGAATTATTGCATCGCCCCTAACGGATTTATTAAAAAATGAAGCCTTCAAATGGAACAATGATGCTGAGGAAGCTTTGTAGAAGTTGAAGGAGTTGATGAGCACTTCTCCTGTCTTAAGGATGCTTGATTTTTCAAAAACCTTTGTACTAGAAATTGATGCTAGTGATAAAGGTATTAGGGTAGTCCTTATGTAGGAAGGACACCCTATAACTTACTTGAGTAAGGCTTTGGCGCCTAATAATAGGGGTATGTCTATATATGAAAAGGAATTGCTTGCAATCATTATAGCTGTAATGGGGTACCACTTTATCATAAGGACTAATCATCAAAGTTTAAAGTTCTTCTTGGACCAAAAACTCTCAACCACATTGCAATTCAAGTGTTTTGCTAATCTATTAGGAATGGATTATGAAATACAATATAAGAGAGGGTTTGAGAATAGGGTAGTAGATGCCCTATCTAGAAAGGAATCAAAAGTTTCAGAAGAAAATCAGTTGATGGCGATTTGGGCAATCTAGCTACAATGGATGAAAGATATTATCCTTAGCTATGAAGGTAACCATTTGTATTAAGAACTAATTATTGTACTAGTATTGGAGCCCGATAGCGTGCTTGATTATCAATACTTGGGAGGTCAGATTAAGTACAAGAATAAAATCTATGTAGGAGCTCGTCAAAGGGTCAGAAAGCATATACCGCAATCCCTACATGCATCTGCTATAGAAGGCCATTCAGGACAAGGTGGTAGCATTCAAAGAATCAACTCTATTATTTATTGGCCACACATGAAGCAAGATATTACCAAGTTTTTCCAAAAGTGTGATTGCTGCCAAAGGAATAAACATGAAAATGTTCCTTATCTTGGTCTTCTTCAACCCTTACTTCTTCCTTATAAGGCTTAGGCTCACATCAGCATGGATTTTCTGGAAAGTCTTCCAAAATTTGAGGACAGTGACACCATATTAATGGCGATTGACAGACTCACAAAATTAGGACATTTTTTTTCCTTGTGCCATCCCTTTTCAGCCAAGACTGTAGCAAAAGCCTTTATCGATAAGATCTTTAGGCTTCATGGATGTCCTGAAACATTGTATTTGATAGAGACAAGCTTTTCACCAGCCTTTTCTAGAAGGAACTCTTTAGTATGATGGTAGTCATATTGAATTATAGCACAGCTTATCACCCCCAATCAAATGGCCAGAGTGAGAGGCTAATTCAATGTCTGGAGTCCTATCTAAGGTGCATTTGTGCAGACAGGACAACTTGGAAGTAGTGGCTACCTTTAGTCGAATGGTGGTACAACACCAATTACCAAACAAGCATCAAAATGACCCATTTTGAAGCTTGTTACTGTTATAAGCCTTAGCCATTACCCTTGGGACCCTTAATGAGTTCCATAGCTCCTATTGCTAGCCATATAGTTCAAAAACGACAAGCTATATTGTAGATTCTGCAAGATCATTTAGCTTAAGCCCAAAATAGGATGAAACAATATGCAGAGAAAAACAGAACTGACTGCTCATTTGAAGTGGGAGATTTAGTCTATGTCAAGCCTCAACTATATAGACAACAGTCAGTGGAACTGAGGAAACTGTTGAAGTTGTCTTCCAAATTTTTTGGACCTTTTCCCTATTGTGGAGAAGATCGGGAATGTTGCTTATAGGTTGGAGTTACCTGCAGGGTTTCGCATTCATCATGTATTTTGTGTTTCTAGACTCAAGAAATAGCTAGGAGCATAACAACAAGCCATGCCATCACTGCCTATTACTGATTCAGAAAATCAGAAATTGGTGCAGCCTAAAGCTATACTGTAGAGAAGGGTTATCACAAGAAATGCTCAATCAGCACCCCAAGTCTTGGTTTGTTGGTTCAATCTCGGTCCTAAAGAATCCACTTGGGAAGATTTGTATTCATCCGTGCCCAATTTCTAGATTTTCAACTACTCAGAAAAGCTACTAAACCTACTGATCCTTGAGGACAAGGATCTTGTAACCAGAGGGGTTTGATATAAAAAAGAGAATAAAAGAGAAGAGGCCAAAAGGCAAAAACCCCAAATGGGATTAGTGGAATGACATATTATTGGAGTGGAAGGTTGTTAAAAATCAAAAGTTGAGATTAGCGACGTAATTAAGCAATCAAGGGTTTAGATTTAATCTGGACAATTATAAATGTGTAAATAAATGTACTCATTTGGTTTATGTAATAATTGGCTGAGCTTATCAATATAATTCTCCCTCTTTTCCTCATTTTGTTCTTTTCTTTCTTGATTCTCTCTCTCACTTGATTAATTATTTTTTTCCCAATTTATTGATTAATTCAGTAATTTGTGACAGTATGTTTGGACAATGGAGCCTAACTGTGAGGCTAAGCCAGTATGCAACGCATGAGCATACCTAATGGACTTTTAGATAGATGCAATTAAAATTTTGAAGGTCAAGCTCATGGTTCAATATTGGGCTGTTTTCTTTTCTTTCAAAAGCATTCAATTATGATTACAAAAAATAGCTTGGTCCGCCAAGCTGCAAAAATTTGAAAGCAACAGTACACTAGGGGTGAATTGAGGTGCGGAAACCCTTTTTCAAAAAATTTTTTAGGTGTCTGCTATGACTTTGGTGACGCGTTCTTCCCTGCTTGTGGTAGTAGTTTGGTTCAAGCTATGCAACGTCTACATGCGGCAGTAGTTTGTTTCAAACTATTCAATGTTTGCAAGCGATTATCGTTTGGTTCAAGTTATTCAACATTTGCTAATTTTTCGGAATCATCACAAAATGCATAGGGCGAGAGTTAGGAACGATGGCGTTCAGTTTCTTTCAACACATGCAGTTTTGGAATTTCCAATAAAGACAACACTTTAGCTAATAGTTTGTTGTAATTTTGATGCTCGAGGTCGTCTAGTGGTCGCTTCTGTTTGCCATCTATGTGGTCTTTTTCTTGCTTGTCTGGCTTTCTGACCCTTTGTGATCCTTTTGACCCTAGTGGTCCTTTGTCTTCGTGGGTTTGGTTAGAATCCAACACCATGAAGCTCATTTAGTCCTTTTGTGGCTATGTACTTCGGCAATTTGCCCTGTTAATACAATATCGTTTTAGAGAAAAAAAAAGCATCCAATTATAGTAATTTACCTTGATTTAATTTCTAATTCATCGCATGATTTCTTCTTTTTCTGTCTTCCCACAAAAAGGGAGACGGAAATATGTTCATTCATACTACAAAAAAATATATATATTTATTCATGCAATTGCCCATTTTTCAGCAATGGATCATCACTAATCCATCATGGGAAAGAAGATATTCACATTCCTCCAATGGTACTTGCATGCTCCTGCAAAGGAAGCTATACTGTCACTTAACCTATAAAACATTCTTGCGGATAATAGAAAAAGAAAACATGGTGAACGTATTACACAATTCCCACATGTCCAGTATGAATTGAAAGCTAGGGAACTATGAGAAGCTGTTGATGACTGTTGAAGATTCGGCTCCCACTTCCCTAAAAATTTGCCCGTTGCGGCAACAATTGCCTTAGAGGCACTGAAAAAAAAAATCATTAATATGTGTATAAATTATTTTGTCATTTTTATTAAGTGACCCTCTGAATTTTTATTTATTTTGTTTAATTTCATTAGAAGTTAAAAGTATGGGTGGTAAAAAACAACTTAATCAACTTACCGGGGAATTGAATCAAATGAGTCATATGGGTCATAGCTTAAATGAGTTGTGTAATTTAATAAGTTGGGTTGGATTAAACCCAATTAATCTAATGAGTTAAAATTATAATTTTTAAGAATTGAAAAGGCGGCCAACTGATCACTAGCCACTGGTTGGTTGAATTCTGACCAAATTTCAATAACTTGGCTAGAAATCTACCAGTTGGTAGCCATTTGAATTTTTAAAAATTATAATTTTAATATGTTGAGTCACCACTTGATTTTTAAAAAAATTATAATTTTAACCTATTAGGTTACCACTTATTTTTTAAAAATTATAATTTTAAGCCATTCGGTCGATTGACTTCAACTCAACCCAAATGTGACCCAATCCAAATTTGACATGTAAGTATATTGATTACAATGTATTGAATAACCCAACTCATAAATGACCCAACCTGAGTATTTGTCACTTCTAGCCAAAAGAAATAAAAATCTTGTGATTGAGAACACTAAGATACATTTCTGTCTAAAATTCTAAAATTATTAGAAGTCTAAAACTGACCACCATCTCCCTTTATAGTAGCACTTTAGTTTGCCTTTAAAAAAACAAATGAAGATGTCTAGTTCTTCTATCTTCTTTTTGCAGCATATAGTTTTGAAATTTCAACAAAATTAAAACTCTAAGCTTATTCAATTCGTTTAGTAAAAAAATCTTAAAACTTCTCAAATTTCAAGTCCCATTTCTTGCACTTTAGATTCAAGATATTGCTTTTGTATCAAAATATGCTATTTTAGATTCAATACAAATTCGGTATTTATATAATATATTTTGAATTTTGTGATTAGTTTTTATTTATGTAATTGATATGAAACTTTTAGTTTTATAATCGTCTATTTATATGTTGGTTTGAATTCATGGAAAATATGATTAAGGGCTCCTTTTTTCTCAATATTTTTTTATTAACTCTTTTGTTGTACAAGTTTTTGTTTGAAAATTTATAAAGAACATTTTGGATCTGTTCATGAATTTAGTTATCAAATGAAGTTTTATTGCCTCATTTTGGATTTGATATTCTAATTTTTTAAATAATTTTTTTCACGTAAATATATATTTTTATCCTGATTTTGAATACTTTTTATAATGTTATGTTATACATTTTTTTTAATTCTTTTCGACTGTGATCCCATAACTTTTTCATTTTAGCTTCTTCATTGGCAATAATACCTTAACAATTCCCAATTTGATAAGTGAAACAATTGCTAATTAAGTCTTTGTATGCAAGAAGCTCCTCAGGCAATGCTCACTAGCCCATTCTAGTCTATTAAGTAATATTTACATCCTTTTTTTTTTTAACCTTGCTCCTTATATTTGACCCAATGCGGAGCTTGAGGTTGTTGTAGCTGATGAGGCCACACGAGATGCACTAAACCCAATCTAATAGGGGAAGCAATTGCTAGTTAAGTTTTTGTATGCAAGAAGCTCCTCAAGCAATGCCCACACTAGATGCATTAAGCCCATTATAGTTTTCTAAGTAATATCTATATCCATTTTCTGAACCTTCAAATTAAGTTCCACAGTATGGGTCTAGCTTATTGATACATTTGAGAAAATTTTATTAAAAAAATCATAGAAAGAAAGTAGTTAATGTATGCACAAGAGTACATTACTATTGTTGGGGAGGTTTTTACATGGGGAGCCCAACTAAAGTGGCCCAATAAGCAGTAAGAGCCCAGTTGAATCCAAAAATTTAAACTAGTGGAACATAGTTCCTTGCCACTTATTAGATGCTCTAGTTCTTCTTAATTTTTCAATGTGGGATAGTATCCATGAACACAACAAACCTCCCCCCTTCATGGATACACTACCACATTAAAGTTCACTCCCCTCACAAGCACAATCCCTACTCTAGCAAGCCTATCTCTTCACCATGGACTCATTTAGTGCCCGTGCAAGTAGTAAAGGTGTCAAACCTACTTGTCCACGAGTTACCCACTAAGGCCCAATCCAACTAGAAGAGGAACCACTTGCTTCCCTGAGTAGGCCGACATTCCTACTCTGATACCACTTGTTGGGGAGCTTTTACACATGGGGAGCCCAATTAGAGCGGCTCAATAAGTAGTAGGAACCCACATGAATCCAAAAAATTAAGTTAGTGGGTCATGGTTCCTTGCCACTTATTAGGTGCTCTAGTTCTTCTTAATTTTCTAATGTGGGATAGTATCCATGAACACAACAACTATTTCATCTTACCACCTTGACGGATTATGAGACTTTTTTTTTTTTTTGAAGATGAGGGATCTCTTTCTACGAATGCACCTACATTTGCTTATCCCTGTGTGGATGGAGATGTTGACCCAATGCCGATCTTGAGGTTGTTGATAGTTGATGAGGCCCCCACCAAATGCACTAAGTCCATTCTAGTCTACCAAGTAACATTTACATCCATTTTCTGAATCTTGTTCCTTACATTCAACTCAATGCTAAGCTTGAGATTGCTGGCAGCCGATGAGACAAGAATTAGTTTATATACTTTTTCGAGATATTATTCGCTACCTCAGTAAAATGATGCCTCGCATGAGTGAGTAAGGCTCTTTCTTATATGTTAGATATTTTCTTAACTCTTATTCGATGTGAAATTGTTTTTATATCATTAATAATAGGTGATACATAATTTAGTTGATGTTCTGTAAGTATGGTTGGAACTCCACTTTCTTGTATGTATCTCTTATTCGTCTCCTTAAGATTTAGTCCATTCATATAATGTTTTTTTTTTTGCATTATTTCCCAAACATCCATCTTCTTTTTTTTTTTGGTTGAAATAATCGCTATTTCGATCTTTCCATAAGTTATTGGTAGTTAGTTCAATATGTTTAGTCCCATCTTTTCTTCTCTTGGCATGTTACCAAGTAGTTGATTCCACCAACTCAAACAAAAATTTATTAAAAAGAATTTAGACCATTTAATTTGATCGAAGCATGTCTTCAATTGGCCTCAGCTATGCTGCCATTGTAACACGACAATATATCTAAGTCTTATTGTTCTACTAAGATTCAAGTATGGCTCATTCATTGAATTTATAATATGAAAAAATCATAAAAAAATAGCTAATCCTGACTAGGTTGAATAAGGGCTTTATTTTATCCCCCATTTTCTTTTTTCCCCTAATGAATGAATTAAAAGGAAATAAAGTAGTAGTAGTGGCAATAGATGAGAAAATAAGATAAACACGTTTAAAGTAATTTAAACATATGCATAGGAGACCCGTAGATTCACCAATGCAACGTTTAAAAATTAGAAAGTTATTAACTCAAACTAAAAGGAAAAGGGAAAAATATAAAAATAATTAGAAAAGAACTATTAAAAATGTTTTGAAGTATCTATATTTAAATGAAAATATGTGAATAGAAAATGATGCCAAGATATGATTCGTAAAGCAGACTCTATATAGTAGGATAAAAGTTTTGTTTTTTGTTTTTTTCTCTTCCTAAACTTGACACGTCACAAAAGAAAGGAAAAAGAAGTCTAATCCTTTTGATAGTGATACAACATTTTTACAATAAACCAAATAAGCTATCAATTTTAAGGCATTCAAATAATAGAATAGAATGGATAAAAGAAGCGAGGAGAAAAGAGGGAATAGAGATTCAATATTTGAATAAAACTAATGTAATGTAAAAACGTAGAAAAATCCACTAAAATTTCTATTTGGTAATTGATATGCTTTCTCTATTTTCTGTGATACAAAAATTAGGTTTCTCACTTTCTCAACAACCAATATTTTTACCCAAAAAAGAAAAAATCCTGTGATTCCTTTAGTTGGATCACTCTAGTTAACAATTGACTCTCCAACCAAAACTTTTATAGTAGCAAAATAACATTTCTAACTTAAACAACAAATACTTAAATAGAGACAGAAAATTGTCATTATAAGGCTACTCAATCTATTGAAGAAAGAAAATCTAAATAGTGTAGCTTGTTATGCATAAAAAAAATTCTTCATTAGTGAAAGTATTATTTGGTTCACAAATCTTGGTGTGTCTACTTTCTATGATAACATTATTTAGGGTTCCAAGAAATTCTCTAGCTGTTGAAGGACTATCAAGAGTTTTTTTTTTTTTTTTTTTTTGCTAACAAGGGAAATGACATTTTCTCTTTCATCTAAAACATAGGCAAGAATGATATGAGATTTTAGCCTAAGTTTGTTAATAACAAATGCATACATTGCAAAAATATACTCAAAAACACAATTGTAGAGCACCTACGATACTTTATGTCCTTGTGCCACACAATCTCTTCAAGTATATTTTGAGGAGCATTACCCTCATAATGTATTCTAAAATCAAAAGTCTAACGTAATGCAAAGGAGACTATGTTGGTAATGCTTCCAGATCCTTATACCTTCGCTTGTACCTAACTCATCTTGTAACATCTCGACTTCCAACCCTTAACTATTAACGTATCTCTTTCAGAGATTTCAATAGTAGTTTCTTTTAATTCAGACTACAGTCATAGGCCAAAATGGATTTCTCTTGAATTATACTATCTGATTTTATCTTATTGCCCTCTAGAACTTCTATTTAACTTACAATCCATGCCATAAATTCGAAAGTAATAAAATTTTTTAACACTGAATTGAAACGAATTCTGCTTCCTAATATTTTTCCAAACCATAACCAATTCCAATTGGAAAGGAGCTCTATTTTAGTTATGCTCAAGAGACAGCTCAATTAGACAAAATACAAATAAGGTAGCAATTAATTAGAATTAAGCTATCAATTACAATAAAAACACAAAAAAATAAAAATAAAAATTGAACAATCAAACATTGTTGCACTCTTTACCATTGATAAAATGCTAGACCTGAAAAGGCATTATGGGCCATAGAATTTGCAAGTGAGGTTGGCTTCAAAAATGTGAATTTAGGTTTGGTATTGAAAGAATGCACGAATGACACTCTGATTAGCATATTTGTTGGTACTCACATGAATATTGTAGCTTTCATTCACAGAGATTTAAGTATCTTATATAATGTAGGAAGAGAAAAAAAATCAAACCGAAAACAAAGCCTAGGAAATTAATGGCAATTGGAACTACGGCAGAGTTGTTTACAAAGTCGTGGACTTCATTTTTCGTTGGGTTTCTATTCAGGTATGGTATGCTTGATAATCATACCTATTTCAAAGGAATTAAAGTACATAACACATTTCTTTCAAGATTTGAAAACTAGAATTTGTTAATGCTCAATTGAAAAATAAATAGTACCATGTAGCCCACACATTCTTAAAAGGTTCTATTTGATACCTTAGAATTAGGGGGATTAGAATTGGGATTAAAGGCACTAATTCCAATTCGATTGTTTGTTTCTATAAAATATTTAAGAATTAAAAATTTACACAAATTTTAGAACCCCTCTATTCTACCTGAAATTTTCAAATTCAATCTCTCCCTATTAAAAAATATGTGGGTTTTAAATGGGGTTAACTAGCTTATTTGGGGTCATAAGAAAAAATAAATAAAATTACCCTAAAATCGTAGGCTGCTCTTAAGTACTTTCTTCTTCTCTTCTAAGTAGACAACCAGAAATAGTTTGGCTAGAAACTACCAAAGTTGAGCAATTCTCCACCTTCAACAGCTTAAATCACAATATACGACTTTTTCTATTTTCTTGGTTGTTAATGAATATATTTTGTCATCAAATTCTTAAGGTAATAAGTTTTAGCTGCACTCTTTTTTTGTTAATATTTAACGCCTTTTAATGTTGAGGAAACACCCAAAATTGTCCTCCACATTTCACCGAATAATCTTTTTCATCCTCCACTTTTAAAACGGGAACAAATAGTCCTTCAAATTTCATAAATTGGAACTTTTGGTACTATTTGTGAAATAAACAGGAACTTTTAGTCCTTCAAATTTCATAAACAGGAACGTTTAGTCCTGAAATTTTCTTTCAAATTTTGGTCTTTGAAATTTGAAAGACTATTTGTTCCCATTTTAAAAGTGGAGGATGAAAAAGATTATTCAGTGAAATGTGGAGGACGATTTTGGGTGTTTCCGCTTTAATGTTTCATTCTTCCTATATTGACATCTTTGTGAAAAATGATGTTGGGAGTTAAATGAGAGATGGAACTTCTTGACTTGGGTTCATGGACTTTTTTGGAGAATTTGTCAAAATCTTTAATGGTTAATTGCAAAAATGCCCATGAAAAATCTAGAACTTGAATTGTAAATTGATTTAGAATGTATAAATTGTGTTAATGCGCGTTTATATTTATAGTTTGTTGAAACCCCATTCATGTGATCCTTTCCAAATACTCTCACAACTTTCTTGCTTCTATTTACAGTTTAACTCCTCTTTAGAAACTACTTATATTTAATGTTCTATTCTCATATGGAATTTTATAGAAGTTGTTTTTTGGTCTAAAATTTCGTCTTGCTAAAATTAGCAAAACCAATTTTTTATTTTAAAACATTCGCTGTTGATTTTTTTTACTAGTCCTATTTTTCTTTATCTGTACTCAAAGTTAAATATTAAATAGTATTTAAATTGATTGTTTACATGTTGTGCATAGGTAATTTATCTAAAAATGATATGGGATTTTCGTTGAAAAAACCATTTTGATCAACAAACATAAACTTCTAGCCTAGATAGTTTTTTAGTCTCTTAAGTCTTATAAAATGATATACTGCTAAATATAACTAGGCCGTATTCTTAAAAGTTGTGGGAAATGGCCATTATAGATAAGTAAGTGATGTTTCTGTATTGTTAGTTTTAGTTATGCAGAAGAACAAAGAAACTTAGTTGCTTGGAGTACATTTATGCATTTTGGATTCAAAGTTTGTGAAGCTAAAGATTTTTTCATATTCTGGAAATGTTTTTGTGTAAGTTTTCCATTTCAAGCCTTTAAATACTAGTACTAGCTTTTCGGAAGCATGAATGTTTATGTTTTTTAGTAAGTTTAGTTTACTTAGTTCATGAATTAGAACTACCTTCCAAATAAAGTCATCTTTCTTACTATAGATTTGCTTAATTTGTCCTAGTAAACTAAGAAACATTTTGAATTGGTCAAGGTTGATATTTTATTGATCTCTTAATAACTACTTTGATCCCATCACTGGAGCAAGCACAATTTGACAGGGATTTTTTTGACAAGTATGAGAATATTGTGTATTTTGGACAAATGTTTTTCACATTTGGCAGCTGAAATCTTTAGATGTTATTTGTAAATTGGGCTTACAGTAAAATGTATACGGGAAAGTCTTGTGAACTTGTGAGTCATATGTATCATTTTTTCTCCTTTTCATTACAGTGAATTCGCAGAGTGCTTCTGCTCGAGGACGTAGCCTTTGTTGGGTGAACCTCATTAAAAAGTCTTGTGTTCTTATTCTATTTTTTGTTTATTTGTCTTTTTATTTTAGACAGTTCGGAATGCCTAACAAATTAGTATCAAAGCTCCAGGTTGGAGGAGCTGTCTTAAATCCAAATCTTCAACATTTGCAACCAGATCTACAGGTCCTATCATTAGATCTACTAGCTTCACTCTAGATCTACGACATTCACAACCAAGTATGCGGGTCCCATCACTAGATCTACTGTCATTGCTCTAGATTTGCAAATACACCATCAAAACCGTTGGTTAGCTGCAAAAAAAGAAGTGGCTTTTGCCAAGTCGAGGTAAGATCTGATGCTCAGGAGACCAGATCCTGTTGTACGGAAGAAAAAGATATAAATAAATATATCAGAAGAAAAGGTCAAGGTGGAAAAGTTTGATGGAACTGATTTTGGATGGTGAAATGTGCAAATGGAAGACTATCTCTACCAAAAAGATTTGCATGAACCTCTAAAACAGTAGAGATAGACCCAAAGGCAGCAGCAGGATAGAAGTTGCTTGATAGAAAGTGCCTTGGCATGATTCGTCTTGGGCTGATGAAGAAAATTGGCCATCACATTGAGAAGGCAAAAACAGCGAAAGAGGTTATGAATATTTTGACTAACATGTTTGAAAAACCGTTACTACCAAATCAAATGTTTTTGCTAAAGAGACTTGTCAACATGAAGTTGAGTAGGATAGATTTTGTGGCTAATCACACAAACAATTTTACTCAAGTCAAAAATCAAATGGAGTTTGCAGGATTAGAGCTAGATGAAAAGGTACAAGCTTTACTTTTCTTGTGTTCACTTCCTGATAATTATGATATTGTTATGCAAGGTATCTTTAGTTCTACAAAAGGTGAGATTTCCTATGAATATATAGTAAGTAGAACTATAGATAAAGAGATGAGAATAAAAGTTTTGATTAGAACGATTATAACCACATCAGTCTCCTCATCGGCACTAGCAGTAAAAAATAAAAGAAGAGGAAAGAGCAAAGGTAGGCGAAATGGTCGTGACAGATATTCTTCAAAAGGAAAAAGGGAGCCAAAAAACTACGAGTGCTGGTTTTGTAAGAAAACAGGACATCGTAGGTATGAATGTGAAACCTACAAGAAAAAGCTGTAAGAATAAGGTCAAGGAGCAAATGTAGTCACTGATGAACCGCTGGAAAATCTATGTTTGACAACTGGAGCTGCCATGATTGCAAACAAGTGGTTTGTGAATTTAGGTGCTTCTTTTCACTATACTTCACATAGAAATATTTTTGTAGAGTATGTTAGTGAAGACTTTGGGCATGTGATCATTGGAAATAGTCAGAAGTTAGGAATTGTTGGAAAATGAAGAGTGAGAATCAAGGTTCCAGGTGGTGGGTTTATTGATTTGCATGAAACTAGACATATCTTAGAGATAAAGAATAATTTAATCTCAGCAAGCAAGCTAGATCAAGAGGGTTTTGTGACAACCCTCGGATCTGGAGAATGGAAGATTACATTTGGAGCTAGAATAGCGGCAAAAGGAAAACGTACAGGTACGTTATATTTCTTTAAAATGGATGATATGGCTAATCTTGTTTGTTTAGTGATGTCGACAGTTAGCCATTCAAACTTGTGGCACTCTAGGCTCGGACAGCTTGGTGAAAAAGGTGTCAAGAAGTTGAATTCTAGATAGCTATTTCCAGGCTTAAAGAAGGTTGGGATGGATTTCTATGAAAGTTCTGTTTACGGTTAACAGAAGGCTGTTAGTTTTCAACTAGGAGAGAGACAGAATAAGAGCAAGAAGCTAGAGCTAGTTCACACTGATGTCTGGGGACCAGCTCAAGAACTTCCTATGGAGAAAAAAGGTATTTTGTCACATTCATAGATGATGCAATAAGAAAACTTGGGTTTATGATTGTAGAGAAAAATCTGAAGTGTTTGGAATTTTCAAAACTTGGAAGGTCATAATGAAAAACCAAACAGGAGAGCGAATCAAGGCGTTGAGATCCGACAATGGTGGTGAGTACGGAGAAATACCTGAAGAAAAATGGACAAGTAAGAAAGTAAATTATTCCTTCCTAAGGGTATTTAGTTGTATTGGATATGCTTTGATTAACAGGAGGACAAGAAGAAGCTTGATGGTAAGTCCTAGAAATGCATCTTTATTGGCTATGAAGGTGATGAATATGGCTACAAACTTTGGAATTATCAAAATAATAAAGTCATCAGAAATAGAAATGTGATATTCAATGAAGACAAGTTGTACAAGGATCGTCAATCAGAGTAAAAGGAATTGGTTAAACCTGAATACATTGAGCTAGACATAGAACCAGTGAAGAAGATCCAAGTCGAAAATGAGGTTCATGATGAACAAAGTAATGATGAGGAGAAAGTTCAAGAAGAGCACACTGAAGTTGAACAGAATGATGAGACCAAGATAGAATCAAGTAGTGAGACCTTGGTACCCACATTGAGGAGATCAACACGAGTAAGAAAGTCAAAGGTAATATTTGATCCTTCAGCTAATTGTGTGTTGAATCATGTTCTGTATACAGATTTAGGTGAATCAAAAACCTATGATGAGGCAAAGAAAGATGCAGCTCACATGAAGTGGGAGCATACCGTGAAAGAGGAGATGAAATCACTAATATAGAACAAAACTTGGGAATTGACAAAGCTACCCGCATGTAAGAAAGCCTTGTTAAATAAACGGGTTTACAAGATTAAAAATGAAGTGGATGGCAAAGTCAGACACAAGGCGAGCCTTGTGGTAAAAAGATTCTTTCAGAAAGAAGGGATTGACTACACAGATATTTTTTCACCAGTAGTGAAGATGATGTTGATCCGTGTGTTATTAAGCATAGTTGCTGCTGAAGACATGCATCTTGAACAATTGGATGTAAAAATAGTTTTTTTGCATGGTGATTTGGAGGAGGAGTTGTACATGGTACAAGCTAAAGGCTTCAAAGTTAAAGGCAAGGAAAACATGGCCTGTCACCTAAAGAAAAGCTTTTATGGATTGAAACAAGCCCCAAGATAGTGGTACTTGAAATTCGATAACTTCATGAAGAAAATAGGCTTTACTCACTGTGATTTAGATCATTGCGTATATATGCGCAGGTATAGTGATAATGATACTATCTATTTATCTTTATATGTTGACGATATGCTTGTTGCTAGTCGCAGAATAAAGAAGATAACAGAAGTCAAGAAGATTTTAGCATCACAATTCAATATGAAGAACTTGGGAAAAGCTAAGAGAATTCTTGAAATAAAAATTATCAGAGACAAGAAGAACAAGAGTTGTGGTTGTCTTAAGAAGACTATGTGAGGAAAGTGCTGAAGAGATTCAAAATGGAAAATGCGAAGCCTGTTTCTACTCCTTTAGCAAATCACTTTAACCTCTCAAAGAACGTGTTCACAAACGCAATAGGAGTTGCATGAAATAAGAGCTGTGCCATATGCGTCAGTTGTGGGAAGCTTGATGTACGCCATGGTGAGCACGAAACCTGACATTGCACAAGCAATGGGAGCTATTAGTTGTTATATGCAAAATCTAGGAAAAGAGCATTGGAATGTAGTAAAGTGGATTTTGCAGTATCTTGCAAGTACTCCTGACTATGCTTTATGCTTTAAAGAAAATTCTTTGGTAATGTAGGATTATGTTGATACCGATCACTCGGGTGATAGAGATAGTATTAGGAGCACTACCAGTTATGTCTTTACTATTGGTAGTATAATAGTAAATTGGATGTCCCAGCTATAGAAGATAGTTGCATTGTCCTCTACCAAAGCTAAATATGTGACAATCACAGAAGTAGCAAAGGAGATCATATGGTTACAGAACTATATGGAGGAATTGGACAGGAAGCAATCAATCAGTGTGTTATGGAATGACAATGAAAGTGTAGTACACTTGGCAAAGAATGCCATTTTTCACTCAAGAACAAGACATATCAAGAGACGTTATCACTTTATTAGAAATGTATTAAGTGATAATGAGCTGAATCTGCAGAAGATTAATGGTTCAAAGAATCATGCAAATATGTTCACCAAGGTGATAGACAGAGAGAAGCATGTTTTCTATACTACTACCATTGGTGTTGCTCCAAAACATTGATGAGGAGCATTGCAGAGACACAAAGGTGTGAACAACCTTGAAGCACAACTAAATTTATTTTCTTCAAGTGGGAGATTGTAAAGTGTGAACATAATAAAAATTTGTTGATGCTAATTTGGTCTTCACCTTGGAACTTGACAACAAGATGTAGATCAAAGACATCCACTCCTCTTGGAACTTAGCAACAAAAGCTGATCAACAGACATCCACTCCTACACAGCATTCCTCTCTCTCTCCACCTATAAAAAGAAAAAGGGGGGCATGAGACGATGTGTGAGTAGAAGAGCTATGAAGTGTGTTGAGGCGTGGTTGGAGAACAAGCTTAAGGCTTGGGTGAAAAAAAAAGGTAGTAGTGTGAGGTGTGTGTGAGAGAACATACAAGAGAATAAATAGGAGAGTGATTCTTGTAAACTTGTGAGTCATATGTATCATTTTTTCTCCCTTTCATCATAGCGAATTCGCAGAGTGCCCTATGCGAGGACGTAGCCTTTGTTGGGTGAACCTCGTTAAAAAGTCTTTTTCTTTTATTTGTCGTTTTCATTTTAGACAGTTGGGAATGCCTAACAGAAAGAAGGTGGATTTGTTTTTTTATTGGTCATCTAAATTTGTTCTTGGTTCTCTCATGTTCAAGTAAAGAGCTACAAGTTAATCTCAGTCAGACCTTAATCTAGTTGTTTTTACCCTAAAAGGTATTTGATCTTTCTGGAGTTGACTTGAGACAGGCTTCTAGTACTCCTAACCTTTCAAGGAGTTTACTCGAAAATTATTTTCCCTTTACCAATTTGTCCGCATTTCTATTGATATTAATTTATTGTATTATTGTTTTATCGGCAATAAGTAGCCAAGATATATAATTTGTTTTCTTATATCAAAATGCCTTTTGGAGACTCCATAGTAGGTTTTTTCGTTAAATTTTAAAAGTCCATTAGAAATGAGCTCTTGACTTTATAAGTAACATTACTATTCTTGTGGCTGTTGTTGCTTTGTAGTGGGTATTATGCTGAATGAAGATATTATTTGATATCTGAAGTAAGACTATATTGTTAGCCATTGAGCTAAGGGAAAGATTGTGCTTATCATGAAGATCATGCGTGTGAAAGAATACTAATCTATTTTCAAACGCTACAATTTTGGTTCTCAGCACATGAGCATAGGTAGCTTCATTTGTATTTTCTTTCTTTTTTTTCCAGTTATTGCACATACTTGTTTGGGATATCAGTTTTTGTTATTCATTCCTCTATATTAGCTTAAACTGTCAACTTCCTATAATTTATAACTTAAAATTTTTCAAATATGAATTAACATCTCGTAGTGTTTCTTTTATTCAGGTATAAATGTCTTTGTCCGTAATGATTTGTCTATCTTGCAACATGAAAAGCAATGGAAGCTATTCTCAAATAGCATTTGAGGAAAAAGATTAATCTATTTTAATACTTCAATCCACTTATGTTCTAATAAACTCCCATATAAAAAAATTCCCATAAACCTTTCATAAAATCTAGTCCTATATATATATATATATAAACACTTGGAGGTATTCCATGAACCCGAATATCTCGCTATGACTAATTGACTCACACAACAAGGCATAAGACTAATTCTCTAACGTCAAATGAAATTGTCCCAATCCCATTTAGCACCATAGTCAGGTTCGAATTCACGACCTGGAGAATTCATCTAGACAAACCGCTTGAGCCAGCACGATAGTATGATCGAAAGTATTTTTAGACTTTGCATGACAATCCTCAACTTAGAGGACATTGAATTTGATACCATAAATTATGAACATACTTATGCGTACTACCTAAGTACAAGTAAACTTTAATTTTCATGAATTCTTGAGCAACAAAACAAGAGTTCAAAATTATAAGTGATTTCTTAATCAATTCAACTATTTTACTAGAGAATTTTAACAAATTTAGAATTCTAACATATTAGTTTCAATTCTATATAATTATGATTTCAATTCAAAACTAATCTCATAGTATCAAAGACTCTAAGTATTAATCTTGTTAGTTTCTACTAAAATTACCATTAATGATTAGTCAATTTGTTAATAATCAAATTCATTGTTTATTATTTTTATGGTAATCAAACTCTAATTAGCACAATCTTTTTTCTTATTAAATATACTTTTTCCTTACTAGCACAGACTAATCTTGTTGAAAGTAATTGTAATTGTGTTATTATGATTATGGAAAGGGAGCACTTTTATTTGTTTTTTTAACTACAAAATTGGTACTATATTTCACAAATATTAATTGGGCAATTTCGTAGAAAATTAATATCATTTTGAACAAGTTAGTAATTAAGGATGAAATTGTTACATTTGCCAAACCCAATATTATAGAAGTAATTGATAATTAGTCAAATGTTATGGGCATCAAAATAAATTTGGAGATATTTATAAACCAATCACAAAAGGGGGCTAAAAATGCAATTACACAAAAGTCCGTACGCCTTCCGTTAAATATTTCTTTCTGCCAAAGTTCCCCAGAATCCCCAAAATCCCTTATTTATGAACTGACTGACAGAGATGATACTGAATCATTCAGTCTCGGCTTCTGTATGTATATATTATTCATAATTGATTTGCAATTGATGAAATTTATGTTTTGATTCTACAATCCACTCTGGGAGAAAGATTGATTTTTGATTTTCTCACCAATGATGAAGTCTGAAAATGCCAAGGTCCCGGTACCCAATCCCTCCAAAATTCATCCCATCACCGCTAATAATGACCTTGAAATCGACCCCAGTTCTTATTCCTTGGAGAAATTTCGCCTCTATGAAACTCGAGCTGTAAGTATCCCAAAAACCCCAAATTGTCCTTTTCCCTCTAATATTTTTAAATTCCGTATATTCATTTTTTCAATTTTCGTTTGTTTCCTGTTGGTTTGATTGTCTGCGTTCTACTTAATTGAGCTGTAATCAACAGTGCAAAGGACTAAGTTTAAGCAAGTTGTGCGAATTTTATATTTTTCTTATTTGGGTTCTTATAATTTTCTTGTTTTTGAGATGTATTTAGTTGGAATGAGGGTGACCAGTAATCTCTCTCTCTTTTCCTCAGTTCTTTCTAATATTTGATATGAAAAGCAAGAACAGTTTTTTATTGGAATCCTAATTTAATTTTATTTGAGATTTAGGCTTTCTATGTAGTAGTGGCATTTTAGTATAAAAAAATGTAAAATCTAAAGATGCCATGTTTGGGTTTTAATCATAAGATGAAGGGTTTTTATTAGGAAGTCTGATAAGTTTTGCTCCCTTTTACAGAGGTATTATTTGATTGGAAGTGATAAAAAC
The DNA here is from genome assembly GCA_020080225.1 of Gynochthodes officinalis. Taxonomy (NCBI): domain Eukaryota; kingdom Viridiplantae; phylum Streptophyta; class Magnoliopsida; order Gentianales; family Rubiaceae; genus Gynochthodes; species Gynochthodes officinalis. The sequence goes on from CM034620.1 coordinate 16,519,295, forward strand.
AAGAAGGCCTTTCGGGTTTTAAAGATTGATAGAATGGAGCCCTCTGATCTCAATATCAGTGAAGATCCTGTAGTGTACACCTCACAGGAAGTCAAAAACTTGCTGCATAGGATAGACGAGGGTAACCGAGCCACCGGTGGATTGACTTTTGTGGCCAAAGTTTATGGCATTGCTGGTTAGCCCTCAAAACTGTAATGAGAAACATCAATCTTTTGAATAAGATATAGTGATTTGTATAACAATTTTTTGTTATTGAGTTTTCATCTAGTGATTGATCTTACTGGCGTTTTAGGTTGTATAAAGTTCTTGGAGTCATATTATTTGGTGTTGGTGACAAGGCGTCGGCAAATTGGATGTATATGTGGTCATGCAATATATAGCATAGATGAGAGCCAAATCATTACAATTCCGCATGCTACAGTTCAAACGGACATCGCTCATTCTAAAACCGAGTTGCGGTAACTTCGTCATTCTGTTTCTCCCTGGTTGGACAAATTTGTTCTACACTGATTTCTTATTCTTTGATGATATTCTTTGGGTTATGAACATCTTTTCATTCTTTTATCTGCTACATTGACTAAATGATGTGTGACTAAAATAATTGACAGGCAGTAGAAATTTGCCGTGCATGGAATTGCGTAATCAAATGAATTGGAAAGTTGTATGCTGTAGAAGAGCATCTCTTAGATCCTTTCTTGTATAATTTTAACCTCCTTTGCTGCTGAGGAGGATCAGTTGATACATTATGTTTGTGTTTTGCTGTGAAGCTGCATTCAATGTTGAGTGGACTAGGAAAGAGTCTTCAGACTTAACTCTAGGATGTGAAATTGAAACTTTAATAGAGTTGAAGATGTTATCACAGTCCTAAAATGAAGTTTGGTGTTCTTTTTATCTTGTAGGGTAGTAGGTTTTTTGAGTGAGCTTTGAAGTGGCTGCTAAAATCTGGCAGCAGCATCTAAGTTGCACCTATTGTTAGGTCATAATGCCTTTTCTTCATGCTTCTGTCAACTGAAAATATATGACCTGTCAAGTGGCAGTTCAGCCATTTGTTTCCAAAGTAAAAAATTGATTCTGACATCTAAAGAAATACCGGTTAATGAAGTTGAATGTTCTCTTATTAAGTATAGAACTTCTCATGCAATCTCCATAAAGATACTTTTCACTAGTTGATTTTTTACTAGTTAATTTATGCTCACAAATCTGTGCTTTATGTGCAGGTTGTGTCCATATTTATTTTGTGTGGTTGAGTGTTTTAATATTTTCTAAAAATGACTTGAAAGTTATGGCCTTTATGTTTTTACGTTACCTGTGCTTTTTTAGCTAAAAGGTTATCTTATGTTAAACCAAATTGGCTTTTTTTTTTTCTTTTTTTTTTGTTTTAAATTAAATTTATATATATATAAAAGCACACAAAAAGCACACAAAAAGCCGATTTGATTTGAGGTTTTCTCGTGGCTGACAGCACTGGTCTCATTTACAGGTACAAGAAGCTTTTATCCAGTGTTGATCTGACCAAAGATTTCTACTTTAGTTACACATACCCAATAATGCAGAGTTTGCAGAAAAATGTGTTGTCAATGGGTGAGGAAGGGATGCCATATGAAGACATATTTGTATGGAATGCTTTTCTAACACAGGCGATTCGATCAAGATGCAATAACACTATGTGGACAATTGCTTTGGTTCATGGACATTTTAAGCAGGTCTTGATGTCTGGCTATTTATTCACTTATTATCTTATCAACTCTTTGTTATTCACACATTGGTGTTGCCTCGATGCATGTACTTCTTGAAAATTCCTGGAACCTGTCAATGAATTGTGGTTGATGCTGTGCATAGTGTTAATCCCAAATTGACACTGGCCTTATCAGCTTATTTTCAAGTATGGATTCCACTATATGCTATGACATTTGGTGTCCTAAATCTCATACATTATAGCGTGTATAATCTTCTTATCATCCATTAAGATCACAAGACATCCATTGTGGTGCTATTATGGTTCTAGTCAGCTGTGCAATTATAACTTTCAGTTTGTTGCATGGCTGGTCAATACCCTTGACAATGGCAATCTTATTTCTTAGCTGAACCCGATTTAGGATTAGGAAGAAGACTAGACATGAGGTTTAGTCCTTTATGCATATCTTGGACATTGGAGAGAAAGGAACATTGGGATCTTTGAGGGTGTGGATGAATCTCTATGATTTTTGCTGAAAGATATCTGGACGATAAATTCCATTTACGCAGAGGATATTGTATCATTTGTAGATAAGTTTTGACATTCTTAGGTTTCTTATGAAAAATTCAACCCTATCCTGCTGTATATGTATTCAATTAATGGACTGCTTCCAGAATTGTTTGATCTAATCTAAGTTTTGATTAGAACAATATATTCAGTTGTTAATAAATTTCTACCAAAATTTAACTGGCAACAATATTGTTTGTAACTTCTGTTGTAGTCCAAATTGTAATTGCTTTGTCTATTGGTGTAAGCTTTATAGTTGTTCTCATCAGTCTAACCTTTCGGGCCATCGTTTCGGTGTCTTTTAAATGTAATTCTTTTGCTGCTGTGGATTTATCTTTATTAGGGATTTGACATTGCTACAGAATACTGTCACATGGTGCTTGGGACCATGACGTCTACTTAGTTACCACATTCTTTCCTGCTCTTAATATGTGGTCCCTACATTTTGTGCTCATCTGTTTTTTGTTTTGCTAGTGGATTTTATGATTGAGACTTCTCTACAAATGTCATTTATAGCTTAGGAGAGCGTTTGATGGATACTATTATATTTGATGATTGCAGACAAGGCTGTCAATTTTTGGAAGGGACTTCACTGTTTCTCTGGTTTCTAGGCGTTCCAGGCATTTTGCAGGAACTCGGTATGGCCTGAATTTAGTTTGTCTTTTCTGCTTTGTGTGTTGTTGTAGTTAAGATGAAGAATAAGATGGGGGCTTGTAATGATAATGATGAATAGGTTGGGACTAGATTCTGAGAGAGATGAATGTTCTTCTGCATGCATGATAGAGCTGTTTTCTTGCTGCTCCTTTATTTTTTATTTATGTTTCCTCTTTTTCTTTTTTAATCCCTTAAGGTGGTGTTTAGCATCTTAGTCAGATTTTCAGTGAAATTTTATAACCAGGAAGTGCATTGTATGTTAAAGGTTAATGGAATCAACCTGTCACCTTGTGAACAATTAGATTTAGAGATGAACAGTCTCATTTATCTGCACTGCATGCTTGCTGCTACTTGAATTATCAGAAGCTTTTAAATCTAGTAAGTTTTATTATTGTAGCTCAATATTTAGAAGTACAGTTACCTTTTATTCTTATTCTCATTTGTTGAGTTCTTCTGAAATCTACTGATGCAGTACGCTAAATGAAATGGTAAAGGTTAGAAATGATAAATCTGCTATGATTTATCTTTCCTTTCCCTGCTTCATCTCTGGTTCTATGGCTGAATCTCAATCAGATGCCAATAGTTGAGAGTTTCTCATTGGGGGTTGATTTCCTCTGGCATTCAAGCTGGAGGAACATGAGTTGACCAGATTTATCTTTCTTTTCCTTGCTTCATCTCTGGTTCTAGGGCAAAATCTCAGTCAGATACCAATAATTGAGACTTTCTCATGCCTATGGTTTTTTATTTTTATTTGTTTATTTATTTTTTAACTCAATATATAAGTTTACCACCGCGTATATTGTGTTGGGAGTTGATTTTGTCTGGCATTCAGGCAGGACGAACATAACTTGACCTCTACCTTGGTCTTATACTTCCATTGTTTTGGAACAATGAAACATGCGTAATGATTACTGAGATACTTATTTGTCTAGTTCTGTTTTTGAGCTAGTTGCAACTAATTTATTGCATTTGGAGGTTGCATCATTGCTATAGGTCTCAGTTGTCCACGTCCTATCCTTTCTTCAAGTTGATAGATTTAGTACATATGAGTTACCTGATTCTCCATGTCCTGAGATTGTGATCTCTTTAACATGGAATGCTTCCACAAGTATTTTTAGTTTTCTGTGTTTATTCAGTTATGTTTTCTCCAGACAACGTTACAATCGATTTGGGTAGTTTTATGTTTTCATTATGCTGCATTTCTTTTCTTTTATTTTTATTTATGTGTGCTAAGTTCAGGGAAGAACTGAAGGAGGAAGAACAAACACTCAGGTCAGTATTCTCTCTCTTCACCTCCGCTTGGGAATACAGTTTTCCAAGTATTTCTCCACCCTGATTGGAAAATTAAAATAGCCAAACCAAAAAAAAAGAAAGAAAGAAAGAAAGAAAGAAAATGAAACCCATTTCTCTTGGATGGCTTCCTAAATGACATTTTATTTGATCTTATGATCCCTCTAGCAGTGCTTCTTGTCTAAATATTGGCAACAATAGTATCTCTCAGATTATTCACATATTTGAGTACTTGTTTACTTTTGCCCCTTAAGCGTCTACTACTCTCTTCCTCTTTCAGTGTTTCTGTGATTGCAATCATTTTTGTTGAAAACTTTGTATGGCTTTGGAGGACTTTGATGTTTGGGTGCTTCTCTATTAGTTGGAGTATTTTTGGGTGGTCCTTGTAGATAATTTGTCAGGGACAGTTGATCCTAACTTATCTAAATATGAGACACATCTTCAGAGATCTAATGAAGTCCTTGTTTTTCGTAATTATGATCAAGCTTTAGAATCCAGTATTAGGTGTTTGGCATCAGTGAGTGTTTGGCATCAGTGTATATCGTGTATTACTGCTGGCTGGACGGCCTCTGATTTGTTTTTGCATGTTCCAACCCTGTAGATACACAAGGAACACTCTGAAAATCCTAAAGATGTGGTGATCTTGTCTTTTTGATTCTTTTATATGATAGCAAAAATAAATAATCGACTTGGTTTTATAGATGAATACATTCAGAATTCCTTTAGAATTCCTGCATGTTGCTGATTGCCTTATACATTTCTTATTACTAGAGATGTATTAAAGTGGCTCACATGGTATGATTTGAGAACTCAAACATTGGATCAACAAGCATGGGTTAGTGACATATTGAAATGCAAGTTTCACTAATGTCTTAATAGGACTTCCAATAGATTTTGATGCTTACCTTGTTCATAACTCTGCTTCCACTGTACTTTCATAGCTACCTTATTGCCAGTTAGTGCTGACTGTGTTTTCACTTGTGCTCACATTGATAGTTACATCTAGTTCTGAGTCAGAGTGATACCAGCTAGACTATTAATGTCTCTACGTTGTCATTGACCTTGATTGATGCAGTTATTTGAAAAGGGGAGTCAATGATCATGGAAGGGTTGCAAACGATGTTGAAACTGAACAAATTGTCCTTGATGAAGAAGCTGGATCTTGTAAAGGAAAAATGAGTTCTGTCATCCAAATGAGGGGTTCAATTCCTCTTTTCTGGTCACAGGAAGCTTCCAGATTCAGTCCCAAGCCTGATATTATACGTAAGAAACATGAAAAGTTGTCCTACATCAAGATCCAATGTTCATTTTATTAAAGATTTGATGAATCCATTTCTTCATTATTGTGCTAATAATGCAAAATAATATTCATTTAAATATTTATTTTTTTGATGTAATCTATTTTTGGCTCAAGTACAAAGGTATGATCCTACCTATGAGGCAACCAAAATGCATTTCGAAGACCTGGAGAGGAGATATGGCAATCCAATTATTGTACTTAATCTGATTAAGGTTTGTACCACTAGTAAATGACAAAAAATGGCTGGAATTTGTATACTTCCTTTCTATGTCCTTGGTTTGCTAAATTTTCACCAATTTGATGGTTGATGTTGGTATATTGTATAAAATCTGGGAGGAACTTTTTACTTATGCCATAGCTTAATCGTGCATCTATTTGATCTGTCCCAAGGCTGATGCAGGATGGAATTTTTGCCTCCGAGGGAAGATTAACAAGATATTGACAGTTTATTGACTAATTTAGCTGATCGAACTGTTAGTTTTTACCCCATCATTTTCTTAAAATAAATGGAAATGACTAGGAATTTTCCTATCTTTTGCTGCTCAAGTCAGAGACATTTTCAATATGTCATAGTTGGTGTTGTTTCTTATGCTTAGATGTCGAATTGCAGACAGTTGAGAAAAGGCCACGAGAAATGATGTTACGGCGTGAATTTGCTAATGCAGTTGGGTATCTAAACCAAATTCTTCCAGAGGAAAATCATCTAAGGTTTATACACTGGGACTTTCACAAGTTCGCAAAGAGGTAAGTCTATTTTAGTCTCTATAGCATTCTCTATTGCCCTTTAGTTGATATTGATCACTGGTTTTCTTTTGTTCTGTAGCAAGTCTGCCAACGTCCTGGCAGTTTTGGGGGGTGTGGCCACTGAAGCACTTGATTTAACAGGTTTTTATTACAGTGGAAAGCCTTCAGTTGTTAAAAAACGAGCTAATCAACTGAGCCGTACCAATACTGGAAGGTATCTCTTAGTTTCCAGGTTTTGTTGAAATTTTATCATTTTTGATTCATTTGCAATTACATTTTCTAATTTAAATGAGTCTAGTTTGTGTACTGGAGTAATAGGTCTGGTTTTGTTCGTAGATTGTTTCCAAGCTCTTGAATTCTGGTGAAGTCTGATTGGAGGAACCATTTTAGTAATACTTCTGGTCTTGGAAAGTGAATTGAGGCTTTTGAATTTTGCAGAGCACAAATGACTCAGATTTTGTTATCAACATTCTCAATTTGCTTAGTAATCAGTTTGATCCATTTTGTATTTTTGCATTCAGGCATTTTTGACTTTTGTATTGTCTTGCATGATGTCATTTGGCAACGTGAGTACTTTTTATTCCTTAATGGTGTGAATACCTTATACAATTGTTTCATGGCTGTTTCCCCAGGGACTCATCTTTTGCAGAATTAAGATCCACCTCAGGGGATCTTTCAAGGATTAGTTCTGGTAATGAAACCTTGAATTCCTCCATTAAACAAGGCCAAGAAACTGACAGTAATCAACCTATTAGAAAAGACAATGACAGTAAAGAAGCACCACGGCGTCAAAGTGGAGTACTGCGCACCAACTGCATTGACTGCTTGGACCGAACAAATGTTGCTCAATATGCATATGGCCTGGCAGCTCTAGGTCGCCAACTTCATGCCATGGGTTTGACAGATAATCCTAAAGTGGATGCTTACAGTAGCATTGCTGCTGCTCTTATGGATATGTATCAAAGCATGGGTGATGCCCTTGCTCAACAGTATGGTGGATCTGCAGCGCACAACACAGTATGTTTTATTTATATATTTTCTGCTCTTGTTGGATTTAATAGAATGCAAGAAGTTACCTTTATCTATGTTATTGTGATATCTTGCTAGGTCTTTCCTGAGAGGCAGGGTAAGTGGAAGGCAACTACTCAGTCAAGGGAATTTCTGAAGTCTATTAAGAGATACTACAGCAATGCGTATACGGATGGTGAAAAGCAAGATGCAATAAATTTGTTAAGTTTGATCCCTCCTGCATTTTAGTATCTTTTATGTTATTTTTTGTTGTTATTATTTTTTTCCCCTTGGAGCTGGTTTGCATAATCATTGCCTACTTGTAGATTCTAATTTCCCTACATGATTATATTGCTGAGCATCACTTCTTGAAGTTGTTTGTTTGTCATATTTTAGTTATGGAAACTTTTAAAGAACTTGGTTGATTCACATTTGTGCTGTGTCTGAATTTTTTTCCTCTTTGGTGGATTTACCAGATTCTTGGGTTACTTCCAGCCTCAGGAAGGGAAACCTGCACTATGGGAATTGGATTCTGATTATTATCTTCATGTATCTGGCATTGGAGATGATCTCATCCTAGAGAAGAGGTGGTGAAACCTATTTCTTTCTGATACTGTTTTCCTCATCTTTGTTGTAAACATGCTGAGGTGTGAATGGACTATAAGTCCTCTCAAGCACATCAAACATGTAATGGCTCTGTCACTGAACTAATACTTTGATAATTATCAAATAGAAATAAACAATAACTAACACTTGGATGAGTGAATCGAGTATCAGCCAATATTTATTAAAGGAGAACAGTTTGATTGTGGGGGGGTTGCTTGTGGCTTATTTTATTTTATTTTTCACTGGCTTTATCAATGCTTCAATATTTGCTTTTTAAAGCTTTCTTCTAAGTCCAAGTGGCAATGCTCTTTGCATGTTCATTGGCTAATTACATCTATATACTGGAAGATCTATGTTGGGTAGATTAACACAGAAATACAAGTAGGTACCTGATGAACTGCTGAACCGTGTAAAGTGATAGCGAACTCAAAGGGTAAAAATACAAACACTAGAAACGATAGGGGCACATTTCACAGGTATAAAATATATTTTCCAGCTTTTTAATTTCTTGTTCCTTCTTGTTTTCCTTTTCTCCAGCATTTTCTTCTTCCTTTTCCTAGCTAATTCTTTGTGATTTTGCTTCTGGATCTAGTTTTGTTTGATCATGCAAAGATCAGTGTGTGATTCTGTTAGTAATCGACTGAATTGAGTTATAGACATGAGAGTGTAAGAACTCGGTGGGATTCCCCTCTTTCTTTGTCTGATTTGATTGGGATGGACCCGTTGAGTTCTTAATGGAATGCCTGAGTTACCTTTACAGATACGCACATGAAAACAATTATGTGGTAGATGTTTCTCTTAGATTTCGTTTATTTATTTTTCCTTTATTAGTATTGGTCCAATATTCTCGTATGTCTGATTTAGTAATAATACTTGTTACTGGTACATGCAGTTTGCCTGAATCTAAGATTGGAGCAAAAGGCTTTAATCTTGCACCAATTCCATCTTGTAGAGAGGACTTCTCACGCATAAAGTTGACATCTCTTGATAAATTGATTGAAAGAACTTGCAGTTCAATAAGGAATGTTCGACTTTCTAGTGAAACAGATCAGAAAACTGAAAGTTTTGGGGTGGCCCCTGATGCAGCGTAAGTACTTGCTCTCGAGTAATTTGCAGCTAGAATCTTTTTTTTTTGCTGCAAATTTTCTCATTTATACCTAATACATAATACTCATGGATATAAACAAATGGACTGAAAGCACTTCAAATGATTGTTTTCTTTCCCATTGTTGAATCTCCTTTTCATGATGCCTGGAGATGTATTGAATTTTCTTTGTAGAAAATTGCAGAAAAAGATCCTATTCCTACTATTCATATTGATATTTGTTTGCTCCAGTCTGTCTTCTGTCCTACCCATTGTTATCTACAATAAATGCTTTGTGGACTTTTATTTCAACATGTGGGTGGGTCTCTTTTGTTTCCATATAAAACTGATATGGAGTATTTGTTCGTGATTGTTTTGGTTCATATTTTTTATCTTCTTTGCCCTGGTTTATTGATATTTCAGTGTTTTGATAAAGTTACTGGTGCCTACTGCTTCCCTGGTTCCTTTGCTGCTGGGCTGGTTTTGTGCAATGATCAACTTTGAGTACATGTATAAGAATTCTTGATGGACACACACTTGATGCTTATTATGATGTGCTAGAAAATAATGCATACTGTGATAGATCATAGTGTGATAAAGTTTGATCTAAACCAAATCTGAGTGATTTCAGTATAGATCTCTGTGTTACTCTGGAATGTTGAAAGTGTGATGTCAGTATAGATCTCTGTTTCACTCTGGAATGTTGAAAGTGTGAAGTGATGCCATTTATTCCTCTGAATTCAATGCTGAGGTCAGGCTTTTTAAACTTTTACATTATCCTTTAGGAAAGAATAATATATTATGTCTCTGTTGAGTACTGAATAATGTAGTTGACTGAAAACAAGTTTAAAAATTTAAGCTCGAGGGGCAAACTTTGTCAATCTGACTGTAGCACTGCATTTTTCACAAGCACCTATTCTGCACAGGTGTGCTGCTGTTATGAAGAGATGGTTTTTGTGTATCACTATTAACTTTGGCCCTCTTTGGTTTCTGGATATTGCACTTTCCTGATTACAGTTGATTTTTCCTAAGCATAGATTAGATAGTGAGAGCTAGCTCGGTCTCTTAAATTAGTTGGAGGACAAAATCATCTATACTGAGACTACAGAATGTCTTTAGGCTGTGATGTCTGATAGTAGATGCTTTCTATTAGTGGCTTTGTTCATTTTGTAAAACTTAGACCATGTTGAAATGTTAATCGATGCAGAAATTTTTAGGCTAGAAGTCGAAAGATGTGCCTTGTGTTTGGATCTGAATTAGATATAAAATTTGGCAGTTCCTTTAGATCTTTCTCTAACTTTTATTTTACCTGAATTTGAATGAGATACCTAAATTTCTTGTTATTGTTAAATCTTAATTCAACTCTTTCAATCACATAAAGTTACATTTAGCTGGTACTTGGTTGCTTTGTTTTATTTGCATAGCCATATTGTTATTGATGTTTTCAAGAGGGCACTGGCAAGCATCATTAAAATATTGGCTTATTTTGTAGTCTGGCTGTTAAATTTATACTTGAAACTGTCCTTGCATTGACTTCAATATCTGAGTCGTCAAAGGCCTCGAAATTCAAATTTAGTTATTGCAGCATCCTGTTGTGCTGAAATATTTCCTAGCAACTTTATTAAATTGGAAGGATCTTATTTACTTATTGTTGAAAGAAACCTTTTGCAGTGAAATACAGCTCAAGAGCCCAAATTGGCTATTTGGACAAAGGAAATACGACACTAACTCTGCTCCTAAGGGAGCTTCTTATGAGGTTGCAAATGGGAAGTCTCATGACCAAAAGCGAGTTGATGCATTATCTGACCTGAGTTGGCTATTCCCTATAACTGAAACTAATGATGAGGATTTATTCCGAAGGTACCTTCTCTAAAAGCGGAATTTTGTGCTTGATATTTCTTCCTTATTTCTGGCATGTTAAATACTTATTGTCTGAGTTGCAAAGCTCACATGGACGCTGATATTCCTGGCTAAAGTCTTGATAATCAGTTTGTTAGTCTAACTTTGCTCTTGAATGGTGAAGCTTGGTTTGAATGCTTACAAAATCTGAAATACATTTCAAATATTTTTGCTAGCATGGTTTAACAGGTTTAAGATTTATAGTTGGCAAGTGTAGTCTGTCAAGTTAGAGTGTTGCTCTTTCTCTAGTGTGACTCAACCGTTTTCTTAAAACTTGAAACTTGGTTTGCAGTTGTGCCAATTCTGAGTACGTGTTTTTCTGACAGTAGAATAGCTTCAACATCTCAATCAGCATGTCTATATTATTGTATATGAAATTCTTCATCGCTTGATTTTAGAATTGTAGGGTGTTGCATAAGGTCATCAGCTTTGCTAGTGCAGGAGCATAATGTGCTCTATTAAAATTGTGTTATGTATAATATGAATTGGTAGATTTTGCTGCCATTAGACACTTTTTCCAAAACTTAACACGTGTAAGAGACATCTATTGGCAACTGAGCAGTTGAATTTTACTTGTCCTATAGATATCTTGCTATGACCTCGGTAAATGAGGCAAATGGCTGGTACGGGGGCACATTGCTTGGTGATCTTGATGAAAACAGTGAAATCTATCAACATTATGCCGAACTTATCCAGGTATAATCCAAAAGCTTCATGTTACTTTCCAGATAATGCTTAGAGGCAGACAATTTTAAGTCATATGTTGACAGTCAGTATCATACATAGAGAACATGTGAGCATGCACATTAAGCTTACGAAAATATATGAAGATATCTGGAATGCCCTACGTATGTGGTCATTGTTATGTTGTGCTGATTGTTGAAAGTGGTCACCTCTGCCAAGATCGTGCTACCCAGCTCCCTGCTGAGGGTGACCTACTTTGGTTTCTGGTTGTGATATCTTCTTCACGTCCACTCTGGTGTTGCCAATGGCGCCATTTTTAACATGATTTGTCTGGTTTGTTGGCTTTTGGCACTATGTTATATAATTGCACATAAGAGTTTATACCAACTCCTGGGACCACTTCCTAATCTTCTGTTACAAGGGAGAGATTGTAGGGTATTGCCTTTCTGTATCCTTTATCATCCCAGGAATAATGTGATTTATGCATGCTATTCCCATTATCAAGTGTACCATCATCTTTTCTACACTCTGGACACTTCTGAATCACGTTTTACCCTAAAGAACCAATTTCATCTGGAAATTCTGTGTTAAAACAAGCTAAAATCTTTACCTATTAGTAGTATTGTCCTTTCTTAGTACACACGTGTTCCCTTTTCCTCTATCTTCTTTATTGTACTTTGGGGTATCACATACCTCTCTCCTCTCCCTGCCTCTGCCTCTCTGTCTCTGTCTCCATTTGCTTTGTCTCAGATGCCACTTTGATAATGCCTAATTTAGATACCTACTTTCTTGAAGAACTTAACACCTTTATACTTGCATTTTAAAGTTTTTGTGGTTAACTTGAGAAACATGTTTAACAAAATCTCAACTCTCAACTCTCAACAAGAAAAGGAAATAATTCTTGACATTTCATTCACCAGGTATAGAGATAAATATGCTTACCATCCCATGATATTGCACTCTTGATTCTTCTTATGAATAAATGGTTAAATATTGATTTTAGACATTGCATGGGACGTTTAGTGCCAATTAGCTCCATGCTGTCTCACGGTGTTGCACTTTCGCTTCTTAAGATGAGCGAATGTTTAACGAATTTCTTCTTTTAGAAGAATTCTTCTACTAATGTGATCTCATCATTTTCACCAAATGCGTAAGACTCCAAATTGTTGTAGTGAAAGGTGTGGATGGTAAAGTAACCCTAAGAATTATTTTGCTATTAGGTTTGGGTCACAAATTTGTACATATCATTGGGCATAAACTATGATAAGCATTTCTTGATCCTCCACCCTGCTTTCATTTATTTTTATTTTTATTTTTTCACTGCTGGCACATATCTCCATGTTTCTTGAGGCATATGTGGAACTTGCAGGGCCCTGCAATGGTGCCTTTCGAACATGATGTTGAGAAGGAAAAATATTATGCTGACATCCTTCAGACAGGCCCAATTGAGATCATGGATGATGCAGCTGCTGAAACAGAGATGCAAGCTGCTCTAAAGGAGTATGAGCAAATCAGTGCTGATCTTGGGATTGTTCCTAATTCCTGCAGGGCTTTGGCTGATGATCCAAGTCAGGTAACACGATGGATCATTGGGGAAGAAAGGATGCACAAGATATAAGTTATGTGCTCTGCGGCTCAAGTTCTATTGTCTTCGTACCTTTCTGTCTTCGATTTTTACCTCTTAAAGGCCACCTGTTCTGAAGATGCGGATCTCTGCTTCGATTTCCCTATCATGGATTGATGGAATTATTTTTGTGTATATTGAAGAAGTTCCCTGTGTTAGTGAGAATGAGAGCCTATTGTTGATGGGGCTGCTCTCCTTAGCAGTAAGTATATTTTTCTGTATAGTTGTAATTGGAAACATTGTTGGAAACGTTGTTTGTTTTTTGTACGATGCATTTCTAGTCACCAGGTTTACCCTTTTGCTTGTTTTGTTTGGGGTTATCAAAGATGGCTGATTCTTTTTGTCTTTCATTGATCAAAGGTCAAGTAGTAATTCTTTAGCTCAAATTAGGAGTGTTCAGTGTTGGGTGGGTCAACCCAAAAAAGTGATTGAATTGAATTTGAATTTGAATTTGAATTTATAAATTTTGATTCAGTTGATCAATAATTTGATTCTATTTGTCAGTTAATCCGAAGGTAAAAACGGTTGAACGGTTTGAATTATAGTTTGTGGGTTTTTAATTAGGTTCAATCTGAAAATTCAATTAGAAGTTGATTGATTCAAATTGAGATGCCAAATTTATTTATATTGATGTATTTAATATTAATATTTGTCTCTTTACAAATCTATATAAGATTGTAATGCATGTGTAAATATTAAATTGTATATATTTGTACAACGCGGTATCATTTTGTATATTCTGTTTACCTGTAAATATGATTGTATATATGATGATACACATTATATACTCCCTCTATTCCAAAAAGAGTATTTTAGTTTATCTCAAAAAAAAAGTCTAATTTAGTTTAAATATAACTTTTTGTTAATTATTAAATATAATATATTATATTTAATGCATTAACTAAAGAGCAAAATAATGGAATATTGCTTTTTTTTTAAAAAAAAAAAAATATTGTTATTTTAAAAAGAATTTCAATTTTATTGAAGTTTTTTTTTTTTTTGGTCACTTGGAGGTATCTCTCTTTCCTCAATCAGTCGAACTTTCCTCAATCAGTATCCTCGGGATAGTTATCTTTCCAGTATCCTCGGGATAGTTATCTTTCCATTTGTAGGACCTAGATATCAACAGGATTACGGAACCTACTAGCCAGACGTTGGACTAATCCTTCCAGTATCCTCGGGATAGTTATCTTTCCATTTGTAGGACCTAGATATCAACAGGATTACGGAACCTACTAGCCAGACGTTGGACTAATCCTTCAAAGCCAAGTAAAGTCGTCCCAAACTCAACCAAGTGACGGCAGTCAGGTTTGATCCTGCAACCTCCCAAAGTTAGCGCCTTTTGTGTCTCCCTGGTTAGCCATTGAACTACATGCCCTGGGGGTTCAATTTTATTGAAGTTGATATTGGAAATATCGACTTTTAGAAAAAAAAAAAAAATCTTGTCTCCATTATTCTTTTCCCTTTTCCATTCTCAACACAAGCTTCAATATTTAAAAATAAAATAAAATAAAATTAAAACTAGTCAGGCATGGATGACAAGCAACATTGAAGAAGTCCGGCATAGATGCCACCTCCATGCATACCAACAATCAAAATTATCAACAGTGTTACCATTCTCATTAGCACATCTTCCCTATTTTTGCAAATCGCTTCTCGATCCCCCAAACCCCTCATCATCCTCCATTCTTGTGTCCCCCATAATCCCAAGTGAAAGGAAGAAGTGAAAAAATTAAATCACCCAATGATAAAATGCCCAATTGTTTACTACATCATAATTTTTCAGTTTTTCTGGAGCCAAAATTCACATTTATCATCACCTCTAAAACACCACAAGCAGAAGGAAAGCCTGAGAAAAATCCAAAACTGGAGACCAATGTTTTAACATTCAAGCATCAACAAGCCAACGTGTTAATCTCACACTACACGACGAGAAATCAAAACAAATTGCCCATTCAATATTCAATGTCAGGTTGTCCATTCAATAATTTTTTTTTTTTTGGGGTGGGGGGTAGCAAAGGGAGGGGCGAGGTGGGGAGGGAGGGGAATGGAAGGGTGGGTGGGGGGGCGGCAGTGGGGTTGGGCAAGGGGGGGAAAAGGAGAAAAAAAATATGGAAGCCATTGCAAGCCTGAGAAAAAGAGGGGGAAAGAGGCAACCAATTTTTGTTGTGAGAAGAAAGGCTGGGATTGCTTTAGTAGGGCAAACATTTTTTTTATATAAATGGATATCGACTTCAAAGTCGGTATTCTGAATACCGACTTCAAAGTCGGTATTCTGAATACCGACTTCAAAGTCGATATTGTGGATATCGACTTTAAAGTCGACATCCTAAATATCGACTTCAGTAAAAATAGAATAAATTTTAAAATATCAATATTTATTTAATTTACATTTATTTTATCAATTTTTTGGGAAAAAACTCATTAACTAAATGTATAATTTTACATTTTTATTTATACTTTTTTCATTGTGAGTATATACAATTATTAGTAATAAGGGTATTTTATGAATTTGGTTTGAAAGCAGGCTTTTTTTGGAGTAAAATATTGAAATATTGTTTTTTTAAAAAAAAATTAAATAAATATTGATAATTTGGGAAATCTTTCTAAAATACTAGGGCTGGCAATTTGTGACACTATACGTAAATACGATACGAACTTAACACGTAATTAACAGGTACAGGTACACCTTCTAGCAGGTTCGGGTCGAAATCATGTCGGATACGAATAACACGAGAAATAAATAAGTCGTGTTCAGGTCGACCTGTTCAACGTGTGGGTTGACTTGATTGACCTGTTTATTAAATATATAATAATATTATTTTTTCATTATTTATAAAAAAATTTATTGTAACTTAGTGGTAAGCACATTGGCTCTTTTATCTAAGGTCTTGTGTTCAAACCCCTTTGGCGGCTTCTTGAAACATAGTTTAAAAATTATTTATTTATTATTATTTTAAATTTTCCATGTTAAATAAGTCTTTTCGTGTCGTGAATTATTTATTTATTATTATTTTAAAATTTTTTGTGTTAAATAAGTCTTTTCGTGTCGTGTCGTATTACCTGAAATATAAATAGATCGTGTAATACTCGTGTCAAAACCCGACCCGCGAACTTGAAACACGGTCTGCCACTCTTATAAAATACTGAAGTCAATATCCTAGATATCAACTTCAGTGTTTTTTTTTAAAAATAAATTTATTCAATAAAACTATTCAATTATTTTTAAGATTCTTGATTAACATCCAGTTACGCATTTCTTCAAACTTCTCTTCACCAATATCTAGTCCTTTTTTTTCATCAAACCTTCTGAACAACTCCTCACAAAATTCGACCCAGAATATAACACCTCTTGAGAGCTTGAACCCCTAGTAGCATATATCTACCTTCCCATCCAAGAACATTTCTACAACTTCTATTTTTTGGCTGTCTGGAATCTGGTGAGCCAGAAAATACTTGTTAGCATTTTTTGATCCGATTTGAGGGGTTATCACCCTCAAACAATGGCAACTCCAATTTGGGCATATTGAAGAAACCCAAAAAAGTGATTGAATTTAATTTGAATTTATAAATTTTAATTCAGTTGATCAATATTTTGATTCTATTTTTCAGTTAATCCGGAGGTAAAAATGTTTGAACGGTTTGAATTATAGTTTGTGGGTTTTTCATTCGGTTCAAACTGAAAATTCAATTATAAGTTGACTGATTCAAGTTGAAATGCCAAATTTATTTCTATTGATGTATTTAATATTAATATTTTCCCCTTTACAAATCTATATAAGATTGTAATGCATATGTGTAAATATTAAATTGTATATATTTATACAACGCCGTATCATTCTGTATATTATGTTTACCTGTAAATATGATTGCATAAATGATGATACACATTATATACTCCTTCGATACAAAAAAGTGTCCAATTTAGTTTATCCCAAAAAAAAAGTCTAATTTAATTTAGATATAATTTTTTTTAGCCATTAAATACAACATATTACATTTAATGCATGAACTAAATATATAATTTTATATTTATATTTATATTTTTTTCATTGTGAGTATACATAATTATTATTAATAAAGATATTTTAAGCATTTAGTTTGAAAGTGAAAATTTTTTTTTTGGACAAAATTTTTTTTTGAAAGTAAATTGTTTTTTTTTCTTGGGAAGGAAGGAGTATATGTGTACACACACAATGACACATAATATGTATCAGTCAAATTTTATTTCACTATATGGTCGCACACACATGCAGGCGCACATATATAATGTCTCAATCAAATACTGCGAATCTTTTTCTTTTTTTTTCTTGATCAATATATATGATCAATATTTTTTTTTGTTGAATTTTCTTTGGGTCTAAATTAAGACAGCTAAAGTCAAAAGAACAAGAGGCATGTATGAGGGAAAAAAACAGAGGAAAATCCTTAAGCAGTCGGATTACGATTTTGTGCGCGCAATGAATTTCTTCTTTTGTTGACAAGGGAACTCACAGCCGCTACCCAAGGGTATGCGCTGGGTAAACCCCGCTCCTGTGGAATAGCCCGCAAACCCCACAGGAGAGGTAAACCGCACTGGGCACAATGAATTTCTTCTTGTTTGGCCTTCCAAGCGCATTGTTGTAATACCATACTAGCTTCACCTACAAGAATAAAAAACTTGCCTAAAAGTTTCAACTTAATACAATAGAACTGTTGAAAACAAACTTTCAGCTTCAAAACCTGTATTGGACTTCAAGGTCTGAATTGTTTTAATATAATTTTTTGGCTATACCAACTTAATTCATGGAGATACCATTAGTGAGCAAATGAAATCCATATGAAAAATGACAGTCACATTCTTCATAGACATCATGCTACAAAGAGCTGCAGTGGAATCATAACCCAGCCTTCACTTTTCTGAATAAAGGGGCAGCGCTTCCTGCATGTGTGAGGTCCAGGAAAGGGTCAGGCCATTAAAGCTTAATATATGCAGCTTTATCTTATATATCTATAAGAGGCTGTTTTTGTGACTCAAACCTGTGACCATGAGCAGCTTTTACTGCTGAGCCAAAGCTTCCCTTCCCTCAACTTCCGTATGAGAGGTAGTAGGAAGTGGAACAATTTACCCATTGAATACCTTAAAAATATAATTTATGTTCACACAAACAACAACCATATAAGAGTAGAAAACAAATAAAAGTAACATCTGCAGAATACAGGAGATGTCAGATGTCAATTACTCAGCTCTACATCAGATACTTTATGAGAGTAGTTCTGCTAAATTAATGTACATTTTCTAAACAAACATAAGAATACTTCGCAATCATTGGACAGAATAGTGTTCCTCAGTTTACCAAATTAAAGAGAAAAACAGAACAGATGATGATCTTGGTCCAAGTTATGTGAACACATACCAGAGCTGTGCACCATAGACCAGCAAAAGTATCTAGATATTTTTTCCCATTTACATCGTCCACATAGGCACCCTGTGAATGAGAGGAAGAAAGTTAAACACAAGTTATTTATGCCTAATAATTCTGAAAAACTGAAACCTACTCGCAATTCGTCATACCTCAGATCGTTCAATCACAAGAGGATTCAAATCCGTAGTCTGCCAACCAGCAGTAAAAGGTGCCACCATATCATGACTCTTGAATCCGTGAAAAATTCAAAGACCGTAGATAAATCAAAGATAAAGACATCAGGAAGGTTTTATGATCAGTAAAGGAAGGAAGTAAAAATAGATAAACATTAACAGAGTTGTGAAAACGTATAAACATATATATACCCTTTGTCACCATCATTCTTGAGCAATGATGCCTCCGTGCCATACCATTTACTTTGAGAGGGTCCCTGAATTATATGATCTAGCAAAGCTCTAACAGCTGACATAGAGTTTACATGAGAACTGACCTGCAATCGTGATGAAGACAAAAGTTGGGGTAAACCACGCAATTGTCCGCATTGGAGGTTGGCATCTAAGCCTAGTACACTCTACGAAAACTAGTACTATAGTTACTGAGTAGCAAGAACAAATACATAGCTTTGTTAGTGTCATGTAAGCAGGGAATGGAGTAGAAGCACATGACTTCGATGGTTTAAACTAGTCAAAGATTTTGTTTTTGATGCCCTTTTAATTACATCAGAGACTGATGCGATTTAGGCCAGAGTCTGACACAAAAATCTGGCGAAATGAAAATGGATAATCCAAAAAGGTGTAGAATTGAGTGAGAATATTACAGAAGAACATAGAGGAATCAAATTGGATGATCAGCTGCTAGGTAGTTCTATAAACCAACTCGTAAACCGCAGTTAAATCATTGTATTTTCCGGGTTAGGACTACAAATGAATGAAGAAGAATGAAGAATGAAGAATGAAGAAGGCAACAGAAACACCAGATGCAATGTTCTTGAGTGAAAAGATGAATACAGGGGTCATGCAAATTCTTAAAGCATAAACACGATTAAAGAATAGAAACGAAACCTGGATTGTGAGGGTGGCTCTGAGAGGGGATCGAATAAGACGATTAACTATGTTGGCCATTGGACTCCCTTCCTTCCTTGCCAGTTGTTTCAGCTCTCTGTTTATGTAAACTTGAGTGGGCAGAGAAAAGAGATGATGTGCAGAGAAAGAGTATAGAGTTGGAAGAGAGAGTGAGAGGGAGAAGGCTATGGAAGGAGAAGACAGAGAAAATTAGATATAATCACACAAAACGACGTCGTTTTGTGTATGTTTTCATAAATAAAGGAAAAATTTCGCTGCATTCCTAGTCGATCAAAGTCCCAAACCCAGCAGATGAAAAGAAATTCCTCCGTCCAGTGCTCTCACTACCCAAGCGCAACCGAGCTCCCTCCGTTGTCACCTCACTGCCGCGAAGCCGAAGCTCCTAGCTTCATTTCTGTGTGCTGCCGCCGCCGCCGCCTAGCACAACCGACGAGCTCTCTGCTGAATCCTCGTTAAATCCTCTCACTGCCAGAAGCGCCGAGCTCGCTGTCGAAGCCGAAGCTCCGCCCAGCACCAGTGATGTAGGACAAGATTTTAAGACCAGTAGTTGTTAAAGAACAATAACAAGAAAATGAACTAGGGTGAACTAACCGCAGAAAATTCACTACCCCTAGGATCCTCAACCGCAGAAGAGTAGGAGATGGTTGCAACCAAAAGAATTCTTAATCTCAATAATCAAGGTCTGCCCTTCACACGAGGGACTACATCCATATTTATAAAGAAATAAGAAACTCTAATACTAAAATCTAATGAAACTAAGCCCAAATCTAATGGAACTAAGCCCAGTAGTTATTGGGCTTTATTAAAACAAGCACCATAAATAAAATTAGCAAATATTAATTAAACAATAAATTGATCCCCATCATTTCTCCCCGGCTGCGAAGAAGTCGCCTCTGACGAAGTAAAAGCTGCATAGCGCTCCAATAGGCCAGGATCAATCTTGCGAAACTCTGTAGTACTAATCCATGTGCAATCATCTAGGGGTTTGTTTCGCCATTTAACCAGATACTGTCGATATCCACCTCGCCGAGTCGGCACAAACCTCTCATCTAAAACATCCTCAATTACCTCTACCTTTTACTGTGAAGACATAATGGGAGGTGCAGGTGGAACAGGTAATGAAGGTAAAGATATTGGCTGATCAATGGAGTTAACAGGGGTAGGAGAGACTAATGAGGAAGTAGAAGAAGGACCAACGGAGGGTTCATGATAAGGGGTGAGATCTTCAACATTGAACACAGGACCAATACCCATATTACTAGGAAGATCCAACTCATATGCATTAGCACTAACTTTCCTTCGAATTCGAAATGGACCCATCCTCTTAGCATGCACTTTCTTCCAGGTGCCAGGAGGAAACCTCTCAGCACGATGTCGCAACATCACTTGATCATTCTCATTAAACTCTTGATACCTACGATGAACATCTGCAGCAAACTTATAATTTTCATTGCTTAAATTAATTTTCTGTCTTATCTCAGCATGCAAATCATGAATGTGCTGTGCAAAAGACTCTGCAGACACACTAGTTCTATATGCAGGTGGAAGGGAAACCAAATCAATAGGCTTCCTAGGTTGATATCCAGTGTAAGCCTGGAAAGGACTCACTCTAGTCGAACGATTAACTGAGCTATTATATGCAAACTCAGCCATAGGTAAAACTCTATCCCAGGCGGACACATGATCACCTACAAGACACCGTATCAAATCCCCCAGACTCCTATTAACAACCTCGATCGACCATCATGCATGGGTGATAAGCGATGAAAAGCGAAGTGTGGTATTAAGCTTTTTCGAGAGTTTTCCAAAAATAACTCATGAATTTCACATCTCTATCGAAGCGATGGACAAAGGTAATCCCAGTAATCTCACAACCTCGCTAAAGAAAAGCGAAGCAATATGAGAGGCATTATCGGTCTTACTACATGGAATAAAATGTGCCATCTTGGAAAAGCGATCCACTACAACAAAAGCGAGTCATGACCCTATGGGTCTTTGGTAAACCAAGACAAAGTCCATGCTAACATTCTCCCATGGAGCATGAATCGGAAGTGGGGTGTATAAGCTGTATTCGCTTTCGACCATAGCGATCGACATGTTCGACACTCGGCAACTATCGGGCTACATCCCTCTTAAGACTAGGCCAAAAGAACTGTCTCAACAATAGCTATGGTCTTATCACGACCAAAATGACCACTAATCCTCCGCATGTAACTCCATAACCAAATAATCACGCAGTTGATGTATTAGGAATGCATAAGCGAGTTCCTCTAAATAGATACCCATTATGGATACGAAAAGTATTAGTGGGTGGAGAACTAGGGTCCTGTAAGCTAGCATAAGTATTACTAAAGTCACGACAAGAAGGGTACTCCTGGATAATACGCTCAAACCCTACCACTTTCACACTCAAGGTGTTAACAAGGATAGATACCACTGCTCAACGCATCGCTGACCTTGTTCTCTACCCTTTGCAATGCTTAAGGACAAAAGAATACTCTGAAGGAACTCTACCCACTTAGCATGTCGATGGCTCAACTTTTACGGGAGTTCAGATATTGAAGCGCCTGATGATCAGAATATAGCACAAACTCTTTAGGCAATAAGTAATGGCACCAATATCTAAGTGCCTGGACTACAGCATAAAACTCCCAATCGTAGGTGGAATACTTTTGTTTGGCCTCATTTAATTTCTCACTGAAAAATGCAATCGGATGACCCTCTTGACTAAGTACTCCCCTACACCTACACATGCTACCTCAAAACCTTACCAAAAATCGTAGTGCAGGACGGGGGCACGTGTCACCTATCCTTAATTGCGTAAAGGCTTTAGCAGCTGGTTTGGACCAAACAAACTCCCCCTTCTCCAAACTATCGGTAATGGGAGCCATGATCGTACTAAATCCCCTAATGAACCTCCTATAAAAGGTAGCTAACCCATGGAAACTACGAGCCTCATGAATATTGGAAGGTTCAGGCCATTCTTTAATAGCCCTGACTTTCTCGGGTCAGTGAAACCCTCCTTGGAAACTACAAACCCAAGGAATATAACAGACTCACGTACAAAAGAACACTTCTTCAAATTAACATATAATTTCTCTTGCTGAATAGCAGCTAGCGCCTCGCGTAAATGGAGTAAGTGTTCCTCTCCAGTCTGACTATAGATCAAAATGTCATCAAAATAGACCACTCCAAACCGTTCAATAAAAAGAACGTAACACTTGATTCATAAATCTCATAAATGTCTTTGGGTGCATTGGTTAGACCAAATGGCATGACTAACCATTCATAAAGCCCATCCCCTGCCTTAAAGCGGCGCCTTCCACTCATCCCCTCTCGAATGCGGATTTGGTGATATCCACTTCGCAGATCTATCTTTGTGAAAACCTGAGCACCTGTCATCATATCTAACATATCATTAAGTCTCGGTATGGGAAACCTATACTTTACAGTGATCTTATTAATGGCTCGGCTATCACAACACATTCTCAAACTTCCATCAGCTTTGGGGGTGAATAAAGCGAGCCTAACAAGGACTAAGACTCTCCTCACAAAGCCCTTATGCAATAAGTCTCCCACTGTCTTCGCATCTCTATTTGCTCGATTGGGGTTCATCCTATAATGTGGCAGTTAGGTAAAGAAGACCACTGGAACAAGATCAATAGCATGCTGAATATCCCTAAGAGGTGGTAACCCATTGGGTAACTCATTAGGCATTACATCGGCAAATTCACGGAGAATCTGTCTAACATCATGAGGAACCTCCTTATCACTCTCCTCAAGGACATCCCTCACCTCCTTAACAACTACCACATAAACAACCTTTTCCTCTAGGGCACTTCTCTCAAACTCTTTTCTACTAAGAAGATGGAGTGATTTGGTTTGCTGAGTAGGTGTGCTACTCTCCTTTGGCGACCCTTTGAGAGACACTCGGGGCCTTACAGGTGCTAAGGTGATCTTTTGCCCCTTGTGCATGAACACATAAGTGTTAGTTCTCCCATAATGAGTCACATCATGATCATAAAGCCAAGGTCGTCCTAGTAAGATATGTGCAACATCCATAGGAAGGACATCGCACCAAATGCTCTCCTCATAACCCTGAAGGTGGATAGGAACTAAACATCTCTGTGACACAGGAATAGTTGTCTTATTGACCCAGGCGACACTATATGGCTCAGGGTGTGGTTCTGCTTTCAACTTCAACCGAGTAATTGCGCTTTGGGCAACTACATTTAAACAACTACCCCCATCAAAAACTACCTTAGAAGAAATACCACCGACTTTGCTATAAGTTTGGAATATGGTGGTTCTCTTCCAATCCTCCTCTTTCCTGGGGTTGGCATAAATGCATCTCATCACATTTATTTCTTTGCTTGTGGCCTCAGTCCTCATCTGCTGCCTCATCCTCTGTGTCATATTCACCCTCTACTTCACCCTCTAAGTGTCTCACATCTTTTTGCTCCTCAATGGTTCCAAGACGGCGTTGGGGACACTCAAAGGACTTATGGCCAAGCTCATGATATTTAAAACACTCATCTGTGTTCCTAGACTGTGTGGATGACACTGGAGCTTTTCCTTTCCTAGGGTCTCGAACTGGTACGCTCATTGTATTACTACCTCTAAAGGTACCCTGTGAAATGGGGAAGGAACGACCTTGTGAAGTATTACGACTGCTACCCTGACTCGTATATGAAGACATTCTTCTCTGGGAAGAACCCTTTAACCTATACTCTTGCTCTAAAGCAGCCTGAAAAATGTCATCTAAGGTGTTGACTTGAGTGATCAAAATCTCATGTTTAAGCTCAGGTTTTAACCCATTCTTAAATCGGATGATAGTCATTCGACTACTCTCATTAACCTCACACCTCTGGGTTAATTATCTATATTTATTAATATATTCAGTAACAGACATGGTACCCTGGGTCAAGTTGTCTAACTGTTCCAACAACCTATCAGTATGTCCTAAAGGTAGGTAATGCCTTGTTAAACGTATTTTCATTTACGCGATTGCCTAATAGGTGGTTCCCTTAAGCGCTCTAGGTCTCTCTCAACACTCTTCCAGAACACATCAGCTTGCTTAACAAGCTTCATTTTGGCAAAACGCACCCTACGTGCATCAGACATATCATACCAGTCAAAGAATTTGTCCATACTAGACAGCCAATCAGTGAAAACATTGGGGTCAAACCTACCATCAAACTCAGGAGCATCTACCTTGATCTTCATAATGTCATCATCACTGGGATCATACGGGTCATAATTTCTATGGTCACGATACCCATAATTTCTACGCTCTTCATAGTCATGGTCTTGATGCTCGAGATAATCAATATCCCTACGGTCATTGAGCATATTACGTCGAGGACGTTCATGACCATGTTCAGGGGCCCGGGGGTCAACTAAGTTTTCCCCATGTCTCTCACCCTCTCCCTGTTCAACCACAGGTAGTCTTTGTTCTAACACACGGACTCTGTCAGCCACAATGTTGATTTTCTCATTAAAGTCTCTTTGCATCTCATCTAGTTTAGCTAGTAACAGAGTTGTGTTATCATCTAGGTTTTGCTGGGTGACACTATTGTTATCATCTGGGCCATAATGAGTTCCTTTGCGGGTAGTCATGATAAAATGCAAAGCTGAGATAATTCTAAAACTTAATTTAAACAAATAAATTATGATTCTAACACAGATGCACTCGGAAGCTCAAGAAAGCAATGATAAGATCAAATAATATGCCACACAAGTAGGAATAGTATGCAATTAAAGAGAATAAACCAGCCGAATATTTTGGAAAGTTTAATACTACGCTATAAATTGCAATCTAAATAATATAAGTATCTAATCTAATGTCCAATTTTATTTTTTTTTTATGGGTTTTTTTTTTGGCTCTTTTTTTTTTTGGTTTTATTTATTTTTTTTTTAAAATAAAAAAAATAAATAAATAAGTAAATAAATAAAGTAAAAAGATTAGGTTTAATTTGAAAGGTTAGGCTGTAAAGAAAAAGAAAAAAAAATTAGGTTACCTCCCTTATATCAAAAGCAAAGGTAATTGAGAAAGAAAAGGTGGCTGCCGGGTTGTTTTGTTGTTTTTACAGTGCGAGAAGAGTCGTCAATTGCTCTGTAAAAAATCGGTTCCTTTTTCCTGAATCTGGAATGAAGCCAAATGATGCTTTGGCCCACACACTAAAGAAACATTGCTTCTTCAATTTGTGATGGGTTCTCTTAATTTGTTGATTAGCCCCACAAAGACAAAGAAAGACAAATTGGTGGCATTGACAACTTCTTTGATCCACAAAGAAATCTGATTGGTTGTTGATAGTTTTGGTGGCTTTAATCTTTGTAGACACAGAATTTGGAAGACAATCTTGGCTGCCCACAAATCAACTCAAGCTTTTCCAGAGGTTGAGTTCTTTTGGACAAAACGATGCAGGAATTGGAAACAAGTGCGGTGAGTTGTGGGGTGGGCGGCTAGGGTTTTCTAAGGTTGTAGATCAAATAAAATTTTCCTGTGCCTTTGCTCTGATACCAAGATGATGTAGGACAAGATTTTAAGATCAGTAGTTGTTAAAGAACAATAACAAGAAAATGAACTAGGGTGAACTAACCGCAGAAAATTCACTACCCCTAGGATCCTCAACCGCAGAAGAGTAGGAGATGGTTGCAACCAAAAGAATTCTTAATCTCAATAATCAAGGTCTGCCCTTCACATGAGGGACTACATCCATATTTATAAAGAAATAAGAAACCCTAATACTAAAATCTAATGAAACTAAGCCCAAATCTAATGGAACTAAGCCCAGTAGTTATTGGGCTTTATTAAAACAAGCACCATAAATAAAATTAGCAAATATTAATTAAACAATAAATTGATCCCCATCAACCAGCCGACGTCGTTGAACATCTCGAAGCCGAAAGAGGAAGTTCCTCGTTGCAGCTTCATCCTCAGCAAGGTTCCCATTTTTTTTTTTCTCGTGTTCTATTTTTTTCTGATTTGTAATTTTTAGGAATTTTTTGTTAGTAATTTTTAGGAATTTCTAGTTAGCATTGTGTAAATTTCGACGGATGGTAAACCCACGTGTCGCTAAAACAAACCATTTTTTTGGCATTTCAGTGTTCTATTTTGTTGAATTTTTTTTTCTGCTCGAGAAATTGTTGGGCTGATTTGGTATTTTTGTGTATTTCTTGTGTGGGACCTGACTGACTGTGAATCCTGTTTCTATTTGATTTCCTTAGTAATGTGGGTATGTTGTGCTGGTTTGGTAGTATTCTGTTGTTTTTCTTGTGTGGTACCTGACTGTCCCGCATCTTCAAGGTTTCAACTTCAAATTCGGACTACAAGTAAAAATTTCCTTTCACCCAATTGCTTTATTATATCAACACTTAACTTTGTCAATTCTTTGTGCACCTTGTTTTCATTGATTACGATCTTCATTCTTGTTGAAAATTATTGATCAGCTAATACCATTAGCTAAGCATAAATTGAGGTTTAATGAAACAAGAACACTTTTAACCCTCACTTGAACACTAGAAACTAGATACCTGAGCATGTTCATATAATTTTGATTGCCTTCTTTTCATGTTATTATTCATCTACTATGCTTTTTATAGTGTTTTTTTTTTTTTTTTGGATATTTGATATGGTGAATCATTTTTAAATGAATAATTTGATACTTAAGCATGTACAAGGATTGTAGCTAAGGTATTTGTGAAAATGCCTCAAAGGGGAGAATCAAGTACAAAGGAATCTTTTTCTTAGAAAATGTGTACAACATGTTGATGGCTTGATGCTATGACTTAACAACCAAAGTGTGCACAGTATTTTTTGATGCTTGAATGATAATGAACATGAATAGGATTAAGCTTATATATTATATTCATGTCTTGCATAATATAGGGCAGTGGGCACATTGATACTTGAATTATCATTTGCTTTTACATACATTTCTCGTCCCTTTCATGATATATGGTTATACTCTTTGATTAGATAGTCCCAATTTGAATTTCAAGGAAAGCTCATTGGTATTAATATGAATGTTTAATTTTTCTTTTTCTTTAAATTGATAGGATAAACTTTGTAGTGAGCAATGGATAGGTTTTAAAAAAATGGTAAAGCCGATGGAGTTGATATAACTTAAGATGAGGACTAATATGGAAAGCGAAAAACTTACGCCCATCATATAATGCAAGGCACTTGAAGATGAGTCATAAACTAAGGGAGATCCTAAAATTTGATCTTTTTTATTCTTATGCATTAGTCATTAATCATACTAAATTTATTTTTTCAATAAAATACAATATAGTAAAAAAAAATTCCAAAAATTTTAATTGGTCATTTTTTTGTGTTTTTTTTTCTGGTTTTTTCTGAACTGAAGCACGTTGAGCCGTTTTTCTGTTTTTTTTTCTGGTTTTTTCTGAAAACAGATTCTACAACATTCAAATTATTTCAGTTCTTGTCTAGAATAAACTGCCATTACGTATCTGAAAATATATAACTTGAACTACTTATGGATTATAATAAGAACCTGATAAGCTATTGATTTTATGTCATCTGAAAAGGTCAAACTCAAGATGTAAGCCAGATGCTTCACAGTTAAAGCACAAATGGAAAACCATTAAAAAGTAAAAACATCAAGTCGAAACTAAGAAATCAGAAAAACACAAAGTCCTTAATTTTCAAATACGTAACATAGATGTTCTTGGCAAAGTAGAATCCTGAAACTTGGCTGGATACATGTTTGCAGAAGAGCTAACAACCACATTGCAAAAGGAAAAATTACTCAGGGACAGTGTATGATCAAGGGTGTTTTATTCTCACTTTGCACCATAAAGACATGGTTCCCTTCCAATCTTACAGTTAGACCTACTTTCAGGTCCATCCTTTTTTCTCTACTTCTTTCATTGACAAATACTTTTTTTCCCTAGTCTAAACCTGAAAAACACCAGCCAGAATAACATAAACAACTCCTTATGGAGAACCCCAGGCTTCAAATATGATTTCTAGAATCAATTTAAATTTGTCTCATGCCACAATGACTGAACAAGTTTCAAAGCAAATAGAGAAACAAACCAGGAAATCTGATAAATCCAGGTCTCAAATGTGCAAGCATTTGCTAGAGATCGTTTCGGAAGCCATGTTCCTGTGACGCATAAAATTAGAATGACTTAATATCAACATCAGACACAATCTGCAGCGCCACTAGATGACTAGATCCTCATGCACTGTAATATATGTTAATGCATAATCATGAGATGTATTGCTGGTCAATGGGAGTGCATAATGATAAAAACAACTCATTTGAATGGCAAAAACAGATCTATTCACCTTTTTTCATATAGGCAAAAGTTGGATATTCTTGACTCTGTTTTTTTTTCTAGTTTTTTCTGGACTGAAGCACATTGCGCCGTTTTTCTGTTTTTCTTTTCTGGTTTTTTCTGAACTGAAGCACATTGCGCCATTTTTCTGTTTTTTTTCTGGTTTTTTCTGGACTGAAGCACATTGCACCGTTTTTCTTTTTTTGGTTCTGTTTTTCTGGTTTGTTTCTGAACTGAAGCACATTGTGTCGTTTTTCTGTTTTTTTTTTTCTGGTTTTTTCTGAACTGAAGCACATTGCGCCGCTTTTCTGTTTTTTTTTTTTCTGGTTTTTTTCTGGACTGAAGCACGTTGCGCAGTTTTTCTGTTTTTTGTTCTGTTTTTCTGGTTCTTTTTCTGGTTTTTTTGTGGATTGTTTGGAGTGGTTTGGTAGTATATGAAGCTATATGATGCTCGACTATATAGAATTGTTAAAATGTAGTTTGTGTAAAAATATTTATATTGTTAAATTTGAGTTGTACTTTAATTTGTTATTAAATTTAATGTTTTAGCTAAAAGTCTATTTGGATGTGAAATTTTTCATGTTTTGGTAATTTAAGATGCATTATATATTTTATTTGGTGCTATTATTATTTTGTGTAGAATGTGGTTGAATGCTTGAATGATTGAACAATAGATGTTTGTTAAAAATGATTTGGACAAAATTCAGAACGCATATACATTGTATATTTTATAATGTTGATTTTTTACAATTTAACACAAGTACAAAACTTATTTTTGTGAAAAAATTAGTATAGGTGATAAAATATGAATAATTATAATTATTTTGGTTATTTTTTGTAGAATCTTACGATTCTACGTATCCCAAATCGATTCTACGAACTATGCTTTACCTTACCCCAATTGTCGGTAAGTCGAATATGATTTTCCTTTTGTGTTTTTGCCGCGTCTTGACGGTGAAAATTCTGAACTGGCTTGCGTTTTGTTGATAGTTTGATAGTCCAGTTCCCTTATTGCAGAATTTCTTTCGGGGTCATACATAAGTCTCGGGGGATCTGATTTCTGGGTTGGCCTTACTATCTTTCAAGATGCAATTTTTCGGAGGATCAGATATAAGTCCGTCCCCTCCCGTGCCGACTTCATCCGGGAACAATGCCCATATGCTGTACGTATTCAACAGGAATGGAGTCTGTCTGCTTTACAGGGAATGGAATCGTCCCCTTAAGACTCTCAGTGCCCAGCAGGACCAGAAGCTCATGTTCGGTCTTCTCTTCTCTCTTAAATCCTTGACGGCTAAAATGGATCCAACTAGGTACGTTCCTTGTACAGAAATTCTTCAATTCATTCGGACTATAACTGTTTGAGTTTTCTTGTTTAGCTAACATTCTATTTTTAATCATGCTGAATTTGTCGTCTTATTGTTAAAGTTTCTAACTTTTGCTTTTATTAATTTCGCCAAGTTTTAAGCTTGTTGCCTTACTCTTTTGAACCATTTACTTGATGGGTTTGCCCTCTTTAAACGCTTTCTTTTCCTAAAATTGTTTGAATCACCTAAGTCCCCCGACAACATTAAAGCCAGTTTAGGTAGTCTTTTGAAGTGCATGCCCGAGAAGAAATGATCTGTCCTGCTTTCTAAGGAAACTACTAACTTTAAGTGTTTGTACTAGTGCTGAAAGAATTTCATATTTTTGTTGATAATTTAATGAGAAAATATTTGTGCACTTGAATGGAGCATCCTAGTGCTGAAGCATTTCATTTTCTGTTGTTATTATTATGAAAAAAATTTAATGTCTTGCGGGTTGAACTCGAGGGGAAGTCTTGCATTGTGTCATCCTCCTTGAAAATATTTCTGCATTTGATTCTTGATTAGCTACTCATAGGTTGATTATTCAATGTTCAAACATTGTTCTTCTCTTGGACAGTGTTGAGAAAGCAAATCTTGGAGTGCCACAATTACCCGGACAAGGGTGTTCATTTCACAGCTTTCAGACAAATACATACAAACTTAGTTTCATGGAGAGTCCATCAGGGATAAAGGTTTTTCCAGATAATGTTGTTGATATATCATGTGCATGTCCAATAAAAGTGCCGTAGTTTTTCATCTGTTGTCTTGCTATTGATTGCTAGTGATTAGTATAGCTTTTAACCTAACTTTGTCAACATTAAAGCTCTGTATTTTGCTATCTTGCTAAAAGTTTGTTACTTATATACGCTTATGTTTCATCTTATTAAACAATTTATATTTTTATTTTGGTTTTGGATTTTATAGTTCTGACTGCAAATTCATGTACATAATTTTATACAGATAATTCTTGTAACTCATCCAAGGATTGGTGATTTAAGGGAATCCCTAAAGTATATATACAACTTGTATGTTGAGTATGTTGTCAAGAATCCTCTTTACTCTCCTGGAACTCCAATTAGGTTAGTAATGATTTTCCATCCGGTACTTAATGAAGTATGATGATTAACTGGCTAAATTATGTAAGTACTTATTGCTAAGTTAATTTACTGTGGGTATTCATTATCTTATGATCCACACTTTTTTTTTTTTTTTTTTTTCAGTTTACTGTGTGTAAATATGCTTTTTGAGTTTTGATGTTCTCTTTCCCAAGGTAACATGGATCCTCTATTGATAATTTTCTTCTTCTGTTTTTGTTGGGTAGATGCGATTTGTTTAATACTATTCTCGATCAGTATGTTAGAGGCCTTGGTTGACATCATATGAAGGTGAAGAAGCCGTGGATGGTACTCGAAAGGTACTTTCAAGCTGTCATAAATTCTACTTACCTTCGTGCTTCTTGATAATGCGTGTACTTTTGCACCTTTATTGAACTGCAAGCTATATTCTTCTACTGGCAGACTACAAATCAACCTTGCAGTTTATTCCCTGGATTAAGAGCTTTATAGATTTTCAAGAAACTAGATGGTGTGCGAGTGGTATGTTGACTAAACGTTGACCACGTCGGTCGAGGTCAACATCTTGATACCGAGGTCAGCATCTCTTACCTCGGAGTCAATATCTCGTTCGTCGAGACCGGCATCTCGTTGGTTGAGGTACCATCTTGTCATCTGTGGTCGTGGTTGGCATCTCATCAACCAAGGCCGAGGTCGGCATCTCGCCAACTGAGATTGATGTCCGCATCTTGTCATCTTGGTTTTTACTATTTAATTCATCAATTATAATTCCAATAATTTAAAAAAACAAACCAAGAACCCAATTTATTTTTTCGTACAGATTGCATGTGTAATTTCTTATGAAATGTACTAGACAAATTTATTTTTCCCACTTATCTTAGTAATATAAAAATGCATTAAATATCCATGTCAAAGTAAAGGAAAGCTCCAAGACCGACCTCCAATAAACTGTCGTGAGATTTGTTACCTGAAATAAGACATAAACGCTAAACTTCGCCAAAAATAAGCCAGTAAGAACATTGTCAATATTACATTTCAAATTACATTTCAAACTGCATGAATGGCATTGTCAATATTACATAATTACAAATACACACTTTTGAGTTTGTCCATTGCCTCAACTATTGTTTGTTCTAGTCGTATGATTGAGATTTGTCCATTTGAAAAACAAAAATTATAGCACTAAACTAAACCCTTATACCCGTTTGCGAGTCTATTGGATAATCTCCCACAGCAGAGTTGCAAAGGCTTCACTTTACCTTACCCCAATTGTCAATAAGTCGAATATGATTTTTCTTTTGTGTCTTTCCCGCATATTGACAGTGAAAAATCTGAACTGGCCTGGGTTTTGTCGATAGTTTCATAGTCCAGTTCCATTATTGCAGAATTTCTTTCGGGGTCATAAATAAGTCTCGGGGGATCTGATCTCTGGGTTGACCTTACTATCTTCCAATATGCAATTTGTCGAAGGATCAGATATAAGTCCCTCCCCTCCCGTGCCTGCTTCATTAGGGAACAATGCCCATATGCTGTGCGTATTCAACTGGAATGGCGTCTGTATACCTTTCAGGGAATGGAATTGTCCCCTCAAAACGTTCATTGTATAGAAATTCTTCAATTCATTCGGACTATAACTGTTTGAGTGTTCTTGTTTTAGCCAACATTCTATTTTAATCATTCTATTACAGTGGATCGTAGTTAATTTGGGACTTTAGTTTATTGCAGATACCATTGGTTTCAGCGAGGTGATTGATTGTAAACTTTTTTATTGGTGTATATTGCTCTGTGTCGCAATTGGCTTGCACATGCAAAGAGGGAAATGAGTCATAATGTTAGGCAGACCCTGGATAAGTCTCTATTGATAATTGTATCCCAATACTGCATTTGTTTTTTAATGTGTTTTTGGGTTGTGAAAATTGGTCTTATTTTATGAATCTCCTAAAAATAATTTTCGCTTCAATGGTGTGAAGAATTAGTCACGTATAGGCGAGCTGATTACAGTTTATTCCCTAGATTAAGAGCTTTATAGATTTTCAAGAAGGCAGAAGGTGTGCGAGTGGTACGTTGATTGAGCATTGACCACGTTGGTCGGAGTCAACATCTCGATACTGAGGTTGGCATCTAGTAGCTCGGAGTCAGCACCTCATCGAACGAAGTCGGCATCTCGTTAGCTGAGACCGTTATCTCGTCAGTCGAGGTCCGCATCTCGTCATCCGAGGTTGAGGTCGGCATCTTGTCAAATGATGTCGAGGTCTACATCTCGTCAACCAAGGTCGAGGTCCGCATCTCGTCATCTTCATTTTTACTATTTAATTCAATAATAATAATTCCAATAAATTTTTCAAAAAAAACCAAGAACCCCATTTATTTTTTCGTTTTCTATGTTATTAGATGAAGGTTTTTGGTGAATTTCTGTAAAAAAAGGAAAAACAGATTGCATGTGTAATTTCATATGAAATGTACTAGGTAAATTTCTTTTTCTCACTTATCTTAGTAATATAAAAAATGCGTTAAATATCCATGTCAAAGTAAAAGAAAGCTCCAAGACCGACCTCCAATAAACTGCCGCGAGATTTGTTGCCTGAAATAAGACACAAACGCTAAACTTCGCCAACAATAAGCGAAGATCCTGAAACCCCAATCCTTCCTCCTCCTTTGCCTTAGTAAGCTCTTGCCAACTTTTCCAATGGATTTTCTGTCTTGCATCCTTATGCGTACCCCACAAAAAATTCGCTGTAAGACGACAAATCTCCTTACATACTCCCACTGGAAGCTTAAAACAGCCTATCACATATGTTGGTAAAGCATTGATCACCGATTTAATGAGTATTTCCTTGCTCGCCAAGCTCAAAAATTGAGTCTTCCAATTCTGGATTCGTTGCTGCACTTTCTGAATAATAAAGTTAAACACCTCCCCTTTCGAGCGGCCAATCCTCATAGGCAATCCTAGATAGCGAGCATTAGATTGTTCTTTCGCTCCCCCATCATTTGACAAATCTCAGTCTGTACTGCCCTAGAGACATTATGAATAAAGAACACTGACAACTTGTCCAAATTAATTGCTTGACTCGAACATTGACTATAGTGATGTAGAAAACCCTGCAACACCTGTGCCTGACGAACATCTGCCTCACAGAATAGCAACGAATCATCAGCAAAAAGCAAATGTGTAATGATCGGCCCATTCCTACTAGCCCTCATTCCTTTATAGTCCCCGTGGTCACTAGCCCGTATAATAAGATAAGATAACCCCTCTGAAATGATAAGAAACAGATAAGGCGAGAGAGGATCCCCTTGGCAAATACCTCGAATTGGCCTAATGTACCCACATGACTCACCATTAATATTAATGGACAAAGTGCTAATACAAAGGCATTGCCTAATCCACATAATCACTCCCCAAGCAGACCCATTTTCCTCATGATATGCTCTAAAAAACGCCACTCCACCCTATCATAAGCTTTAGCTATATCATTTTTCACTGCCATATACCTTTTTCTTCCTTGTCTCATCGAATTCAAAATATGAACACACTCATGAGCTATAACCACATTATCAAGAATTTGACGGCCAGGAATAAATGCAGACTAATTCTGACTAATACAATTATGGAAGCACAGCTTAATTCATTCTGCCAAGATCTTAGACACAATCTTATAAACCACATTACACAAACTAATTGGCCTATATTGTGATACCGACACGGGAGATTAGACTTTAGGTATCAATGTAATTAAAGTATGATTGAGTTTCCTAAGCAATTTCTTACTATGAAAAAACTCCTTCACAGCATTGATAATATCAAATTTAACCTCACTCCAATAAGTTTGGAAAAATAAAAAAGTCATACCATCTGGTCCCGGAACTTTATTAGGATTCATTTGGAACATGGTCGCTTTCACTTCAAATTCCTCTACCTGGCTTATCAGTTTTCTATTCATAGCTTGAGTGGTAGATTGAGGTAACCCATACATCAAAGAAGAAGATTGAGCTGGTTGACTAGAAGTATATAACTTGTCAAAGTACCCTATAATTTCCTCTTCTAACTCACTTTTAGTTACCACACCCTCCTCTCATTTGTTATCAAGCTTTCAATACTATTCCTCTTCCTTCTCTGAATGGTAAAAGCATGTAAAAATTTAGATTTGCTATCCACTTCCTTCAACTATTGATTTCTTGACTTCTGTTGCCAATATCTCTTCTCCTCCTTATTCTCATATCAGAGTTGATTCATAAGGCCATTCCAGATTCTCCAATCCCTACCTCTTCCATCCCTACTCATAGCTTCCAGTTGAGCTTGAAGAGCTTTGATCCTCCTAGCAGAACTATTCCCTGAATTGAAGCTCCACTTCAGTAGCTCTAATCGGCATTCAGCAATCTTAGAGCTTAATATATATTGTCGCATCCCCCACTTGTTTCTATTCCATGCCTGCACCACTGTTTCCTAGAGATCCGTTTTTTTAACCCATCTCTTATAAAACACAAAACGGCCCCGAACTCTTTGTAGCTTAGAATCCCTTTTCCAAAAGAAGGAATGAATGATCCGAAGCCTGCTTAGCACAATAAACTACCCTAGCATTCGGAAACCCCAACCTCCACATTAGGGAAGCAAAAAATCTATCCAACTGGTCCTCCACAAAACCCTTCCCAACCCTATTATTACTCCAAGTATATGGACTGCCAACATACCCAAGATCCACCATCTTCATTCTTCGTATAAAGCCTTTAAAAGAAACACAGCTTTGTTCAGTTCTAGCTCCCCCCCCACCCCCCCTCCTCTTCTCCCCCTCCTCCTTCTCATTTGGATATACTATATCATTAAAGTCCCCTCCCCCATAACCCATCAATTCCCCTAATTTTTCTTCTCATTTTCCAAATAACTCCATTGAAGCTCTCTCATCACAACATCCGTACTTGCATAAACAAAAACACCCCACTCCATTCTTGCAACACCCTCCAGTTTATATTGTATCTGTACACAAAACGAAGTAGTCACTATATTCATAACCGAAACCTGAGGCGCCTAACGGATTAACAATCCCCCTCGAGCGCCTTCAGGCTGAACATACCTCCACCTATTTTCAAACTTCAATTGCCTAACAACCTTCTCTACAAAAGCATTTTTTTTGTTTAGTTTCCAAAAGAAAAAGTACCTCCGGATGTTGGAATATAATAGACTCCCTCAACTGGGAAATTGTAAAAGCTGCACCCAAGTCTCAACAATTCCACACCCCTATCTTTATTGAATTGCTCGGGACCGATGAGGGCCGGTCCCTTGCACCTCTTGAAATTGAGCTCCTTGTTTCGATTTTTTCCCAACTTGATCATCAGAACAACATACCTCATCATCAAACACAATAGCAATGTCATTTACCAAATGCCACTCATGTTTCTCCCCCACACAAGGCTCGATATGTAATTCATCAAGGGAAATGGACCTCAATCGACCATCTAGCCTCCTCCATGTTTCCGGTTTGTGATCCAAGAAAAGAATGCCACCTTGACCATCCACTTGGCAAGGCTATTGATTAATCTGGTCCAATGACGCCAACACAGTATGGTTCAACTCGGGCAAAGGAATAGGCTATTTATTCTAGTCCAATGTTGGGACACCATCATGTGCAAGCACTTGATTTTTATGAGCATGCATCTCAACTTCCAAAGCTGAAAAAGGTGGCCGCTTCAACAGCTTGCATGGCTTCACGTTTAATGGCAGCAACCATCTAACTTTCGAAGAGCAAAACTTCTTCTCCTTCTCCAACTGCATCAAGCTACTACCAACCAATTCCTTAACCACACCCTCTCCCTCCATTTCTACCTGCGACTGCCCCCTAACAACTTCCCTATCCAGTTGCTGCAACCCCTCCTTTCTCCCTGCGATTGCAGTCAGCTCATGAGGGAACAAAGGATCTGAGAAAGATCCCAAGTTAGCATGTATTCCTCCCGGCCTCAAATCCCCTCCATCACCCCACTGAATACCCCCCATCCTAACCTTCCTATCCAAATACACCCCACTCCTTTTCCTGATCACAGCCTTTGTCACAGAATCCATCCCTCCCAATAGCCCAACCCCCACACGAAGCCACTCCCCAAATTGGCCAACACAAAGATGCTTACTTCTTTCATCCTCCCCTCTTTGCACACACAAATTTTGCATATGCCCCACCCTCGCACAGTAAACACAAAACGCAGGAAGATATTCATATTGGAACAGCACCCAACTAGAAAAATTCTGAAAACAAACCTTAGTATTTCAGAGAAGTGGTTACTGCAAATCAATGAAAACCAAAAGTTTCAAGTGTCGGCCATGCACACTATCCCCTTCAACAATGAACACCTCATGTAACTGAGGGAATAACCTCCCAATCTGAGTCCCTGTCTCTGTACTTATCCAATGGTGAGGCAAATTCCAAACCTGCACCCAAATCTACACCCTCAAGAAATTAGGATCAAGACTAGTAACCATCAGCGCCCACTCCCTCAACACCAAGTACTATCGGTTATATGTGATAGGATTTAATTTGT
Organism: Gynochthodes officinalis; assembly: GCA_020080225.1. Taxonomy (NCBI): domain Eukaryota; kingdom Viridiplantae; phylum Streptophyta; class Magnoliopsida; order Gentianales; family Rubiaceae; genus Gynochthodes; species Gynochthodes officinalis. Next base: position 16,557,167 of record CM034620.1, read on the forward strand.
TACCATTTAATAGGAGCAAAACTATGATGATAATGCTTTATTTGGTATCAAATTGGCTAATTTAAAGTGTTTTTTGTACAAGGGGTGAAGTTGATAGACTAAAGTGAAAAGATAGAATTTAATGGAGATTTAGAAGATTTTTGGAGAAGCACTTCTTGAGCCAAAACAGAAGACTCTTTTGGATTAAGCTTGCCCACGCTTTAAAGGATGAAGTCTTGGAGGTGAAACTCAAAGAAATGCACGTGACCACGTCTTGAACTAAGATAAAGAACCGATGAGCTGAAATTTCAAGATTTAAATTTGTCTTTTAATTTCAACTTTTGTAATTCAAGTTAGAATGGATTGGATGACATTTGATAGGATTAGATAGGATAGGATGGTTGGTTGGATAATTAGTTAGGAATTTAAGGTTTAAATACTTAGGATTTGTTGGAGAGATTTTAGGAAGTCTTTAGGAAACTTGTTAGAGAAGAAGGCTATAAATAGGAGGGTTAGTGAACTTGGAGGACATAAATCTTTCCTTTAATTTTCTGCAGAATTTTCCCTTTCTTTTGTACTTCTCTTTCTTTTTAGAATAAATTTAGAATAGTTTTGCTACCATGAGTGGCTAAACTACTTCCATTCCGTTCCAAGGGGTGTTAATACTAATATGTTTAGTGAGGTTTTGTTCATATTTTCATAATCTTTTGCATTCAAGTAATCATTATTTCTTGCATTATATTTTTATGGATTTTGAATGATAAATAAATTGACAACTTATTTGCATTCTTCTTTCTATAGCTATCTATTTGTTCTTGATCCGTAATTGTCCGGAACAATTAGTCCAAGTAGCACTTAAATCTTTTTGCATGTGTAAAGTGACAGTAATCATGCATTTATGATTTAAAGGGAATTAATGATACAAAGATTTTCAATTGTAGCTATCTCAATTGTTGGTTTTTGTTTTAACTGTTTTCAAGGTTCTTAGTGCTACTACCAAATGATATGGAACGCTATCGCTCCCAGTCATTTGTTAGTAAGGTTTGTTGTGAATGCTAGGTTCAAACAAATAAAATAGGAAAACTCAAAATTTTGTCATGGCTATCCTGCGAAATTTTCGGTTAAATGCTTGAATAAAAAGGTGTTTTTAGAATCCTATGATCTAGATATATTCGGTACAACTACATTTCCTTGGATCGGAGTTTGGTAAGATTGAAGTATTTCTTTTACATATTTCTAGTAATTTCTTTTATAATTTTCCTTTATTTATTACTATTAGAATTGGTATTAACCTTCTTCTTTTATTTTTTTTTTCTTTTCATCTCAAGTGCTAAAAACTCCCCTCAACACATAACTCCTTGTGGGATTCGAACTGGTCCACTACTAGTACAAATCAATTGTAGTTAGTTGAAGATCTGAATTAATTTTGGGGGCTTCGACAACCCGACCAATATGTCCACTCTCTCCCTGCCACAAACCTTCCTCTTATCTTCCAAGGTATGGAAAATTAACTGAAAGAAGTTAACTCCCAGCTCCTGAACTTGAAACAGATGGCTCACTGGCCAAACCACCTTCATCATACTCCTCAGTCCCAGCAAATTAACTGGTTTGTCCCCAAAAATCCTTCCCAGCAAGCTCCTCCGACCCTCTTGTCCAGATTGTACATCAGCTTCCACCAAAGCCACCCCTCCCCCCTCCACCGCTGACAGCTGAAGCTGCTGCACCAGCTGTGACACCTCCATCTCCCAAGGTTCAGACTCCCCCATAGCCATCATCTCACCTGCAAGACAACCTCCACCACAATAACTTGGTACCAACAGGAAATTAAGTTCTGAAGACCAGAGATGAACTCCAGAACTCACCTACCACGACTCGTACACACAGTCGCACCGTAAATCACACGTAGAAAATGAGAGCGTTTCCACGTGCACAATTTTTTCCACATAGCCTTTCAATTACTTTCCTAGTTTTTTTTTTTTTTGTTTTTTTGTTTTTTTTTGCTTAGTACTTTCCAACTCCTAATCTAATAGCCTCAAAGGAGTGGATTGTGCCATTCTTCAAAAAACTTGGCACTAAAGTTCCAGAACTAATGAAGGATATATCGATACATGGATCTTTTCATGGTTACTGTCTACATAAAAGGAAATCAAAGTTGAGAAAAATGGTGAATCATTTTTTGAAATATTTAGGGAATCAATAAAAGATATTGAAACTATAACTGAATAAATGTATGAACGGGAAATATGTATAGTTGATGCAACAACTCTTGTAGAGAAAAGAGCCAATGTTCCATTAGTTTAGAGCAGCATTATTAATAGCATGGTGGAGGGCAAGTAAGTATGAATGTTATTGCTCATAATTTTGTCTTTTTGAATATACTACATCATAAATTACAATTTTTCACTATTAAAAGTAAGTAAGAATGTCATTGCTCTTATATATATTTATAAAATATTTAAATGTGTAAGTTTTAGTTAATAATTTTTTGTATACTAGTATACAACACATTTTGCTTTAAACAAAAAATAAATTGAAATAAGGAGTGTACGTAAATAAATATATATTTGTGTGTGTATATATAGTGTAAAGGATTGACTTCAATTAATACAATGATTTAGTTTCATTCAATTAGTACGATCCACATTATTAATTTTATTCAATTAGTAAATGAGTAAAAATATTTGTAATTCATAACTATAAAAAATATTTTCAATATAATGATATTCTTTGTTCTTGAAATATAAAAAATTGTAAGAATTACATTAGTGTAGTAAAAAATGGAAAAATATAAAAGTATATTTATTTAAAAAAGAAGCAATGAGTTTAAAAATAAGAAACAAAAAATATATATATTTTGCAACTTACTTTTTTATTTTGGTTTCCATCTATTGACATGATTTACCCTAGACACGTGCAAATTTTGTGATTGAATGAATTAAGTATCATTTGAATTGAATATATTAAAAAGAACAATTAGAATTGAAATTGTAAGTTAACATAAAAAATGAAATCAAATTAAAATTTTACAAAAAAATAAAATAAATTGTGCTATTTCTCCTAATTTAAAAATAAGAAACATAAAAAGGGAAAAGGGAAAACAAACCTTATGGACGGTTTCATCAAAAAGTCCATTTGATTTTACAAAATCAATGTTTGGGCTATTTCATCAAAAAGTTCCATTTGGGTCCAAAAAATCAATGGTCTAGATAAATTTTGGTTCTAACTGAATTCAAATCGAAAAGCAACCAAAATCTGAGGCTTTGTTTGGATTGTTCTTATTTGAGAAAAGTTGTATTGGAATGTGTGAAAATTTTGGTGGGTATTTTTTGATAAAAAAAAGTATTTTGGAGGGAAAAATAAGAGAAATTTTTTTTAAAAATTATGTGAGAGGAATTTGAGTGGGAAAATTTGAATTTTAAATTTTGAAATAAAAATGTATTTGGATAGTTTGTTTTTATTTGAGAATTTTCTTATTTGCAAATACAAACTCAATTTCGATTGGATCCTTTTCAAACTATTCATACTTAGGTTCAGTTTCATTAAATTTTTTAAAAAATAAGCAATAAGAAGAAATTGAATCAAATTAACCAAAAATTCGAGAAAATTGACATATAAATACCCCCTACCTCAAATGCATCAAATGAAGGTACCCTTATGAAGGAAAATTGTGAAAGTTTAAAGTAATTGGTTAGTGTAGTTCAAGTGATTCTATAGCAGTTGAAATGCCAAAGTCTTAATAGTACAACCATATCAACTTGTCTTTGTTAATTGTCACTTTATCAAACATGCTCCTATTTGTTTACCTTAAAATTTTTTAAACCACTAAAGAATTTTTTTTCTGAATTTTAAATGAATTATGAGACAGAAAATGTAACCAAGTTCCATGATGTTTCAAATTAATGCGCTTACCCTCCTCCCCCTACATCCACACCCTCCCAAAAAGAAATAAAAAAATTGATGTTCACAAGATGGATTTTTTACATCAATATTACACTTTTTAATAAGAATTAAAAAAATATTGATCTTTTTAAAAAAGTTTCAAAATTGCTGAAGTTGATATCTCTAAAAAATCCAAGTCGATTTATCAACTTTTAATCAAGGTGAACACTAGTTAAGGACGATGGAAAAATATTTTTAAAAAATGTGATTTGGTAGATCAAATTGATTGGACAATTACTTCACCATTGTCTAAGGTGGACTAGAAAAAGAAAGAATGATTCTTTTTCAAAATTATGAGAAAATCAATGGTTTTATTTTTATACAAGGAATACAAACCAAAGACTTGTTTGGAATGGATAGTTGATTCCAAAAATGATAAATTTGTTTTGATTGAGAAGAATCTAAAGATTATGATTTAGCTAAAAACTTTGGGTTGAGTTAAAATTATTTGGTGATATTGAAAAAGAAGAAGAAATCATTGATTTAGAGGAGCAACAAAAAACCAGCGATGTAGTTGAAAGTGAGTTTGATTCTTTATAGCCTGAATGAAGTTGGATGACAAAATAAAAATTTATGAGGACACTTTTATGGAGGTTGATTCAATTAATTGTGTCATAGAAAATTTAGAATTGAAACTTTACGAATCGCAAAAGATTTTTGAGTTGGATTTTTGGGAATGGAGTCTCAGATTCATGAGAATATTGTTGAGATTGAGGATCTTAGTGAAAAATATTGGTTTGAGTGTAAACAAATAAATTTGTATCAATTCAACAAAGGTTGTAAAGATCTAATTAAAATTTCTTTAGAGTTAAAATATCCTTCAACATTGGGTGTGAAGAAATAGGAAGACTAATTACAAGTTGTGGAACGTAATTCATACGGCATTAGAAGTTCGAAAGAATTTCAAACACGTAATGATATTAAAATAACTTTTATAACAAGGTTTTGGTTTAAAAGAGTTAGTGTAGAAATTTTAAGCAAAAAAATTTAAAATATCAATATTTTTTTTAATTTTGTGTAAAAATTGTAATATGGTGCTAAATAACTCAATATTTTTCATCTACTTTGGAAGATCTTATTTTACCAATTATACCTGTAAATATAGGTTCATACGGTTTTGTCTAAGTTATCAATAATACAATTTTATCCTCTATAACATAAGAATATAGAACAAATGATACCCTTGTCAATAAAATTTATTTTTACCTTCGATATGTATGGTTTAAGGCTTTAAGCTCGTGATGGTGATGGACAAAATTAAATATAACATGTACAAAAGACTAAATATTTTATATATTGATTGCATTATAATTTTTCATATAGCAAAAAAATCAATATTCTATTTTGATGAAACTTTGGCCGACAAAAATTATACATATAATTCCTCCTAAGAGGTAAATATGGCACAGATTTTGCTAAATATGCACACATTAAAACTATTTTAAACTTAAGTAGAGATACATCAATTAACAAACTATTCATTCATGGACCTAATTCACTTTAGCTTTGCCGTCACTCAAAGGGCAAGTTGCCTCCCATGGCTTCCTACAATCCAACTTAAGAGAGAAAAGGTGCACTATGATTGAATTAATTCTTTTAATTAGTTTTCCCATGTTGTTTAATGGCGTAGTTCAATTAGTGGGAGCTCAACTTCCTGGTAAAGCTAAAAGTCTGTGTGCTCTTCATTACACGACAATGCTAAGGATTTGAAGTGAATGAAACTTTTCTCCTTTTGAAAGTTTTAACAACTCCTACTTGCCGTTTTCAACTATATATTATTAGTACCCATTTTCCCTTGGACCATTTCATTACTAGACATAATCTTCCATCAACTTGCATGATTAATGCTTTGCTTGTGATTATATAATTGACACCTAATATGAACTTTTCATGTCTCTGAGTCAAGAAAATATTCAATGTAGTGATTATGAAGGGAAAAATTCTAATATTTTGGGTATATTATTAAATATAAGGGATTAAAAAGATACAATCAAAATTTTTTTCATGATTAATTTGGTGCATGGAATAAGAAGGTGCGACATACAAAGAATTGCAAATCCCACCTGTTTTCTGGCTTCCTCTCCTAGTTTCTGCCTATAAATATGTTCATGCAGCTAGCTAAGTGGGGCAAAAACAAAGCTCACAATTACTATGAAGTTCAATCACTCGCTTTATTTCGTTGCAATAGTCGCAATCTTAGTCTCATCAGGTAGATATAAACCTTCTTCTTTTTCTTCACAACAAGCTTTCTTATTATCTTATCATGAATTAATTACCGTAAACATAAGGAGCATAAATTTTGTATTACAAATGAGGAAAAAAAATCTATGCATTAGAGAATCTAATATAACTCAATGGTTAAGCAGCTTTGTCTCTCGTTTTTCTTAACAAAAATTTAGTTCTCACCATCTTCTATTCTTTTTTTTCCTCCCATTTCTTACTTTCCACCCTTCACTCTAATTACGATAGAGTGTTCCTTACATTCATGCTTTTCTTATGACAAAAGTTAGGGAAGAAATTTTATCATGAATGGAGTGCTTAACTCCCTTTTTTTTAATTTTTTTTTTATATAAAATATCTAGGTACAGGGAACATCATCAAAGTTGAGAAATCCAAAAAGACAGGAAGATGCATAGAAGTGATGCAAGGAGCTGGATGTAATCTTTCATCTTGTAAGCAGCAGTGCTTGGAAGAGAAGAATGGGAATGGAGAGTGCTTATTCAAAGTGCACGAGCGTTACCAATGCACGTGTTTCTTTTCTTGTTGAAAGTTTGTCATGTTTTTGGATTTGATGCAAAAGAGAACAAGAGTTCCATTATCACTCGGCTTTTCTCTCTTCTTGTTTCCTTCTTCACTGTCTTAAAAAAATATGTTTGTCATGTTTTCTTCTGGGAGATATTAGGGATTATGTAATCCATGAAAATGTTTTCCAAATAATAAATGTATAATCTATTCTGTTCATCTTTCTCCGGATTAACAGTTTTTTTCTTCTTTTTTTGAAATTTTTTTTTCACTCTTTAAGGAGGATAATCATTCACGCGCCATATGTTCTAGATTTGATTAAATTATATATACAGGACATTAAAGAGATAGGGACATATTCCTGCATCACGCAATTATTTAGTAAATGGTTGAATATTTTCACTTGAATTTTCTATTGTCAAAGCTTGTTGGTGGATTAATTTATTCAATACGATATATATATTCGAGAAGAGTGATCATATCCTGGACGACTATTCTCTGTGATTTTAATAATTGCTACCGTGATATCCTTGTAATTTTAACTCATAAAAATCATCAATTTAGGGAGGCTAAACAAATTTTACCATCGCGACACATAATATTTAGTCCTTTCTAACTGAAAAAAATTCAATTAGACGTACTCATTGATAACTTCTTTTTTTTTTAAACGATAGTATATTAAAAGGCACAATGGCAAATGCACAAGCCACGAGAGCGTAGAGGGTTTCTTGGTGTCGCTACTGAAGACAGCGCTATAACCCACGAAAACAAAAGCCCACAAAGGGGCAAAAGTCCCAAAGGGCAACCCGACGAGCGGGAAGAAAAAGAAAAACAAAAACAAAATAAACACGCACTAGACGGAAAGGGTTGACAACCTAAACGACCTAAGTTCAACCGAATTTAAACCCGCACAAGACGGGAAGGTTTAAGACTTGGACAATCTAGGAACAACCCAAAGTACCAAAATACAAAAGCCCGGTTATATCGGGACACTAATACTATACACAAGTGATGCTACGCATCCCAAGTGGCCCACTACTAAGGGCCTGTGGTGTAAGAAACTAGAACTTAATCTTTAACTCGTACCTCAAGCCGTGGCGTGAATCCAACCTGCAGACGTTGAATAGTGTTGCCCCCCAACCACTGCTGCAAGCGTTGAATAGCCAGATAGATCTGTTGCCCCCCAACTACTGCCGCAAGCATTGAATAGTTAGGCGGATCTGCTACTACCGTATGGAGAAACTGCAGCACCAAAAAAAAAATCATGAACAGTAACACTGTTCATGAACAGTAACACTGTTCATGAACATTGAAATTCAAAAAAAATTTACTGTTCCATGAATAGTAAAATCATGAACGTTGAAATTCAAAAAAATTACTGTTCCATAAACAGTAAAATCATGAACGTTGAAATTCAAAAAAAATTATTGTTCCATGAACAGTAAAATACTGTTCATGGAACAGTAAAAATCGCACCATTTTCGCACGTTGGTTCGCCTGTAGAAACAGTAATTTTTTCTCTCCAACGGCCTTCCGGCAATCGCACCCGAATCCGGACTCTATTGAACTTCCATTGATAACTTGTTGAAAGGAAAATTATTTAAAGGTTTTAAATGATACTAACAATCTCTCAACTTGGATTAAAAATTGGATTTGTATTGGATTTTTACGAAGTCCCTAGTAAATACTTGAATTTGACAATTTTATTTTTTGTTGGTTTTTTGTTCAAATTTAGAGGAAGTGATTCATGTAATGCATATAAACATATAAGATGTAAATGAAAGGAGATTTTTGTTGATTTACACACAAAAAAAAAAAAAAAAAAACCAGTCTTAACAGGAAGTTCCCCAAAACTTTTGTTTTATTTATTTTTTAATGAGGCCAATTTATTGAATCTCTATATTTTGTTTTTGTTACTAAGGAGAAGGAGGCCTAAGTGAGAAGACGAGTGTACCACGAGAGAAGTAAGGAAATCAATCTTTTTCTAATGTATAACATGGATTTGTATTCTCATATTTCTATCGAAGTAAATCTTTGCTCATAAGAGAAGAGGGTAGAAAGTTATAAATTTTATCTCAATAGGACGTGTATATCCATTATTATGAAATTGATAAACGAATTAATTATATATGATTAGAATTATCATTATCTTTTTTTTTCGGAATAGCAAATCTTGTAGGTGTTCCTAAGGAAAGGCATTAATCTATGGTTGTATATATGTTTGAATTTGAGCAAAAGACCAATTAAAATTAATTTATTATGCTAAGGATTTGATAAGAACCTTTTGAAGATTGAACCACATCAAAACTTTTGCCAAAGATGAAGGATGATTAATATCATTTATAGCTAAAATTAAAATTTTCAATTGTAGTTAACTTTTTATAGAAAACAATTTACGATGCCATATTAATGCATGCATGCAAAATATAATACTACTACATGACAAATAGTTTATGAATTTCTTAGGGGCCCTAGCATGAATGTCCTTGAACTTAGACGATGCTTTCGCAAAGGGCCTTGAGATGAGATGAGATGAGATGAGAAAAAGCAGCTTCATGGGATGTGCTGCTGATGATTTAGCCTTCAAAATCCTTCCGGGAAGCCTTGCGACGGGATCCCTAGAGCTTTATCAATGTGAAGCCCTAATATAAATAGACAGAGGAGAACAGTGTTTGAGCCAATGGAACATATTAGCAAATTGATTTTGGATGGAATCAAATTTGTAGAGCTTAGAATCCGACCCCATTCGAACTATTCACATCTTTTTAATTAATTTCCCATTTTTTATTCAATGGGATGGATGAGATCACCCAGATCAATCCCAACTGCAGAACTGAAAGAGGTAAGCGGTGGAGATAGATATGGCTATCTACAGCGTACGTGTGTATTTGTGGTTGAAATATATGTCTGAGCGCTGGTCAATTTACAAACTACCTGTGAAGTTACAAAAGTAAACTACACTAACCATCCATTTCCTGAGAGAAGGAAAGAGCAGAAAAAGTAATAGCAAACATATAGCATGAGATTTCATCGATTCCATAGCATGCTATACTGGGCTCTCCAAATTCATCATTCATAGCAATGGAAATTTTGACGTTCAGAAAATTTTATGGTCTGAATACAGCAGTAAAAATCAATTGAAAACTAACCATGGAAAACACAAATAGAACCGGAGGTCACCTGAGAACGTTGTATGTTAGGATTGAAAAATTAAATATCTAGAAAATTTAGGGGTAGAAAACTTTTTCATTTAGAGAAAATAATTTAAAAGAATTATTATTTATAAAAGAATAAGGTCGGATCACTTTTTATAATAAGGCAATCTATCAACTACAATAATAAATCTTTATGGTCTTTCATTTCTTCCAAACATACCTTTAAATCCTGTGGCTTTTGTTTCCACTCCTGTTACTCTCACTTACAATTCAAACAAAACGAAAACACATGTATAGGAATTTCTGTCGACTTAATAAAGGGGCTAAAAGAGTTTACTCATTTCTTTTCTTTTCTAATATTGTTGCATGCAAATTAAAGAGATTATTTGCTACTTTGGTTATGCATAAGTGTCAGCTATATATGTCTACATTACTTCTATTAAATCAAAACCTTGTTATAAAAGTTATTTTGATATCATTAAGTGTTTGAATTTCTTTCAGGCTTCTAATGCCGTATAAATCACGTTCCACAATTTGTGACTAGTCTTCCTATTTCTTCACAACCAATGTTGAAGAATATTTTAACTCTAAAGAAATTTTAATTAGATCCTTACAACCTTTGTTGAATTGATGCAAATTTATTTGTTTACACTCAAACCAATATTTTTCACTAAGATCCTGATCAATCTCAACAATATTCTCATGAATCTGAGACTCCATTCCCAAAAATCCAACGCAAAAATCTTTTGCGATTCTTAAAGTTTCAATTCTAAATTTTCTATGACACAATTAATTGAATCAACCTCCATAAAAGTGTCCTCATAAATTTTTATTTTGTCATCCAACTTCATTCCGGCTATAAAGAATCGAACTCACTTTCAACTACATTGCTGGTTTTTTGTTGCTCCTCTAAATCACGTCAAGTTTCGATCAAATTTTAAATTTAATTCTTGTACCTTTTGGCCTCTCTTGCTACAAAATCACGTCAAGTCTTCACATAAAGTAATGAAATGTGATATACTCTACTATTGATATCTAACAATTTGATGTTGCTGTATCTAATATCACTTGTTAGGATCAAAAAATTAAATATTGAGAAATTCGGTGGTAGAAAACTTCTTCACTTAAAAGAAAATAATTTAAAAGAATTATTGTCTATAAAACAGCAAGATCGTATGACCTTTTATACAAAAGAAATCGATTGGCTTTTATAACTAATAGGGCAATAGACTTACAAAATAATGAGTACATTCTATCAACTACAAAAATAAGGTCGTGTTATCTTTAAATTCTTCTAAACATTTCATTAAAATCGTATGGCTTTTGTTTCTCACTCCCGTCTTTTACTCTTAATTACAACTTAAACAAAACCAACATTCACACATATATATAGGCATTTGTGCCGACTCAATAAGTCTGCCAAAGGGGGCAGCAAAATTAATTAAAGAATGGAGGAAATTCAACAAATAGCGCTGCCGGTGCTGGGAATTGTTGCAGCAGCTGCTGTTACGTTCAGTGCAGTAAGCTTGGCTGAGCTCTGAGAGGTAAGCACTAGGTGTTCTCCTACCTAATCCCTTTTGTGATCCCATCTATTCTTTCAAATGAAATGAACGTAGAACTTAATTATTTAGCCCCCAGAGCTCCGGAAATGATTGTCATTGATGACGGTGTGGTGTTCATCGTGTTTCACCCTTATGCAGAAATCATTCAGAGACTTGGAAGAGCCCGATAAATCCTCTAGTGGTAATGCTGGATTTAGTCCATCTTTGAGTTCGAGATACAGACGGGCAAAGGAGAATTGCTAAGAAAGATGCCAACAATCCTTCCAGAAATGCGTGATTTTACTTTCATTATGTTTGTATCTTACCTATTTCAGTTTCATTATGTTTGTCCCTAAAGCTTCGTTTCTTTCAGCTCATCTTCCCTTACCTGCTTCTTTCATAGCTTCATTTCTTTCAATTTATCTTTCCTTACCTGCTTCTTTCATTCAGCTACAACTGCTGTCTCTGTTCTGGTGTAAACCCATGATATCTCTCATTCATTCACGCTTGATCTCAAATATCCAACTGTTCTGAGTAAGTCTTTTACCCTGCGGACACCATTTCATATGGATGCCCCTGATGAATGCGAAATTTGGCACTTAAAACTTTTTGTCTCATTGGAGACCACAAGTTTTGCTTCCTATTTGGACTTTGCATGCCAAAAGGTAACATCATGAGGTTGGTGGTGAATGGAATGTGTTCCAGTCAGATGGGTAATATCCAATTAGGAGTTATTTCCCCAAATATTAATTCAAAAAAAATTAAATAAATATTTTTTTTTTCTTCATTTTCTATAGAAATCGGTTTTTGAAAAACCGACTTTAAAGTTGGTTTTTCAAAAACCGATTTCAGTACAAAATTTACTCCCCCACTTTTTCCTTTCTTTTCTTCCTTCTTTTCTTCCTCATTCCCTCTTTTCTTCCTTCTTCCTTCTTTTCTTCCATTTCCGCCTACTGCTCCTCCAATTTTTTCCTTGTTTTCATAGATCCACCCCATTCCCACCTTCTCCTCCCTCCCCCACCCCAAATCCAGCCCTCTTGCACCCTCCCCCGCCCCCTCCTTGGAGCAACCTCCAACCGAAAATATATATATATATATATATATATATATATATATATATATATATATATATATACAACACTCAAGTTCTTGCCCCATTTCTTTTTTAAAAGGTGAATTACCATTTATTTTTTACAATTTTTATGTTAAATTTGATGTTAAATTTTTATGTTGGTTTATTTGTTAAAATTTGATGTTAAATTTGTATGTTGCTTTATATGTTAAATTATGTGTTACATTTGTATGTTATTTTATATGTTATATGTTAAATTTTATTTTATATGTTAAATTTGTATGTTAAATTTTATGTTAAATTTTATATTAAATTTGGATGTTAAATTTTATTTTATATGTTTAATTTTATGTTAAATTTGTATGTTAAATTTTATGTTTAATTTGTTTGTTAAATTTGTATGTTATTTTATATGTGAAATTTTATGTTAAATTGTTTTTTGTGTTTTAAATTTTATCTTACATTTGTATGTTTAATTTTATGTTAAATTTGTATGTTCAATTTTATGTTTAGTTTGTTTGTTAAATTTGAATGTTATTTTATATGTGAAATTTAATGTTAAATTGTTCTTTATATTTTAAATTTTATATTACATTTGTAAGTTAAATTATATTTTATATGTTAAATTTTATGTTTAATTTGTATGTTTAATTTTATGTTAAATTTGTATGTTTAATTTGTTTGTTAAATTTGTATGTTATTTTATATGTGAAATTTTATGTTAAATTGTTTTTTATATTTTAAATTTTATGTTACATTTGTAAGTTAAATTATATTTTATATGTTTAATTTGTATGTTTAATTTTATGTTAAATTTGTATGTTCAATTTTATGTTTAATTTGTTTGTTAAATTTGTATGTTATTTTATATGTTAAATTTTTTTTTATATTTTAAATTTTATATTACATTTGTAAGTTAAATTATATTTTATATGTTAAGTTTTATGTTTAATTTGTATGTTTAATTTTATGTTAAATTTGTATGTTCAATTTTATGTTTAATTTGTTTGTTAAATTTGTATGTTATTTTATATGTTAAATTTTATGTTAAATTGTTTTTCATATTTTAAATTTTATGTTACATTTGTAAGTTAAATTATATTTTATATGTTAAATTTTATGTTTAATTTGTATGTTTAATTTTATGTTAAATTTGTATGTTCAATTTTATGTTTAATTTGTTTGTTAAATTTGTATGTTATTTTATATGTTAAATTTTATGTTAAATTGTTTTTTATATTTTAAATTTTATGTTACATTTGTAAGTTAAATTATATTTTATATGTTAAATTTTATATTTAATTTGTATGTTCAATTTTATGACTTAAAATCTATTAATTAGTTATCCTATATTGATAAAAACTTTATTTGTAGTGAAAAGGAAAATAAGTTGAACGAAGAACATTTTTGAGGATCGAAAAAACCGACGAAGGTAAACAATTTATATATTATGATTGTGATTTGACGTTAATTTTGTTTCAAAAGTTGTTAATTATTGATAGAATTATTTGAATTGATGTTGGAAATTTCGTTGTGAATAAAGTTTGGTGATTTTTTGATTTGGAATGATTGGGATTGATTATTAATTTCATTCACTGAATTACCGATTATTGGAATAGTAAGTGTTGAATAGTGGAGTTGATGATGTAAGTTAAAGAATGGTGGTCAGATTTGATGAATATACTGCTTTATGTTGTTGGGAAAATATTAGGTTATGAATGTATGGGAAAATGTTAGTTGTTTACTTTTGTGAGGTGGTGATTTAGATTGATTTTTATTGAGTTTTCTATTATTGGAATAATAAGTTGTGAATAGTACTACTGATGATGCTGAACAAAGAATTTATATTAGATTTGTTGAATATAATTGTGAATGTTGTTTGGACGTACAAACCAGCAAAATATGGTTGGTTGTTTACGTTTGTCTGGGCCTGATTTGGCTTTATTTGGATTGATTTGAAATTTTATTCAATTAGTTTGCTCTTATTGGAATAATTAGTTCCAAATAGTGGTGTTGATGATGACAATGAAAGGATTGTGGTTGGATTTGACGAATATAATGCTTTATGTTCTTAGGAAAATGTTTGGTTATGAATGGATGTGAAAATGTTAATTGGTTACTCTTGTTAGGTTTTGATTTGGATCGTTCATGATTGTTTTGGATCGTTTTGGATCGTTTTGGACCGTTTTAGATTGTTTTGGATTTTAGCCAATGAGTTTGCTATTATTGGAAGGATAAATTGTGAATAGGGGTGTTCATGGTAATGATTAAAGGATTGTGGTTGGATTTGATGAATATAATGCTTTATGTTGTTGGAAAAATGTTTGGTTATGAATGGATGTGACAATGTTATCTGGTTACACTTGTGAGGTTTTGATTTGGATTGATTTTGATTCTTTTGGATCGTTCTTCATTGTTTTGGATTGATTTGGAATTTTATTCAATGAGTTTGCTCTTATTGGAATAATAAGTTCCAAATAGTGTTCATGATGACAATGAAAGGATTGTGGTTGGATTTGATGAATATAATGCTTCATGTTATTGGGAAAATGTTTGGTTATGAATGGATGTGAAAATGTTAGTTGGTTATTTTTGTGAGATGATGACTTGGATTGAGTTGGATTGTTTTGCCTTGTTTTGGATTCATGTGGCATTTTAGTCAATGAGTTTGCTATTGTTGGAATGATAAGTTGTGAATAGGGGTGTTGTTAATAATGATTAAAGGATTGTGGTTGGATTTGATGATTATAGGGCTTTGTGCTATTGGGAGAATGTTAGGTTATGAATGGCTGTCAAAATGTTAGTTGGTTAATTTTTTTGTCGCAGGAGTAATTCCATAAATTTTTCAACACCCATTACTTAAATAACTTTGAGTCCTATATTAATGTCTGTTTTATGTTATTATTGATGGCATACACAATATAGAAATGGGCAAGGATCGAGTGAGGCTTGTGTTATACTGGGATGGAGAAATAGTTAGTTGCCCGAACGGCTCCGAATACAGTAATTTGCCAAAACGGTTTATTGCTGTTGATCAAAATATTAGCTAGTCCGAACTTTTGAGAAAATTGCATCAGGCTACTGGAATGGATGGAAGCCAAGTTAGGATGAAATTAATGTGCCGTTATCCTATTAGCATCGCTAGTAATTCAATAACATACATACCTATTCCAGTGGATGATGATGATACGGTGAGGGAGATGTTGTGCATTCCAACCACATGTCCGAGTTTTAATGCGGTTGAATTGTACATAAGTTACGAATCCGGCCCAGATGCCTTTTGTTCTGAGGACAATATGTCAGTGGTTCCCCAAATAAATGTTGGGTCATTCACACAACTTCTACAAAGTAGAGAGGGAGAATGGCTTCTTAATGATCAATGGTTTACTTATAGTGCTTTCATATCGAATGATATGCCTTTTCCACAACCTTATTTTGTCCCCAGGGATTCTAGTCGTGGCCCATTTGGCGAGGGTCCAAGTAGGGTCAATCTTAAAGAAGGTCCAAGTCATGCTACATTTAATGTGGGACTAATTGGGGGCAATTACAATGAATGCCCAAGTTGTGGCCAATTTAGTGAGGGTGCAAGTGGTGGTAATTATAATAAAGGGCCAAGTCGTGCAACTTTTGTTGGAGAGCTGCCTAAGCCCGAGCCAATTGCCCAAGCAGTCAATACGTTCACACTAGGGACCACAAGCCAAGATGTAAGCATTCCCTATGATCCCATACATGGATGGATAGACAGGGGTTCAGAATCCTTGGAAGATAGTGAAGAGGAGAAGGGCGAGGGTGGTGGCCATCAGGAAGGAAAGACGTCGCTTCCACCGATTGATGTTTCCCAATTGGATACTGTTGTCGATGATATTCCCTTTAGGACGGACATTGGTGATCCAAAGCTTTCTATGATCGACAAGTTCGATGACTATAGACGACCCGTTTGGATTGATGATCGAACTTCAGAACTAGAGGTTGGAATGGTTTTCCGTACCAAAAAAGAGGTGCAACATGCAGTTAAATGTTGGTCCATTCATGCGTACAGGTACTTCAAAGTGTATGAAAGTACTCCTACTAGCTGGTTTGTCCGATGTCTTTATTATGCCGACAAGAATTGTTTATGGAAGGTTCGAGCAAAGTTGAGAAAGAAACATACATTTTTGGAGATCACAAAGATGCATCTGAAACACACATGCTTCCCCGAGATACAGCCAGAGGACTACCCGAATTTAGATTATGGGATGGTTGGCCGAATGGCTCGGAACAATATTAAGGAAAATGCTTCATACAAGGTCCTCAACATAGTTGAAGATGTGCGCTTATTTGGAGTTAACATATCATACAAGAAAGCATGGTTGGGGAGACGGAAAGCCATTGAACTGGTATATGGTAATTGGGAGACGTCGTACACCATATTACCGAAATTCTTACTTGCCCTTCAGTCGTCTAATCCTGGTACTGTCATTGAATGGCATCACTTTTTAATACGAGAAATACAAGGAAAAGATCCTTATTGTAGTCGGTGCTGATGCAGTTGGGCATATTCTTCCTCTAGCTTTTTCAATTGTTGACGAGAAAAGTTTAGCAAATTGGTCTTGGTTTTTGTATCATTTATCTCGTCGCGTGATTCGTGGCCGCGAGGGAATTTGTTTAATTTCGGATCGAGCGAGAGCAATTTTGCGAGCCGTTGAGAACAACTCTGCATTACAACCACCAATAGGTCACCACAGGTTTTGCCTGCGGCATGTCAAAGCTAACTTTAGTGGGTGATTCAAGAATAATGCTTTGACAAAATTAATGCATCGCGCTACTACTGCACACCAACAGCGCAAATTTGCTCAAATAATGAAATCCATTCGTTCATTGGATGAAAACGCCCATAAATGGTTGATAGATATTCCACTCGAGAAATGGGCACTATGCTATAGGGCGTTATATAGGGCGTTATGTCGGGCAGCAATGGTGGATACGACCGGCATATGTGAACCTATGGGCTTATTACAGGTGTGGACGTGGGAGAGATTACCGTGAATTAGACCGCAACGCCGAAATGTCAGATACCCTCATTTCTTGGTCTACCCCGGCATGCCTTTCGGACCAAAAGCATGCGTGTACGTGTTTCCCAGTTTTTGGTATGGCACATTTGGTTTATTTGAAATTGTGTTTGATCCTCTATATTTTCGTATATTGATTCATTGCAGATGGAACACGGATTTGAGTTTTGGAAATGTCAGATACAATGTGTTGTGTATGTATCGGGATCGGTTGGACTATATGGCCGATGAGGACGTAAGTAGATAACTCATTACTGTTTCGAAACTGTTGCCTCGTTACAACTAAGGTTAGTTCAAACACTGATGATTGTTAATCTTCTTTATTTCACAGTTTATCTAGTAACCGTATCAAGATGGTGAAGGCCTGTACGAGTTGCCTGAATATTGCTTATTTGGCCATGCTATTTGGTGTGCAGCCGTGCCTCTACTCAACTTTGATGTAGTTGAACTACATTTACCAGACCGGATTATGCGGCAGTTTGGCTATATTCAGACGATCCCTCCGACCGTAGACACGGATATGAGGTTGCATCGAGTGAATCTTTGGGGCAGGAAGGGAGTGAACTGGATGTCACGACATGCAGCTTACGTTAACGCATGGAACAACCGAATGGACCGGATTGTGACTGGCAAGCCTTCAACTGGTCCTATGTATTATTTCTCGAAATACATGATCTGGTATCAACAGATTACTCAGAATCTTATCGGTAATCCCGCGCATCGTCTTGCCCAGGGTATGCGCCCAACCACATTGATTGTCTCGTATTGAGTATGTATATAACTTTTAAAGTATTCATATTTAGCATAGTATAAAAAATGTTACGGCTGAGCATTTTTTTATATGCAAGATGAATGTTAGCAGCAAGTGAATGATTTGGCCCGCGATTTCACCAATATAGAGGTAGATTGGCAGGATTGTCGTAGCCCACAAAATTAATTACTGGTCTTTAAGTAATTACAAATTAAAATTGCAGTAGTAGCAGACCAGGTCGAGTCCCAAGGGAACCTAAGTATAGTTCCAAACCTTGAACAATAAATTATAAATAAATAAACATGGGGATTTTTTTTTGAATGATGACTAAACTATGGAAATTTTGAAAATTAATAAAAATAAATATTTAAAACAATAAAAATAGAAAACAACTAGAATTACCAATTAACCGAGTTTCTAATCCAAGGGTCAATATCATTCAATTGCATCACTGATCACAGGTCACAAAAAATAATAATTCTTGCAAATTCAAATATTTAACTTGAAACTTATTAGGACAGCCATAATAAATTTCCGTTTTCCTAAAATAATTGACCGAGCCCAGCACTCTAAATCAAAACTTACCATTAATTGATTGGGTACGATAGCGTTCCATATCAAATTAATGATAGCATTAAGAACTATGAAAACAGTTAAACCAAAATTAAAATACCGAGATAGCTACAGTGAATTAATCTTGTCCCATTAATTCCCCTAAGCTAAGCATGCATATTTACAAACATAAACAATTTTAACTTAGTTGCTACTTGGTCCATTTATTCATGACAATTACGGATCACTGAACTCATGGATAGCAATAGAATAAATAATGAACAATTAAATTGTCAGATTAATTAATCATCAATTATTCATAAAATTAAATCAAGAATTAACAAGTATTTGAATAAAAGCAAGAAAATAAAATTAAGAACAAAACCTCACAGTGATTGCAATTGAAATCAATCTTTCCCTTGAATTAGAAAAGAAAATTTAGCCACTCATGGTGGCATACATGATTGCTGGAATTGTTTAAGAATTTTTGTAAACTGAAACTAAGCTAAAAGAAAGACAAAAAGAAAAGAAGAAGAATGGGAATTGGGGAACAAGAGCACGGCAGTTGCTTCAGGAAAAGAAAAGAATGTGTAGGACTTGCTGTGAAGATGAAGGCTGCACTTGCTTTTATAGATGGCCAAATATCCTTTTCCCTCTCTTTGACCGAAATCAACTTTCTATTTTGCTTAGTCTGGCCGAAATCAATTTCCTGGCCGAAATCAATTCTTTGAATGCTTCTTGTCTTGTTTCCAATTTTGTCTTCTTTCTTTGGTTGACTTCCAAATTCTTCTTCCCGAAAAATCAATTTCTCCATTGCCTTTTCCCATTGAACTTTGACTTTGTGCAACATTTGGTTATTTTCTTTGTCCTTTTCCTTCCTTTTTTTCTGTTTGTTTCCTTTTCCTCAAGGCCGACCGCCTTGCTTCTTTTTCAGTTTTCTTTCCTTGTGCAATGGATTTCCTTCTCTTCTTTGTTTCCCTTTTTTTTTCGTTTCCAATTCTTGAATGCATTCTTTAGGCGGCTGCACCTTCTCTTTATTTGCTTCAATTGTTGCCTTTTTTTTCAACTTTTCCTCCAATTCATCATTTTTCATACCTAAAACAAAAAGTATATTAAAACCAAATATTTCCTCTTAAAATTCAAGTTAATATTAAGGAAATATTAACAAGAAAAAGGAACATTTTAAGCCCTATCATAGATACCAGATTTTGATTGGGAAACATATATGACGTGTCCAACCGTGCTATGACAATGGTTGGAGAAGATCGCCGCCTACAGATGCCATGTGCAAGTTTTCAAGGTGAATTTCAACAATCGCATGCGCGTCCCTCTACGCCTGCTCATCCGTCTACTTCCGGCCGGCCATCTACTTCGGGACGTCCATCTACTTCTGGTCGTCCATCTACGTCCGAACGTCCGTCTACTTTCCGCCGTCGCAATGTTGATGATGATGATCGGATATTGACCGCTAGTATGTTTCTTCATCAGCCCGGTGAGCCATATGAAGAGACACCTGAGATGGACCTATTATCGCAAGGCCGCACTAGTATGTCATCTCAAATGCCTCAATACAATTTGGTCTATGAGCGTCGTCGAAGGCGTCCTCGTCCACAATCACGTATGGATGAATCAATTCCTTTTGACCTAAACGCACTAGAGACGGACGAGAACCCATAGCCCCAACTCCAACCCCAACCCCAACCCCAACCCCCTAGGCGACAACCACGTAGGAATATTAGACAGCCTCCCTGTGGGATTTGATTAATTTTTTTTCCTTTTTTGTAACTTGTTGAAAATTATAAAATTTTTTCTATAACTTGATTAATTAAGTGAAATCTCCTCACTCATTCCAAATGTTATTATAGAAGAAAATACATGTTACGGCTTGAGAGGTAATCTAATCTAAATTGCCATAAGAAGTTGATTTCTTAAATATGCCATTTTTAATGGTCTAAGGTGGGATCCCAAATAGTATTAAAGAACAAAACTGTAAAAAGCATATACGAAAATTTTATATGTCTTCTTACGAAATAAACAGATATAATTATATTATTTTTAATTTAACATTCTCTTATGCATTTCCAAAAAATATAAATAAAATCATCTGTACTAATACGAGTGAAATTTTTGAATATTGTTTATTTAAAAAAAAGAAAATAAATATTGCTAATTTGGGAGTCGTTCATAAAATAGTAAAGTTGCTATCATGGATATCGACTTGAAGTAAAAAAAAATCAATATTTCTTTAATTTTTTAGTAAAAAAATAATATTATGCAAATTAACTCTACTGCTATCCATATACTTTTACCTATTTTGACTAGTTTTGCTTTTATGTGCAATGATTCTTTATATCATTTCATATAGTAAGCCGTACAAGCATGGGAAAGAGTCGAAACACTGGAGCCTATAAGGCTATGAGCCCCACATTGAATTCTGAGAGCCAGCCATCACAAGCTTTCCACGACTTGGGCGAAAGCTTCAGCGGTTTTTCTAAAACTCCATTCTTCACTTTTGGAAAAACCTCCAGTGTACCCTGTGGAATTATCAATGGAAAAAACTTCATGGATAACTTGACGGAATCCTCGGTCATGCTGTCTTTTGTGTTTACCTTATCATTATTTCCTGCTGCAGATGTAAAGAAAGGAGCAGAACTACCAAAAACTAGTTGCGAACCAAAGAGAGATTGTGAAGATGAGATTGAAGCAGACGCTGTGGTAAAAGGGAAAACAGAGCCTGATGATCCACCAGTGGAAGACTTAAACACCAGTGAAGGGGGAGGGGAGGCAAGTTTAGGGTTTTTGGGTTTAGGGATTAGAATTTAGGGTTTAGGGTTTAGGGTTGAAGGTTGAAGGTTGAAGGTTGAAGGTTGAGGGTTGAGGGTTGAGGATTAAGTTTTTAGGGTTTAGGGTTTGGAGGGTTTAGGGCTAAGTTTTCTTTTTCATAAATTGTCTGAAGTCGATATCTAGGATTTCGACTTCAAAGTGGTTATCTGGAATGGTAATTTTTAAAGTTGATATCCCTAATATTGATTTTAAAGTCGATATCTCAAAAATCGATTTCTTTCAAAATAAAATAATTTTTCAATGATATGTTTATTATTGCAAAATAAATTATTGCAAAATTATTGTTCAAAGTTAAATTATTTTCAAAAAAAAATTACTAATATATGGTACAAAAACTAATTAACTTGTAGTTTTAATCAAAAACTTTTGAACAATAATACTAAATTGAAGTGGATATGCAAAATATCGATTATGAAGAATTTAGCTCTGGATAACATTCTTTTCGAATTTGTTAAAATAAAATATGGTTAAAAAACTAATTAACTAGTTTTAATCAAAATAAATGTTAAATAAAATAAATACATTGAAGTCGGTTTTTGAAAAACCGACTTCAATGTCGGTTTTTCAAAAACCGATTTCCATACCAAATAAAGAAAAAAAAAAGCTAATATATATTTTTTTTTGAATCAATATTTGGAGAAATAACTCATCCAATTAGTACTGAATGCGATGAGAGTTATTAGATCTCCATACCCATTAAAAATATCTCTTGAAAATAATTGAAAAGAATGTTAGAAGGATATTATTGTCATAAAAATTTATTAAGTAAGTTATGAAATATCCACAAGTCCTAATGAGAAAAGTTAAATGAATATTTATTTAGTAATATTGGGTAATGTTAAAATAATTAATGATTAATGATAATTTAATTACTTTTTAATTTTTTAAAATATATTTATATCTATTATTAATAAATAAATTTTATTTCTTTATTTTAAAATTATGATAGCCACTAATGGCTGTACTACCACTGAACTGTTGACTGGTCGTCAACTAGAATCCAGTCGGTTGATAGTAGTGGTGACAGCCAACAGGCGATTCGGTAATAGTTCGACCACCAACGATCATCATTTAATTCCTAATGAAAAATTTTAATAGGATATCCCAATACCATCGAGACAAAGCCTTGCTTTTTTTTGTTTAAATTAAATAAATATTGATGATATAGAAAGGATACCCAAAGTGCTAAAGTCGAAATCCAAAATATCGACTTTAGGATATCGACTTTAACACTTTTTTTAAAAAAAAAATTATTCAATAAAACTAGTCAATTATTTTTGTGCCTTATTTTGTTAATATTTGAGTACTTTAGTTATTAAAAAAATTATGAAAATAATTAAACTTTGAACAATATTTTTGCAATACTTTTTTGTATATTGATATTCCGTACTAATTTTTTGAAAGGAGAAAAAGTGTAATGTCTCGATTTCTAACCAGAATGAATGAGTTGAATATTTTGTTCTGTAATCATTATTATACATAACTTTTGCATAATATTTTTCTGCACTTTATTTTGTAACAAACCATAAATATATTTTTATATTTTTATATGCATAAGAAAAAATTTAGTTTTGAAAATTATAATTATATTTTTATTTCGTAACAAGACATAGGAAAAATTGTGTGTCAGACATTTTTTTAGTAAATGTTTGTATATTAATTTTTCACACATGATTTTTACGATTTTTTCTTAAATATTTTTTACAATTTAGGGTTTAGGGGTGCCATGTGCTACCCATCTCCCTTCCTCCCTCGCCCTTATGCATCCGACCTCAACCCTTTCCATCCCTCGCAAACCCCTACCCCCTCACTTCCAATTCAGCCAAATCGCATGAAGAAGTCAATTTAGGTGAAATCGACTTTGAAGTCGATTTGTCTAAATGTGACTTTGAAGTCTAATTTCAGAAAATTGACCTCAAAGTCAATTATTCCAAAGCCAACTTTTAGAAACTCAACTTTGAAATCGCTTTTCCCATACAGTACATCTCATTTTATGAAGTCCATTTGAAAAAATAAAATTCAATTAATTTGTTCAAAATTTTACTATTCGATAATTGAATAAGAAGTTATTACCAAACGTTGTAGGGAAAAATCTGGAAATAGAAAGAAGTTCTAAATTTGAATAAGTTATAATAAAAAAATCAAATTCCACAACGAGACTATCTAATATTCAAGGGAAGGGAGACTACGGCTGGAAGAAAAAATTGGAAGATTAGGCAGCAGACAATGGAGAGAAAGAAGAAAGAAAAATACGCAAATAGATTAGGTTTTTTTTTTTCTTTTTTAAATGGCTTGAAGTCGACATCCTGATATCGACTTTGATATATTGACTTCAATAGAGATAGAACAATTTTTAAAATATCAGTATTTATTTAATTTACATTTATTTAAACAATTTTTTGGAAAAAAAAACACTCCAATACCATCAAATCCCATTCCCATCCAATTTTATAATTTAATGAAAATTATATTTCTCATTTTCAATAATTCTCTACCCATTTAAGTCCCACCCAATTGCCACCCATTTCTTCCCAATTGCCACAACTACACCCAATTGCCACCCATTTCTTCCCAATTGCCACAACTAGTTCCAATATACAAATTCAAATTGTTAAAATGTGTAAGGAGAGAGAGAAATACGAATGGTGCTACAGTCATCATTAATGCAGAATCTATTATTCATACTGGCATAACATATGCCCAACATTCTACTCAGTTGTTTTCTTTACACAGGGCAATTTGTAAAGGGCAATCAATGTTTTTCATCATTATCATCAACTCAAGCTCAATCCCAGCTTCTATTTCTATCGCGCCTTCAGTTCTGCAACCCTCTCTTCAGTAGCCTTCAGTGCCTTCCCGTAGATACTTATCAACTGAACCATATACATGTTTGAAATTATTAGTTAAAAAAAAAGGAACACACGCACACATACACATCTATCGACGTCCACACATCTACCCATATACAATATTAGAAAAAAAAACAGAGAAAGATCTATACATCTCTTGATGTCCAGGCGCAAGAATGTGACATGAACAGCTATTAAAGCAACCAATTTCCATTATTCCAAAGAAGTTATCAACAAACTATATAATCACGTCATTCTTTATGGTCAGAAATTACTCCAAAAAGTAAGAGACAACAAGTATATATTTCCTTGTTAATACCTCATCAACTTCTGCAGGAGTTATGATAAAGGGTGGAGACATCAATATATTGTCACCAGTAACCCGTACTAACATGCCCTGTTTCTGACACTGTGCCCCAAAATATGCAGCAATCCCTGATAAATGAATCACCAAATTTTGTCAACAGAGGGAAATATTAGGCAAATCTAAGAACCTAAAACATAATACATGATGAACCCTAATATCACAACTATATATTTGGAAGATACCCCATTCAGGAGGGAAAGGATCATTTGGTGACTTGTTATCAGTAAATTCTGTACCATGGATCAAACCCATCCCACGTATCTGAAAAGTTGAAAAGGCAAAAGTACAAACAACTAGATTACCAGATCTAATCTTTTAATAATCTTTTGTAAACAAATCCAAGAGCTCTAGCAGAAGTATACCTCTCCAATTATGGGACTGCCAGAGAAAGCTTTTAGTCCATCTTGAAACTTTGGGGCAATTTTATTCACTTGCTCAACAATGTTTCTCTTCCTGCAGATATTTAAACTTATTTATGTGAAGTACTCATTCAGATAAATTCTATTCATCCAAGCTTTTAAACCGATGGTTTTTTTGCCAATCTACTTAACAATCCTTCGATCATATCACTACCAATCATCTGGCCATCAGCTCCTCTCTTTTTTTCTTTTTTAATTATTTCTTTCCTCGTTTCATATCATACATATGGATCTGATGAGATTATGGAGCAAGAAAACAAAATCATACTTGTAAATATTGAGCGCTTCTAACGCAACAGCACATGACACAGGATGCCCAGAATAAGTAAATCCATGTGAAAAAGAACCTAGAAAACAGTGAGAACATTATCAGCAAGAAACATGATTATTGAAAATATTTGCATATTATCAAAAAGAACGCAAGTTCTTACCAAGTTTATTGCTTTGTGAGTATATGACATCTGAGACTTCAGGGCTCACAAGAACAGCTCCAATCGGCATATATGCAGAGGAAAGAGCCTGCAGAGACAATTTTGGAACAAAGTGCATTATTGTCCAACAACAATCGGAGCTACACTTGGGGCTATGCCCCCAATGCTGATAGTCTAATTTTACCTTTGCCATTGAGACAAGATCAGGTTTGATGTTAAACTTGTCACAGCCAAACATTGTCCCAAGCCTTCCGAATGCACATATTACCTCATCCGCGATGAATAGAATATCATATTTTTTAATGACAGCTTGAATCTGTTCATTGCAGCCAAGGAATATTAAAGATGCAACATTGACAAATAATCATTAACTACCTACTTAATGCTTCACAGGCAAATAACCTAATTCTGAAGTATCAATAAAATAAGCGCAATATAAATTTGACAAAGAGTAAACGTTTTAGAATAAATATTTCTAAAGAGGCCAGGTCCCAACTTTAAGACAATATAATTTAGAAAAGCATGTAACATAGACACAAAACCTATCAGTTTTAGGAATTGAACTATTTCCACAAAATAAGGAAGTATTGTTCACATCTAGATAAATATGCCAAGTAAACATAAGCTCAGAGAAAGGATACTCATGCTAGTAGTTAGCGTGTTGACAATTGTAACTTGAGTTGATATTTTAGTTTGCATAATGAACTTACAAGAAAGTACCATTGATTTACTTCATTCTCTTACAACCAAAGTGAATACCAAATTTTAAAAGGTCGTGGCACTTAGTGTTACATCAAATCAACTATTTATTTTATTTCTGATTAGGTGTAGCAGATATGACCAACTCAACAATTTGCACTAATCATATGGTAAATTTAGTCAAGTTTCACATTTGACCATAAGAAGTGACAAAAACCTATTTATTTATTCTTGGTGTTACTGGATTCTGCCTCGTGTAATCTTAAATATATACATAGTTTACTTTCAGCTCTTGCATGGAATTGGAGATTATTCCAAAGAGGTAACATCAAGTGTTCAAAGTTGATGGACAAATTCTAACCAACCTCACTAAATAATCAACTTGATGTCCAATAACCATGAAATGTATTCTTTCTCCTAAATCTCATTATGTATGACAACCACAAAAAATACAAGTTCCAATGCATATATGTGACCAAAAGGTTTAAGAGAGAAAACAAGAAGAAGAAACGCTTACCTTCTCAAAATAGGTTGCAGGAGGGGGGATCACCCCTCCTGCTCCCATGACAGGCTCGGCAATGAACGCTGCAATCTGAAATCACACACTAGTCAGCAAAAGCACCACTTGCTCTCAAAATATCAAACCAAACAACAAAAAGAAGGCTCAACATTTATATAAATCATATCCAATTACCGTCTCTGGTCCCTCTTTAAGGATAAGGTTCTCCAAATTATTGGCCAACCTGGTTGAAAACTCCTCTTCTGTCTCACCTGATATAAAATTCACTGGTGCTTTTTCAGTATCAATGTACAGAGAAGAAAAGATAAACAAGAAGTGTAACCAAGAACCTGGCAGATGATAACGCCAATAATGAGGACAGTCAGTATGCAACACAAATGGAGCCGGCAGATCAAATTTTTGATGCAGAGCAGGAAGACTAGTAAATAATAAAATTCTTTCAGAAAGGATAAACAAAATGACCAAATTGCTAATCATTTGTGACTGGTCATTACCCAGAAAGACTTGCAGCTATTAAAGTTGATCCATGGTACCTGTCAAAATTATTGGTCAATGAAAGCTTAGTAAGACAGCTAAAGTCAAAAGCACAAGAGGCATGTATGAGGGAAAAAAACAGAGGAAAATCCTTAAGCAGTCGGATTACGATTTTGTGCGCGCAATGAATTTCTTCTTGTTTGGCCTTCCAAGCGCATTGTTGTAATACCATACTAGCTTCACCTACAAGAATAAAACACTTGCCTAAAAGTTTCAACTTAATACAACAGAACTGTTGAAAACAAACTTTCAGCTTCAAAACCTGTATTGGACTTCAAGGTCTCAATTGTTTTAATGTAATTTTTTGGCTATATCAACTTAATTCATGAAGATATGATTAGTGAGCAAATGAAGTCCATATGAAAAATGACAGTCACATTCTTCATAGACATCATGCTACAAAGAGATGCAGTGGAATCATAACCCAGCCCTCACTTTTCTGAATAAAGGGCAGCCCTTCCTGCATGTGTGAGGTCCAGGAAAGGGTCAGGCCATTAAAGCTTAATATATGCAGCTTTATCTTATATTTCTATAAGAGGCTGTTTTTGTGACTCAAACCTGTGACCAGGAGCAGCTTTTACTACCGAGCCAAAGTTTCCCTTCCCTCAACTTTCTGAATGTCATCCATTTTATGTGACTAGTGTCTGGGAGAAGCTACATAATTAACTATTTTAGAACTTCTAAAACAAACGTCCAGATTTCCAATTCTAATTAACCTATTGACCAGTGAAGTAAAATGATTCACTCTCAAGAACTAATACCGATGCTTAAACAGATTTATGAATGTAGTAAAAGGACATGGCAATTTTTATAAGCTACTTAACATAACACAAACCTGCGTGTCATTTGCTTCAGAGCCGCTATTCGTAAAAAATGCTTTTGACATTTTTGCCGCGGTGAATAGTTCAATAAGTTCCTTAGCGAGATCCTACATATTTCAAAATGTAAATCAGTATGGAACTAAAAAATATATTAGGTGAAATGACAACATTGTCATACCAATGAAGGTTTTGTTGTGCGATTCCAAAAGGAGTGATAAAATGGTAAGGTATTTAGTTGCTTAGTAGCAGCAGCAACAAGCTGAGGTTCGCTTCCACCTGCAAGTTTGAAAAGATACAAAGGCATCAACTTGAAGGACATACTCCACCATACAAGTTATGGAAAGAGATAAAACTTCGGAGCTTTCGTCGAGGGAGTCCAGGTCTCAAAATTGTCAATCGGAGTATCAGAGCCTAAGGGAAACATTTATATTATACACTGTATTTTTTTTCAGGTCAACTGCTTGGTTCAATCAGTTTGTACCAAGAAAAATCTCCAAGAATGATGCCCATCTGCACTAATGCATCATATTCAATGAGGCAAAAGTTTCAGCTTGCAAGTTTCCAAGAACATTAATGAACAAGGAATAAAAATGTAACTCTAAAGACGCATACCAAACACATTTATATCATGTACAACTTGCAGTAACTTAGTAAGTCTTGAGCCAACTGGACCCAAGTTCCAATTTTAGGATTGCTACATTGGTTTAGGCTTCTCCCCCAAGTATATTTAATTATATGGCAAAATATATCTATATTATCTGGTAAAGAAATGCTACGTTTTACTAATTCTCACATAGGAAATTTTGATCAAAACAAATGCGTGTGTTTCAAGTGTTCAAGGGACAGGATCCTATTACATACAAAGCCTGCACATAGATCCATTCATCAGTAGATGATTTTATCAAGTCAACATTTGGCCATGCTCATTCATTTAATGTATTAACTGGTCATATCATTTATGTATATAGACACAAAACCATATGGATCAAAGACTGAGCAACTTCAAAGAAACTTCTTACGGAACAGTATGGATGGTGACGAGAAGTATCATTCAATAAATTCAAGGGTCGTGACATATCCAAGCTAGGAATGGTGGGAATTAGAAAGATTAGAACCTCCAATGAAGCTTTGCTGGGAAAATGGTTATGAAGATTTGCAACTAGGCCAGAGTATTATGAATGAAGTATGGACAAGTAAATATGGAATGGAATGGAACTTGCTAAAATGCTTAACTTGTATAATGGTTATGGTGTCTGGGGAGGAACTATGAACATGTGGAAGGAGTACATAGGCCATACCTAACATCTAGTGGAAAATGGTTCCAGAAGTAGATTCTGAACAATTTGGTAGAGGGGAAAGAGTACACTTGCACAGGATGCCCCAGCCTGATTCATACTTGCATCTCATGAAGGGGTGACAGCAGCTGATTGTGGCTCAAAGTAGGCAACATAGTGTAGCCTGGAATGTCCTTTTTAGACAAAATTTGCAGGACTATGAGGCTGACCTTGTTCACAGACTTTTGAACATACTATATGGTTTTATGATGGAAGCATAAGGATACATGGGAATGGGGAAAACAAGGTAGTAGGAAGAGGAACAATTTATCGATTGAATACCTTAAAAATATAATTTATGTTCACACAAATAACAACCATATGAGAGTAGCAAACAAATAAAAGTAACATCTGCAGAATACAGGAGATGTCAGATGTCAGATGTCAGTTACTCAGCTCTACATCAGATACTTTATGAGAGCAGTTCTGCTAAATTAATGTACATTTTCTAAACAAATATAGGAATACTTCGCAATCATTGGACAGAATAGTGTTCCTCAGTTTACCAAATTAAAGAGAAAAACAAAACAGATGATGATCTTGGTCCAAGTTATGTGAACACGTACCCAGAGCTGTGCACCATAGACCAGCAAGAGCATCTAGATATTTTTTCCCATTTACATCATACACATAGGAACCCTGTGAATGAGAGGAAGAAAGTTAAACACAAGTTATTTATGCCTAATAATTCTGAAAAACTGAAACCTACTAGCAATCCGTCATACCTCAGATCTTTCAATCACAAGAGGATTCAAATCCGTAGTCTGCCAACCAGCAGTAAAAGGTGCCAGCATATCATGACTCTTGAATCTGTGAAAAATTCAAAAACCGTAGATAAATCAAAGATAAAGACATCAGGAAGGTTTTATGATCAGTAAAGGAATGAAGTAAAAATAGATAAACAACAGAGTTGTGAAAACGTATAAACATATATATACCCTTTGTCACCATCATTCTTGAGCAATGATGCCTCCGTGCCATACCATTTACTTTGAGAGGGTCCCTGAATTATATGATCTAGCAAAGCTCTAACAGCTGACGTAGAGTTTACATGAGAACTGACCTGCAATCGTGATGAAGACAAAAATTGGCGTAAACCACGCAATTGTCCGCATTGGAGGTTAGCATCTAAGCCTAGTACACTCTACAAAAACTAGTACTATACTTACTGAATGGTAAATGTATAAGATTTAGATTGACTGAATTTTGCTGAGTAGCAAGAACAAATAAATAGCTTTGTTAGTGTCATGTAAGTAGGGAATGGAGTAGGAGCACATGACTTCGATGGTTGAAACTAGTCACAGATTTTGTTTTTGATGCCCTTTTAATTACATCAGAGACTGATGCGATTTAGGCCAGAGTCTGACACAAAAATCTGGCAAAATGAAAAGGGATAATCCAAAAAGGTGTAGAATTGAGTGAGAATATTACAGAAGAACATATAGGAATCAAATTGGATAATCAGCCACTAGGTCGTTCTATAAACCAACTCGTAAACCGCAATTAAAGCATTGTATTTTCCGGGTTAGGACTACAAATGAATGAAGAAGAATGAAGAAGGCAACAGAAACACAGAAACACCAGATGCAATGTTCTTGAGTGAAAAGATGAATACAGGGGTCATGCAAATACTTAAAAGCATAAATACGATTAAAGAACAGAAAAGAAACCTGGGATGTGAGGGTGGCTCTGAGAGGGGATCGAATAAGACGATTAACTACGTTGGCCATTGGACTCCCTTCCTTCCTTCCTTCCTTCCTTCCTTCCTTCCCTGTCAGTTGTTTCTCTCTGTTTATGTAAACTTGAGTGGGCAGAGAAAAGAGATGATGTGCACAGAAAGAGTATAGAGTTGGAAGAGAGAGTGAGAGGAGAGGGATATGGATGGAGAAGACAGAGAAATTTAGATATACAAGCAGGTCTCGTTGACCAAACCAACAACAATAATGCAAATCATTGCGGCCAAAATAAGATGATTAAGGCGGCCATGTTTGGATTGTGTTTCATTTGTAAAAAGTTAATATTTTTTAAATAAAAATAAAATATTTTTTTTATAAATTCTTCTCACATAATTTTTTTTAAAAATTATTTTTTCTTCAAAATACTTTTTCTACTAAAAAATTCCCATCAAAATTTTCACATTCTAATAAAAAATTTCTCAAATAAATCACAATTCAAACATAGGTCACTAAATTTTACTCTCTACATTCTATGAAAAAAGTCCACTTTGAAAAAAATTTCTTATCTAAAAAAAAGTTCACCTTTAAATTAATTTTCTAAATATCTTTACTTATAATAATTATTTATACTTAAAATAAAAAAAATATAAAATTATAAAATTATATATTTAGTAGTATATTAAATGAGTTGTATCAAATAACTGATAAAAAATTACATCTTAATTAAAGTAAACTCTTTTTTTAGAATAAATGAGTATAAAAATGTGTCAATTAAGTCACTTCTAAATACTATGTAAGTGTAAATTTGGGCTTTTTATATAAATATTGTATTTTTTACTCTCCCAAAAACACAACAAATGTTTAAAAAAAAAAAGAGAATTGCGGAAAATATGAATAAAAAATTGCTATTGGCCCCCTAAAAAACACAACAGATGATTTTATTTATTTTTTTCACATAAATAAACAATGGCAGCTGCTTCCTCACACAAAATATATCAGTATGGGATCGCAATTAACAAACAAAATTAAAAACAGAGTACTTTATTTTAAAATAATAATATATTTTAATAAATTTTAAAAAAATAAAGGTAATGGGGGAGGAGAATTGAACATATCCGACAAAATTCAATTAAAGTTGACTTTAACATTCCACCAAAAAAAAAAATCTCCAATAAAAGAAAGCCACACACACTCACACCATGTCAGAGACTGATTTTGAGCAATGTGGCCAATAACCCCATACCCAAATAAGCGTTGTGTGCTTTGAGTGTATATACATAACTACTACTAAGTTGTGCTTTCTTATCCCTTATTTGCCTAGAAAACACACCCGTATGTCCATAGCTTCATGTCATGCGAATTCTGTAAATTTCACCATGCGCACACTCATCCATCTCATGCATACGTCTAAACACTCATGTGCCTACCGTACAAGTCTAGTGCATATTCTTGTTCATGTGCATGTCCAAATATGCACAATTGCAAAACTTCACAACATGCATGCAATGCCCCATGGCCCCCTTAGTTTGCTTGCTAGTATTGCATTTATGCCTGCGGGGGGTTCCGTTTTTCTCTTAATAACAGTTTTGGGTATCGCTTTATATGGTTTCAATGAACCAACATTAAATTTTGAAACGTCAGTGAATCAGTTGTATCCTGTAGCCTTGGAAATAATATTTTATATTAGATTTTTTATTGTTTTTGCTGTCAAACCGCCGATTGTACCCTTACACATATGGTTACCAGATACCCATGGAGAAGCACATTACAGTACTTGTATTCTTTTGGCTGAAATCTTATTAAAAATGGGAGCGTATGGGTTGGTACGGATCAATATGGAATTCTTACCTCACACCCATTTTCTATTTTTGCTGTGTTTAGTGATAGTAGGGACACTGCAAATAATTTATGCAGCTTCAACATCTCTTGGCCAACGGAATTTTAAAAAAAAGAATAGCCTATTCTTCCGTATCTCATATGGGTTTCATAATTATAGGCATTAGGTATATAAACAATACAAAACTCAAACATTCATGTGCCTACCGTACAAGCCTAGTGCATATTCTTGTTCATATGCATGCCCAAATATGCACAATTACAAAATTTCACAACATGCATGTATCTCTTGGCCAACGGAATTTTAAAAAAAAGAATAGCCTATTCTTTCGTATCTCATATGGGTTTCATAATTATAGGCATTAGGTATATAAACAATACAGAACTCAAACACTCATGTGTCTACCGTACAAGCCTAGTGCATATTTTTGTTTATATGCAAGCCCAAATATGCACAATTACAAAACTTCACAACATGCATGTAATGCATATTTTTGTTCATATGCAAGCCCAAATATGCACAATTACATAACTTCACAACATGCATGTAATGCCTCATGGCCCTGTACACTATTACAAGAATTTTTTGTGACAAATGTCACTGGTGGGATTCGAACATGCGTCCTCTTGCATGGGCACCTTGAAACTTAACCACCGTGCCACTGGCTCTTTTTCCATGGCTTTGTACTTACTTCCCAAAAGATCATATATTCTTATGCCAAAACACACTTAACCTTCAGTCAAACTAGAATTTCTTCGCAATTGAAATACCAATGGGCCCACGCTCCACTACTGGAGGATGTATTTTACTTAGGACACCTTCTCAGTACTCTTGGTTCGGAGTCGCTCGATGAGCCCCCATGGGCTTCGAAGTTCAAATGATGTAATAGATAAATGTTAAGGGGTGCTTGTTTTGAGGGTATGGGGAGGGGGGGAATGGATTTCAAAATATTCCCTCCACATTTCTTTTGTTTTGTTTGGGGGTTTGATTACCCCATTGGGAGAATGATTACCCCATTGGGGGGTTTTCTCATACCTCCCAATTGGGGGATAGAAAGAGGGGAATGAGTTCTATTAAACAAAATTTTTTAATAAACTGATAATGATTAAAAAAAAGTAATAATAAATTAGTTTAATATTATAATAAATAAATAATTAATATTAATTTATTATAATAAATAATTAACTAATATTAACTAATTAATTAATATTAATTAATATAAATTGATTTATAATTAACTTATTAATAATTAATTAATTAAGATTAATTTAATTAATCATTCATTAACTTAAAATTGTAATTTAATATTATAATTAATAATTAATTAATCTCATTCATTAATATTAATTATTATAATTAATGTATAGTTAATATTAATTAATTTATAATAATTAATTACTTAAGATTAATTTAATAGTATAATGAATAATTAACTAATACTAACTAATTAATTAATAGTATTTATTACAATTAATTTATAATTATAATTAGTAATCATTCTCATTCCCCATTACAAACCAACCAACAAAATTATAATAAAACAACATACCATCATTCCCCACTACTATAATTTCCATTATCTTATCTATTCCCCTGTACGAGCCAAGCACCTCCTTAGTTTTCATGTTGACCTTGTAAATATGTAGGATAGGTTAGCAAACCGTAGTTTTCATTAAGAAATTACATTCTTTTGTAATAATATTATGTATAATATAGAAAGATCATGATTTTCATAGGGAAACAGTAATTTTTACTTTTGATAGGAAAATTTGTTTTGAAGGTGTCACTTTTGACATAGACAACTCATGTGACTTTTTTAACCTACAAAACAGGTTGTAGCGGGTCATTTGACCAAAAAAGAATTTTTGAAATTGTAAGGGACTAAAAAGAAAATGTAAGGAAGGAAAAAGATTTTTTGAGCAAATATAATTATATAAAGGCCAAACAAAATAAATCAATCTTTATTTTTTATTAAATTTTTTTTTTCATATTTAAATTAATTTCCAAACATTATTGTTTTTGGGTTTGGCCCTTCAAATTCAAACCACTTGAAAAGCATGTCTATCGGGGGGTTTGGTGTAATATAAATTCAAATCACTTAAAAAGCGTATCTATAGGGGGCGTTTGGTGTAATTTGTGAGTTTAGAAATGGAATGAATTTGATAGAAGAAAAGTTTGGAATAGAATAAAAATGATAGTAATTATGCTATTTCGTATTATTTCTAGTAATGAAATGAATTTGAAAAAAAAACTGTTTAGTTATTATTAATTAATTATTCATTATAATATTAAATTAATTAATTATTAATATAAATATTATTGATTAAATTAATTTTAAGTAATTAATTATAATAATTAATATTATCAATTAATTATTTAAAAATTATTTAATATTAATTATAATAATTAATATTAATGAATGAGATTAAATAATTATTATTATAATATTAAATTACAATATTAAGTAAATAAATGATTAATTAAATTAATCTTAATTAACTAATTAATTATTAATAAAAATATTATTGATTAAATTAATTTTAAGTAATTAATTATTTAAAAATTAATTAATATTAATTATAATAATTAATATTAATGAATGAGATTAAATTAATCTTAATTAATTTTTAATAATAATAAGTCAATAAAAATTGGAAAAAAATATATATAGACTCGTTAATCCACCATTCCTACCTAAACCACCCCGTGGTTTGAACAAAACCTCCACCCACTATTTTTAATCTATTCCGATTCAAACCAAACACTATTTTTTTTCCCATTCCAATCCATTCCTCAATTCTGCTTTCCTTACCTGGTGAGTAGCGAGTATGCGCACAGGGCAATGGCAACTTAGGTGAAATCAAAATGAAATCATCATCACTATCATCCTCAATGAAATCTCACAACCACACCCGCCTGATCCTCAACTACGCCATAGCATCAAGGCTGTTGCTATTAAGCCTAATCCTGCTCTGGCGATCTCTTCTTAGCCCTTACGACACCTCCGCTTCCATCAACCCTGCCTGCCTCTCCTCCTCTGATGTCCCCAATTCGAATCCTCAACTGTTGTTCCCTCGTGTCGCGTCTGCATTGGAGGATAGCATAGTGTGGGACAGTGTTTACTTTGTTCGAATTGCGCAATGCGGCTATGAATATGAACAATCCTACGCCTTCTTCCCTTTGCTTCCCATGTCCATCTCCCTCCTCTCCCGAACTGGTTAGTCTTTTAAAATTTCCTTTTTCTTGTTTTCTTTGGGTCCGGCAACATTTTTTTTTATCATAGTTAATTGAGTTAATTTGCTGGGCATGACAAAGTTTCCTACTTTGCTAGTGTTTTGGTTATTGTTACAACTATGAAATTTACATTAGTCATCTAAAGAAATTATCTTTTTTTTTTTTTGCAGTTTTTGCACCATTGGTTCCAATTATTGGACAAAGGGCTGTACTGGGATTAGCTGGATATGTGCTTAATAACATTGCTTTTGTCTTTGCTACTTTGTATCTTTACAGGTCAGTTTTTGGCCTCAGATTGCGGCCTCACTGAATGTGGATTGTTAAGTGTAATAACAGACAAGCAATAGAAAGGCATTGGCAGCTAGAGTTATATTTGGTGTTTGTTATTTACTTAAAAAAATTTGTTCTTGATAACGTGAAAATGTGAGTGGCTTTAGAAAATAGAGAAGGAATCCCACAAGGTGATAGCAGCACTAATTTTGGACAGAATGAAAGTTACAACACTTTGGGTACTCTGACTTGTTGGCATCTTTTTTTCTGTACTTTCAACGTATCTTCCATGTTGTTGTTGTTATTGTTTTTTTTAAAGTTTTGTGAAGATGCTAAACCTATTTGGTCTCCACCTCCTATTTTTGTTTTTGTTTGTTACAGGCTTTCTCTTCTTATTTTGAAAGACCCGGAGGTAGCGTTGCGAGCATCAATATTGTTTTGCTTTAGTCCAGCTTCCATATTCTACTCATCAATGTATTTTCACATGCCTTATTTTTTATGCCCATAGATTAAAAGTATTTATGCTGACCATAGGTTGCATTGTGGTGTTCAGATATTCGGAGAGTTTGTATGCTCTCTTATCAGTTGGTGGAGTATACTATTTATTGAGTGGCGGGGATAATATTGCAACGCTTTGCTTTGCTCTCTCTGGTGCTGCAAGGTCGAATGGGATGCTTAATGCAGGCTACATATGTTTTTTGACAATGCATCGGGTTTATGATACCTTCTTCCTAAAAAAGCATGCTTTTGTGGGTTCCCTATTTCCCCTCCTTAATCCTCTTTTTTAGTATTTCTGAGCCTGAAATAAGGTGAAATAATGGCTAAAAAGATAACATTTGCTGTGAGATTGACTATTTGTTGACGCTTATTTTAGTTTGAATGTGCCTGTACATGGAATGTAAATGCTAAATGTGAATGACTTGTGTAAAGAGCTATAGGTAGTTGTGTAATTGAATTCTTAACCTTTTCATTCCAGATGCAGAGAAAATGTGTATTTTTTGCATTACTTCTTGTACTTTTGTTTCATTGAATTATTGTGACTTGAATAAATAGTGACATGAGAAAAATGTCTTATTTCTGTGGTGGAACTTGTCTTTTTGATATAACACGATCATACTTCTTCCAAGCATCTATTTTATCCTTCTAATTATTCTTTTGGATGAATCTTTGTTGCTTCTATGCAGTTATGTGTTTGATCATGGAAACCACTTAATTTTAGGGTAGCAATGGGATTGTTACTTAGCGTTGTAGCATATGATTTCTGTGTACTTGTGGGGGGAGAGGATGCCTTTTTAATACAAATATATTAGCTGTCAAACAATCAAACCATTTTCTCTACTTCTGTGGTTGTTTTTCTTTCCTCCATGTAACTCTTCATATTGATATTCGCAAATGACATTTAATTTTTAAAGCATAGATTTGACTGGGGGATGTCCGTAATTCATCTGAACATTTGCTTTCTGAGAAAATGGCCTAATGTTAGATGTTATGTATATATAACATTTTATTGAGGGCTGCGCCTAGTCTGTTTTGTGCTCCATTTGAATCTTGTGATGTTAATGCATGTATAAGATAAATGCTGGTCACACTATTTGTAGAGAGAGCAAGCCATTTGAGCAAAATTATTACTTTTTAATATCTTTTCTAGGAAAAACCTTCATCCTTATTGATCTGCAAGACCTGTGGATGGGCAGCATCATCACTTAGCATTTTCTTTAATTTATTTTATTCTTGAGAAGGATTGGAAATTTGAATATTTGTTTTTCTTGAAAGGTAGCATGTTTCATGTTGAGTTTTTAATACATGGAAGCCCAATTTGTAATTTTTACTGAATTTTGAATGGTTTTCTAATAGTTCTTTTTACCAATGCCAGCTAGCATTGCAGGTGATTGTTTCTGGAGCTTTTCGTTGCTTGTGTATCTTTATTCCTTTTTTTTCATTTCAAGCATTTGGATACTTCAATATCTGCAGGGGACATGCAGAGGATAACTTTAGGCCTTGGTGCAAGGCAAGAATTCCTTTGCTGTACGATTATATTCAAAGTCATTACTGGTATGCATATTTGTGATTGTCTCTCAAAATTTAGCTTTTCATACCGCACCAAATGCATTTAGACTTGCAGAGGTACCAAATAGGTTTGTGCATCAGATAATTGGAGCAAATGATTAGTGAGTTAGGTGGGTATTATTCTTCATAGTTCTCATATCTTTAGATCATAATTAGATGTGTTGTGGTAAATTTGATGCATTGAGTGCATGAGGGCTTCCAAGTGATAAATGTAACCCATGAATGGTTTCTGATAACATTTATATATAAATTTTTTTCTGCTTTCTCCTGTGACTATACAAGTTAGTATGGATACTTTGTTCTGGCGTGAATATGGTACAAAAATAAGACATCCAATTTTCTATTATGCAATCTGTTTGTCCTGCCTTTGTAGTTGCAACATTGTTTGCTTTTACATCTTTCTTGGGGTTTTGGAATGGTAGTTTCTTGTGATTTGTTCATATTTAAAACTGGTGTATTTTATCATATTTTTTGTTTTTGTATTCTTGTCAGGGGAGTTGGCCTTTTTAGATATTTCCAAGTAAAGCTGTTACCCAACTTCCTACTTGCATCCCCAATACTGTCTCTTGCAGTCTGTTCAATTGTACACTATGTGAAGCTGTGGCCTGCAATCTTCATCTCTCTTTGTTTTAGATCTTTTCCTGTTAGTGAAGAATTGTCTGCATCCTTTCCAGAAAGAGCAATTGCAGAACCTAAAACCATGGCTACTCTGGAAAGTAAAGCGTCAAGCACACTACAAGGTATTGCTTTCATTCGCATGCTGGTTTGGGAGTTACAGAAAATATTTCGTACTTTTCTTGTAAACCATTTTGGCAGTAAATATAAGAACCAAGAAACATAAATTTTGAGGCAGTCCAGTTTTCCCCCCCCCTACAGTTTGCCTGTTTCTCATTCATTGCCATTTAGATATCGATGAGTAATATTCTTTTGGCAACTGATTGTATTATCTGCGAAGCTGTGACGGTCTGGATCTTAAAGATTTGGCTATCGTTAATTGTTGCGTGGGTGTTGTATAGTCAAATGGCTGCCTGAACCAATTAGAATGTGTATTTCCCAATGGCCATATTGAATGGACCATTGACTAAAGTTTTATCACAATTGGACCTTCAGGAATGTTTTCTCATTGTCTGAATTCTTGTCTTTATATCTTATGAACTTCTATGCATTTTTGAA
Source organism: Gynochthodes officinalis (assembly GCA_020080225.1). Taxonomy (NCBI): domain Eukaryota; kingdom Viridiplantae; phylum Streptophyta; class Magnoliopsida; order Gentianales; family Rubiaceae; genus Gynochthodes; species Gynochthodes officinalis. Next base: position 16,597,021 of record CM034620.1, read on the forward strand.
ATTAGTTATACATATTATTCCTGGTCATTTGATTAGTAAAAGCGTGCATAAGCAGGCTCCTTCAAAAGCCAACTAATAAATTCTTCAGAGCATATTGCAGTCAATATGTGGAACCTTCAAACTGTTGAAAAGTTTATGCTAAGCTGTTTTGTAATGTTGAGACTATATGTTCTTGAAATAGGAAAATGAATTGATACCATTGCTTATGTGTATGTAGATGGAAAGGAAACTTAATGTTTCCAGAAATGTTTGAGGAGGAATAGTATTTTAAGGAGTGGAGGGGGAGGGTGAGGGGAAAGGGGGATGATTATCTGTCTCATTCTTGTGGTTTTGGTGTATTGGGCTATCAACCTAGAGTTGAAACAGTCTGTGGTTGACATGAAATAAATAATAATTAAGAAACTTACTTTGCCTTCCATGCTGACTGGCTTTCCAATTCCTTCTGAGTTGCTGCAATTTGAGGAATTGATTTGGTAATAATGAGAAGGAAAATTTGGGCCTCATCTAGATGCTTTGTATGATCACACAATTAAATTTGATTGATATAGACAAATTCCCATATGCACAATTCCCAGATATTGGGGGTCTAGAGTTAGCTTAGTGGTTGCTTTGGTATAGTCAAAAGATTGTACAAGTTTGAGAACATAATAGATATGAAGAAGTCCGATCAATGATGCATGGTTGTACATTTAGTTTGATATTAAATTCAAATGTTGTCATGCTACCATATTATCATAGACTTTGTCGTACTTCCAAACCATTGATTTTGAGTTTGACATCAATTGAATCACATTCTATGTACGAATTCATTTGTTCCCTATATTTGTAAACTGCATGAGAAGCAGGCTATAACAGCTATAAAGAAATTAGATTAACTCTTATCTTTACTAGTCAATACTAAAATGTGTAATATATTCTTATGGTTGTTGTTACTTGTCTGTAATTGTGATGGAGCGTGTATCATTTTTCCCTTGAATTGTATGTTTACATTTGAAGGAGAGCCTTTCCGCAGCAGTAAAAGCTGTTGTCATGTGACTGTGAGGTCACGGGTTTGAGTCACAGAAACAGCCTGAGTTGTAGAAACAGCCTCTTATAGAAATATAAGGTAAGGCTGTGTGCATCAAACCTTAATGGCTCAATCCTTCGCGGGACCCTGCACATGCTAGGGCTTTTATACACCGGGCTGTCCTTATTGTACTTTTACATTTCTTTAGCTGAAATATTTAGATTCTTATATATCTAGATGTTTGGTTGTTACAGATGCTCTCTCTGTTAGACGAAGGAAAAGGTTTATTAAAGGATGGAGCATGGCTGAATATGTTGCAGTACAATCTGACAATAGAGCATCTGAAGGACATTTCTCATTACCAGTTATCATTCTTCCATTCGTTCTACACTTGGGTTTCATGGCTGCCACAGCTTTTCTGGTGATGCATGTGCAGGTTGGATTCCTTCTCATTTCTTTAGGATTTGTTGACCGCTGTAATTGTGAAATCTTGAAAGATATTGAGAATTAGTTCTTCTTTCTGTGCATGTTTGACTGGTTGTAGAGTGTTAACAGAATATGAATTCATAAGTGCAACTTCCAATTGTATATCAGTGTAGAAAAATGATGACTGCGTGCATATGACACTTCATGCATGTAATTACACAAAAGATGACTATTGTGATGTCTGCAGAAGTACGAAAAGAAGGGAAGTGGTTTTAATCTGGGTTTAAGGAAAACCAAAAATAAATAAATAAAGAGAACAACTGGAGTTCTTAGTAAAGAATGTAGCTTTTGCTGTTTCCTAGATCAATAAAACAAGCTGATTCTATACCTAAATAAATTAAATATTTATAGGAGCCATCATTCAAATCATTGTAAGTTGAGTACTTGCTCATGAAGCAGGCTAAATAAACTGTATCCTAAATAAAGGAGCTATCAAAGGAGATAACAACAGTCTCCTCAAACAAACATAAAGTCCTAAGACAACTAAAGAAAATATACCGCTACATTAACCTTGTGACCAATAACTTGAAAATAAAATGTTCTAGTTGTCAACATACTCCATGGTGGTACTATAACCAACGGATTTTACTTTTGCAAGTTTTTAACAACATCAATTGTGTATATGTTCTCTCTCTGTGTGTATATTTTTTTAATTTGGTATTTGCAATGTAGTCTTCTAAGATGGAAGACAACTGATTGCTTTCATTTTCATTGGGCAGTATTTTCTGTTTGAGTAATGTTGAATTTTTCCCCCCCATATTGTTGTCCTTTAACATCATATTTTATACTGACAATGTTTTATAGGTTGCAACTCGTTTTTTATCAGCCAGTCCTTCACTTTACTGGTTTGCCTCCCATATCATGACAATTCCTGTTGTTGGCAAGAGGTGGGGATACTTTATCTGGGGATATTGTGCTGCTTACGTCTTTCTTGGCAGCTTGCTCTTCCCTAACTTTTACCCCTTCACTTGAGATGCTTGAGTTCTCTGGAAGCTTTAAGCTACATCATGCATCCTGATATATCATCTGAAAGAGATTTACATGTTGATATTTGGAAGTACGCTGAGGAAGCTTTTGTGAATACTTTCGAAGTCCTTTATCGAAAGAGCTGAAGCTCGTTTGGAAATTTGGTGGAACAATTACCTCTGTAATGCTTGAAGGATCACCTCTTCTTAGTTTTGGCCTAATTTTCGGGTGGTTGCCGCGGAGGCCTTTAAAGATCATATAGGCTACATTTTAAGTTTTCTGATTTGGAGCTCCTGATTTCCCTACCCTTAACTCTGGTTCTTTTTGCAGCCTCACACCATCGCAAGGCACACACTTGTAGTCTTACACTATGTAGTCTTAAAGCACACACCCAGACTTGTACGCTGGAACCTGGAGCTTCACCCCAAGTTGTGGGGAAGGCACAAGATGAGATGCAATGATAGTGTTTTTGTAGATGAAAGTAAAAGTTTGGCCTACGTGCAGTAGCATGACTAGTAAGTCATTACTGCAGCATTTTTCCTCGAGTGCCATGTACGGTACCTCAATGGTTACTTTGCACATGATTCGCAAACAGAAAAATTGGAGTCTGTTCGACAAAAATTTAAAACTAAACTTCAGTCAGCTTTGAGATGTTACGAGCTTGGAAGATGCTAGAAGCGTATGAAGGTTTTATTTCTTCTGTTTTTAAAAATATGTATAACGTGGTACTTTAATATAATACCATATATTTTAAAAAATAATTCTTGTGATGATGAATGAAACTCCATAAAAGGAAAAAAACCTTCATAAGTAATTTTTTTTTTTGAAAAAAATTGTGTATTAATTTTTATAAAAAAGTTAATGAGTACATAAATGGTCAATTTAGGACTCGTCTTAGCATATTTAATTTAAATTTAGTAAGTTTCGGTTAAAGCATTTCAATTCCGTTTAAACGAGACCGGGACCTCTTAGTTAACTTAGTTTAGGGAAACAAAATCTTTAACTTATCAATCTCTGCTTGTACAGTGCAATCTGCATACGACAGTAAAGGCACCTCTTAACTCTTGTCAAGGAGCGATCTGACGTTGTTTTTCATCGTGCTTGATTCTTCTCTCAAATTAGAAAACAAAACCTCCCTGACGGAGGACAAAACTGGACAAAAGTAGGAGCAAAAACCTTCATAAGCATAGTCATTTAAACATGCCTTTTTGATGTTAAAGTTAAGAAGTCTTTATTCTTTTAATAATTTTCTTCCTGACTTGAACATAGATGAATATATTTGAGGGCATTGAATACTCCAAAATGTTCATAAATATAATTAATAATAGTAATATTTGTATATATAAACTAAAAAAAATATGCAAAATTAAACATAACTTAATAAATTAACGCACTCAATATTTTAACCTAATGGGTTAGGTCACTTGGGTCGTAAGTCATTAATTAATAAAGTCATGTAATGACTCATAGTTTTTGGGTTGAGGTGGTTGGGTTGGGTTAGATAAAAGTGACCCATTGGGTTAAGTGTTTTTTTTTTAAAAAAAAATTTCTAAAATGCTACATAAGTTATCTAATAAATAAAAATATCATAATTTTCTCTTAATTTCTAAAGGACAAAGTATATTTTGACTTTTAGACATAATTTATTTTTTTAGATGAATATTTTTTAAAATTATGCTTAATTAAATATATAACTTTAAAAGGCAAAATATGAGATTAAATGATAATTGTTTCTTAATATCAATACAAAAAAATTATAAAAAGTTTTAAATAAATAATTACAAAATTTAAACATTTTATTCAAAAATTTAAATTTAAATTTATTCCTTTTTTTGTGAACCTAAATGTTATGTAATAAAAAAAATATAAAAATAGTTACATAATTACAAATTGCTAAAAATAATTTACTTTTTTGATTTTTTAAAAGTTTTTGTGAAATTTATTTTTTAAATATTATCAAAATTCTCAAAAACATTTTTTAAAAAAAATTTATATAAATTTTTTATCTTTTGATAGCTTTTTGGATATTTTAACTTTCAACTTTCCGTCTTCAAAAAGTTTTAATTTTGATGGCCAATAAATTTTTATTTTCATATGGAAGATTTGTTCTTAAAATTAGATATTTGGTTATATTTAAAGGTGCAAAAAAAACATTCATTTAAAAAATAAAATTCTGTTTAGAAAGTAAAATATATTTATCCTTTTTAGAAATTAACATATAATTATTCTATCTTTATTAATTTAATATCTTCCATTGCCCTTCTTAAAAAATTTCCCCTTTTTTTTGTTTTTTTTTTAGGTCAACCAAGCAAATACGTAATGCATTGTTATTACAAATAGTAATTAAAAACTAAGTGTTCGTGATGCATTGAATATAAACCTTGCCACATTTAAGAAGCCTCTCAAGAATCACTTTTTCACATATTTTCTTAAACTTACTAATTGTTTTTACAATAATTGCCTTATTCGCTTTAGTGGCTTTGGCAATATTTATAAGCTTAGTTGAAAAATAGAAATGGATGTTGGTCATTAAGAAATCGATACATGTTAATAGAGAAACTAAATAAGATTAGTTTATTTTCTAGTTTTAGTAAAAACATAAGAATAGTCTTTTTATTAAAAAAAATTATATAAAATTAGTTTTAAAAATACTCAAAAAAGATGAAAAATATAAGTTTAATTTCTTTAACTAAATAGAAAAAGTAAAAAAAAAAAATTGTTGAATTGATATGTTGAGTTCTTTGGGTTTAATTCCACCAAAATATGACTTATAACTAAATTGGTTGAGTTGAGTCATGACTTGTTAAATTATAACCTATCAGTAAATTAACCCATGAGTGACAATTGTCACCTCCTACTAGTACAAACCACATAAACTAAACTGACTTTTTTTTTTGACAAGCAGAAAGCTGTTGTTTTTTATTAGAAAGTCTCCAATTACAAAATAAAGAACCACCACCAAACTGCATTAGCTAGCAGCAATATGATGGGGTGACAGCAGAAAATAAAAGACATAAAAGAGAGACTAGAGTAATATAATATCTACCTACACAATAATCGCCAATAGGTTTTGAATTCTGTAAACTCCTGATTTTGCCAATCTATCAGCAACATTATTCATCGTCCTTGGAACTTGATGACCCTCTCATTCCTTAATTCTCCCCTTCAGTAGTTCAATGTGGTTGGATATATTTTTGAGGTGCCATGGGACTTTCTCAGGGTTCTTTAACCAGTTGATAGCATTAGTGGAGTCACTCTCAATCTCAAGGACATGTGACCGCTTCCAGATAGATTCGGAGAATACCAATAAAGCCTCACGAATAGCATAGAACTCTGCCTGATTTGATTCAAGAATTCCCACATGTTTAGAAAACACAGCTTTTGTTCTGCCTAGATCATCCCTGAGAATACCTCCAATCCCTGCCATACCTGGTTTCCCAATAGCCGAACCATCTACATTGAACTTCATTGTACCAGGTTTGGGTCGAGTCCAAGGATTGTTTACTTTCTTACATCCATACACTTGCATCACTGTCGCACTGTTTGGCTGGCGAAATATGTCGGAGATCGCCATTGTAGAAGTAGGCCACTTTGCCTTAAACCAGGTAGCAAATCTAATGAAAATCAAATCCATTAACTGAGTAAGATCAAAGCTCTTGCTGTTGAAAGTGATCTGGTTCCTGCATAGCCAAATTGACCAAGATATAACGTAAAACATCAAAATCCAAGGTTGTCTCCCTCTGCTATCTGGAAGAGCCTGCTGCCAACTACTCAAGAATGTAGATGGATCCCCAGGGCAGACCCAAGATATAGACCAAGTATTCAAACAACTATTCCATACCAACCAGCTGCTCCTGCAATTAAAAAACAAATGTTGCACGGATTCGAGTTCATGATTACAAAGTGGACATAAAGCAAGCTCAGCCCTGATAATGCCTCTACTCAATAAGCGAGTCTGGCCAGGCAATTTTTGATGAATAAGCTGCCATACAAATACTTCCACTTTGGGGGGCGCAAATCCTTTCCACACTAAGTTCCATATAGCTCGGCATTGCCTTTGGGGCATCAACACAGTTTTATAGAATGAGGAGGTGGAAAACATACCGTTTGGGACTCCTTTCCAAATGATCCGATCATGTACATTTTGATTGAGAAATTGGCCTTGCAGGATATCAATCAATTCCTCCCATTGTTGCTTTTCCCAATCAAAAACATTCCTTCTAAGGTCTATTTTCCACTCCCATTGACCATTTCTCCATGTTCCATACTCTGCCACATATCCATTCTTATTTACAGAAAGAGCAAAGATACGGGGAAAACACACTTTAAGAGTCATACCTTGTATCCATTCATCATGCCAAAAAACAATATTATCCCCTTTCCCAAGCAAAGGCTTCAACCCTGAAGATATCACATTAAAGAGTTTGTCAGAGGGGTTAAGCGGTGCCGTGATTGCTTTCCATGAGTTGGAGGCGAGCCTGCTATTAGTAAAAGAGGGGAGGAGACTCCTCTTGTCCAGTGCATATTTTTCCACCATAAAATTTCTCCACAATGTATTGACCTCATTGCCAAACCTCCACAGCCATTTAGTGAGCAAGGCTGAATTTTTTAAGTGAAAGTCAATCATGCCAATACCCCCGAGCCACTTGGGAGCATTCATTGTATTCCAGTCCACATAGTGCATTTTGCGCCCTTGATCCGAACTGCCCCAAAGAAAACTCCGTATTAATTTGTCCATATCATTCTTGATGCCGCATGGAATCTTGAATACGGTCATGAAAAAAATCGGCAAACTTGAGAGGACTGATTTGATTAAGGTCACCCTACCTCCTATCGAAAGATATCTTGTTTTCCAACCTGCAAGCTTTGATCTCATCTTATTTAAAATGGGCCTCCAGATATTTTGAGATGCTGAGTTGGCCCCCAGGGGAAGACCTAGATATTTAACCGGAAGAATTTCAGCCTTACAGGAGAGTTTGACCGCCCACTCATTCAATATACCAGCATCTACCCCAATACCAATCAAACTACTTTTATTGAAATTAATCTTCAAGCCTGACAACACCTCATAGCATTTAAGGATTCTCTTAACATTCAGCACACCATCAAGTTCAGGTTGGATGAAAATTAACATATCATCAGCATATTGTAAATGTGCTAACCTGAAGTTTCCTTGGCCAATTTTTATACCCTCGAACAGCCCTGCAGATTCTCCTTTTTTCATAAGAACACTGAACGCCTCTGCCAGAATATTGAAGAGCCTTGGAGAGAGGGGGCAGCCTTGCCGGAGACCTTTTTTGATGCCAAACTGCTTAGAGGGGGATCCATTTACCAAAATTGACATAGAGACGGGCCTGCGAAGCGAATCCAGCTTCTCCACTTCCTTCCGAAGTTCATTTTTTGCATAATAAAATCCAAGAATTCCCAATCTGCATTATCAAAAGCTTTTTCAAAGTCCACCTTCATCAAAATTCCACTTCTATTGTTTTTCCTGAGATAATCAACAGCTTCATTAGCAATTAGAAAACAATCGTGATTGTCTATTTTCCAAGAACGCAAACTGGTTGCTTCCTATGACCTCACTGATCACCCCTTTCAATCTAATTGCTAATACTTTAGCGAGGATTTTGTATATGCTCCCAACAAGACTTATAGGTCTATAGTCTTTTAAGTGCACTGGATTTTCTGTTTTTGGAACCAGAGTGATGAATGAAGAGTTGACGGCCTTGTCAAAAGAATCAGTTTCAAAGAAGTCTTCAAAGAAAGACATCAGATCTGATTTTACTGAACCCCAATGGTACTTGAAAAAATTCATATTGAAACCATCTGGCCCTGGCGCCTTATTTCCATCACACGTCTTAATAGCTTTCCACACTTCTGCTTCAGAGAACGGAATTTCAAGATCTCTTCTTTGGCCATCGAAAATTTTGTTGAATTGACAATCTAAGTCCAGTACACCAACAGCTGTCACTCTGTTGTAAAACTCAGCATAGTACTTTGCAACTACTTCTTTCAACTCTTTGGGCTGTGATACCCTTCTTCCATCAATAGCCAGGAAATTGATATAATTTGCTCTTCTCCTTGAGGAAGCCAACAAATGAAAATACTTTGTATTCCTGTCCCCATCCTGTAGCCATTTGCATCTAGACTTCTGCATCCAGGCTCTCTCTTCCGCTCGGTACATGGTTCAAAGTTGAGCCCTCATATTTGCAAGTTCAAGTCTTTTGTCGGCCGGTAGCATGTTTACTGCATCAATTTTTTCCAGCTTATCTATCTCCTCCTCCAGGATTGGTATTTGTCCTGGGTCAGAATCCCCTGTATGTTGTTTCCATTGTTTGATCAAAGGCTTAAGCCGTTTTAATTTCAGTCAAATCCCTGCATTGTTCCTAGACTGTGCAGCCACATCCTTCCACTCATTACGTACCATAGTATTAAAACTTTCATTCTCAAGCCAATGATTAAAAAATTTGAAAGGTCTGGGACCCCAATTTACCTCCTCCGAAGCCAGTAGAATTGTGACTAAGTTTAGAAGCACAAGTGCAAAGGTTCTACTATATTGAGGCGAAATCAAGTTCATGCAGTTTATTAATTTGATGGTTAATTTTCGAACTCCTAACTGTGAATTGAATTTTTTTTATCCCATAGAATATGCATAAATAAACTAATTATTGTTAGAAACGAGTATCTATATAGTTTAATCAGCAATTCTAATTCTAAATCCAGAGCCAAGCCTATTAGTTCACTATTTTGTTTAGTTTGTGTTGAGAATTTGTTACTTAAATGGTTTTATATACTTCTTGGCTCCTCTTTTATTGCTAAAATCTTCTCTTCTAACTAATTATATCGCATTAATTAAACAACATAAAAAAAATTAGGATCGATTCATTTTATATTGAGATAATATCGTTTACTACTTTCGTGGTTTTGTAATATATTAAATCAAACCTTGTAGTTTGAAAAAATATCAATCGTCTCCCTTGACTACTAGTCAACTTAACTGGAGGGCACAAAAAGACAAAAAAACCTCAAAAAATTTGATATAGTTTAAAATTTTTTATCAAATTTTTAAAAAGACAAAAATTTTTTTATTAAATTTTTGTTTTTAAATTTCGTCTTTTTTGTCTTTTTAAAAATTTAAGAAAATTTTTTAAAGTATATTAAATTTTTTTATATCTTTTTTTGTCTTTAAATTTTATTAAATTTTCATCTTTAAATACTTTATCTAATCTAAATTATTAGTGCCACACTAGTCAATGACTTATAAATAGTTAAATACTTTATTTTTTCTTAATTTTGTTATGGAAGATTGGAGTGCAAAAGGTGTGCGTGCTTAAAAGAAATTTGTTAAAAAAAATGTTGGGCTTGGATTGTGTGTCAACTAGTTTTGGAGAAAAAAATCCTCAATTTATTACATAAGTTACCCCCAAAAAAAGCTGAAATTCTCAATTTTTTTAATTGATTTGTTATATTAACTAAATAAAGTGATATGTTCTCAATTGCCGTAAATGTTTTGGAGAAAAAGAAAGGGTTTTTTTTTTTTTTAATTTAACATATTTTGGGAACCAATTTTAGAATATCAATATTTTTTAATTTTTTTTTTATAAAAATTACAGTATTCTGTTAAATAACTCGCCATTTTTATGTCCGCCTACTAATATTCGGTTGCTTATTTACTAGCAAAACTAAATTAGTCCCCTTAGTGTAAATTAATTAGTAAAAAATTAGCGACAAAATCATTGGAAGATATTCTAAAGCAAATTTAATAACTTTTGATACTTACTACTCAAGATCCTCTTGTGGAGAGCCTTATAATAGACACATTGTTGTAATACCCTGTCCTTGATATTCCCTTACTCTCGTTCCCTAACCTTTTGGTACGGAAGCCTTATCTTGCAATGCGTGAGACGCATACTCTTTTAATAGACACATTGTTATATATATATATATATATATATATATATATATATATATTAAAAAATCCTCTAGTGAGGTAGTGGGGTCCTAGATTGGCAAAAAGTTCCACTAGAATAATCATCATATGCAACCTTCTTTGTTATAATTAATGTGGATCCTCTAGTTCTTCATGATGAACCCTAGAGAAGTGAACTTTTTAAGTATTATTATTTTTTCTTTTCACAAGAGATTGGAAATTAGTGTGTATATGCATACATAAAATTTTAGTTTACTTTACCAATTGAGGGTGTGATATTCATTCTTTTATAATACCGATTGGGAAGTTTACTACACTCTACACTCTAGTAAATCTCTACTAGAGATCTATAAACCATGTTTGTTTGTAGATGATAGTAATAATGCCACAAAATAAGAATTTTAATAAATCAAGTTTTTTAGCTTTTTCTTAAATTTGAGAATTTTTTTAAAAAATTATTGATAGTTATGTGACTTATTGGGCAAAAATTCAGTACCCCCATTTCACTGTTGAATTTGTGGCACAAGGAAAGCACTTAATTTTTTTTTCTGTAAAAAAAAAAAAATGGACAGAAGTCTTAAAGACCTCTCTTAACTCATGAAAAATTAATATTTACATTGATTTATAAATACAAGAATTTGCAAACATAATTATTTTGTTGTTGTATGTAAGTGTAGTGAAAGCATAATAAATAGAAATTTTTAATACCTGCGTTTAGATATATATGTGTACACATAAATTGTGAACGGTAAAATGTTTCCTCAAAAAGTTACGTTAATAAAAATAAAATTTTAGGTCAGCATATCAATAATTGCACCAGATTGAATATTGAGTGCAACAATATATTATGCATGATTAAAAGAAAAATGTTGTGCTTAGATTGTGCAACAACCAAATTGGGAAAAATGTCCCCCTTTTTTTCATAAATTTTCCATAATAAGGAGTTGAAAGTACAATTAAAATTTTATTCACTTTTTTTGTGATTAATTTGTTATATTAAATAAATAAATATAATCTGGATTGATAAAGAACTTGAGAAAAAAGGTAAACAAAATGTTAGTGAATATTCTGAGGCAACAAAAATAAAGTTTACTTTGGTATGTAAATACTTCACACAAGTTATTGAGTGAATATTCAGTGCAATTGTTGTGCATGCTAAAAAGGGGGTAAAAAATAACAAAAAAAGTTATGCTTGGATTGCGCTGCAACTAGTTTGTTGAAAAATGAAGAAAATTGAATCAAAATTGTATTCTCTTCCTTTCGATTGATTTGATAACTACACATGAATCCGATCTCAAGTGGAAATAAGAACAATAGGAACTAATATACTAATTGCCAATTAGGTCTCTTATTTGTTGACAAAACCAAACCAGATGCTTCAGTGTATATTAATCTTTCTAAAATTAGTGACAAAATGAGAGGATAATATTCTAAAACTAATTTAATTTCCTTTTCTTTGTGAATCCTAAAGATTAGAAGTATATTAATTGCCAATTTGGGTGTCCCAAATTGGCAAATAGTTCCACTAGAAGAATCAAGTATCCAACATGCTTTGGTTTAATTAAAGTGGATCCTTTAATTCTCCTAAAAAAATTAACATTAGAAGTATTAATTCTCTTTTTTCACGAGAAATTGATTAAAATCTCTCTAGAGATTAGAAATATAAATACAAGTTATTACTTCTTTTGTAATATTGTTTAGGAAGTTTGCCATGTTCAAAAAACTGAGAAACCTCCATGCATATGCTTGTAATACTACCATGAAATATATCAATTTTATTATTATATGTAGACACATTATAGAAATCTTTATGGTACAAGAATTCAAAAAAATATACTACCTCTATTTTGAAAAAAGAGTTTATTTTTAAAAAATTTCTTTGTCCTAAAAAAAGAGTTCACTTTTAGTTTGAAATTTTTGTATTACCCTTACTAGTAATGATAATATATAACAAAAATTAAAAAGTGAGAATAAAAATGTAAAATTATACATTTAATTATACATTAAATGTGTTGTCCTTATAACTTAAAAAATGTTCTAAATCAAAAGTGGATTTTTTTTTTGAAAGAGGGAATATATATATATTTATCTGTGTGCATGGTGAAAACAAAGTTAGTAGAGATACGTTTATTTTTTTCTATGTATATTTGTATGAAGGAAAAAATGTTTCCTCAAAAAGGCATATTAATGAAAATAGGATTTGTATATGCGGCACTGGCTATTGAGTCAACATACCCTAGTTATTGAGTGAAAATTCAGTGCAAAGTTGTCCATTCTTAAAAGATAAAGGGAAATTCCAGGGAAGGTCACAAGTTTGAACCTCACTAATAGCAGCCAGGACTTGGGACATGTCTTGGTTGTCTTGGAGGATTTAGTCCTATACTTGGTTGTGTGGATCACTTAGCCATAGTGAAGAGTTGGGACCTCCCCTGTCTATGGGTTCATAGGTCACTACTTGGAATGGAGTTTGGGACACACATAACCAGTAAATGTAGGGATACCTCTAAGAGAAAAAAAAAAGATAAAGGGAAATTGAAAATATACGTACATGTATATGTGAATGTGTGTGCGCGCACGCACTTGGAATGTGCAGCAAATTTGTTTAGGAAAAAGCATCCGGTTTTTAAGATAAATTATTCAAAAATATGGAGCTAAAAATACAATCAAATTATTCTTAATCTTCAAACATACAACCAACAAAACTAACTAGCATCAACACATGATTAGTAAATCCTACCAAGATCCTAAAAAAATGTATGTTTGAATATCTTTAATTTCTAAACAATTATATTGCTCATGATCAATATCATTTATAATTTTTATTTTTATTTTTTTTGGTGAATCTACTGATGAGATATATACAGATGCGTGCTTTTACATGAATTACCAAAAAATCTTACTATATATGTAATCAATCCTTATAGTTTTGTGATTGAATTTCTTTCCTTTTGTTAACAAGGAAACCAGCAGCCGCTACCCAAGGGTGTGCATTGGATAAACCCCGCTCCTGTGGAATAACCCGCAAGCAAATGCTCAACCTAGTTTAGGGTTTATGCGCGATGTTTCTCATATTTTGTAAATAGAATGTCAATTGGGTCTTTTCACTTGGTCAAATTACGTTGACCTGCTAGTTTTGCAAGAAATTTTATACAAGTGCTATATTTCAAAAACACTCTTGAAAAGGTGCTAGTTTTGCAAATATTTCAAAAATCTATTAAAGAGTTATTAAAAGATATAGTACAACATCTTAATCAATTGAGATGGTACACCATTGTAAATTTAATAAAAAATAAGAACCTCCGAAACAAGTCGTGGCACAATCTAAGCACAATTTTTGTACTAATTTGTTAAACACAATGTGCTATTTATTTATTTATTGCATTGCATTGCATAGCATAATGGTATCGAACGATAGTAAAGACAAGAGGAAGAGACAGCTTTGTATTGATGGAAATATTAATGAGAAAGTACTCATGGAAAGAAAGTCAAATGAGGTGTTAACTTCAAAATGTGTTTGCAAATCAATTCTCTTCTATTTTAACATATTGTCTTTCACAAGCTCTCCTTACAACATTCAATTTTGAATTTTAGCAATATAATTTGTACGGCGTCCCTACTTTTCTCATCGAGTTTTTAACATCTCTTTCCCACACATGGAAAGAGGAAAGAAATTCAATCACAAAACTATAAGGATTGATTACATATATAGTAAGATTTTTTTGTAATTCATGTAAAAGCGTGCATCTGTATATTATCTCATCAGTAGATTCACAAAAAATAAAAAATATAAAAAAATTATAAATTATAAATGATATTGATTATGAGCCATATAATTGTTTAGAAATTAAAGATATTCAAACATACATTTTCTTAGGATCTTGGTAGGATTTACTAAATACTAACCATGTGTTCATGCTAGTTAGTTTCGTTGGTTGTATGTTTGAAGATTAAGAATAATTTGATAATTTTGATAGTTCAATTGATAAATATAAAGTTCGACTAGTAACAAAAGGATTTTTACAATTTTTTTTTTAATTATTTTGATACTTGGACCAGTAACTAGAATTTCATCCATTAGAATGTTATTTGCTTTAACTTCTATTCATAAACTTTTTATTCATCAAATGAATATTAAAACTGAATTTTTAAATGTAGATTTAGAAGAAGAAATTTATATCACAATCTGAGGGTTGTATTGTTTCTGGATAGGAAAACAAAGTTTGTAAATTAATAAAATCACTTTATGACCTAAAACGAGCTCCTAAATAGTGACATAAGAAATTTGATCAAATTCTACTGAGTGATGGTTTTTCATCAATAGAAGTGGACAAATGTGTATACAAAACGTGTAAATAATGATTATGTGATCATTTCTTTGTATGTAGATGACATACTTATTTTTTGTACAAGTTTGGATATTACAAATAGAATTAAACAATTTTTATCTTCAAATTTTGACATGAAAGATCTAGTGAAGCCAATATTATATTGGGTGTTAAAATCATAAGGAGAAGCGATGGAATTATGTTGTCACAAAATCACTATATCAAGAAACTTTTTAGAAAGTTTGAAAATTATTATGTGACTCCAGTGTGCACTCTTTATGATGCTAACTCTCAATTGAAAAAGAATCATAGTGACCCAATCGCTTAGTCTAAATATGCTCAAATTATTGGGGGTCTGATGTATTTAATGAATTTTACAAGACCTGGCATAGCTTATGTTGTGTGTAAATTAAATAGATATACTCATAATCCCAATCATGAGCATTGTTCTACTTTAGTTAGACCAATGAAATATTTGAAATGAACAATTGATTATGGTATCTTATATAGTGGATTTTCCATTGTATTAGAAATGTACAGTGATGCTAACTAGATCTCTGATTCAGAAGTGACTAAATTCACTAGTGGTCATGTATTCACACTTGGTGATGGTGTAATAGTATGGAAATCAGTTAGACAAACAATTATTGCTAGATTGACTATGGAGTTAGAGTTTGTAACTCTAGAACTAGCTAGTTCTGAATCTAACTGGTTAAGAATTTGTTTAGCTATTATTCCTACAACCAATGGATTAGAACCTCTAGTCTCTGTGCACTGTAAATAAAATTTAGTATATAAATATATTGCACCAAGGTGAAATTAAGTGCAACAATTGTGCATGGTTAAAAGAAAAAGATAAGTAAGAATAATAATTTAAAAAAAAAAAGATGCGGTGCTTAGATTGTGTAGCAACAAATTTGAGAGAAAAAATTCCCAATTTTTTTTTGATATATTGCTCAAAATAAGGAGTTTTTACAATCAAAAGTTTATTTTCTTTTTCGTGATAATGAATATGGTCTAGATTGATGTATACGTTGTACCCTAAGCGTCCATTTGATTTTTAGTTAGAATTAAATATATTTTATATACATTTAAGTCTGAATTTTATAGAAAATTTCAACAATGGAAGATATTATAAAATAAACATTATGTATGAGTTGAAATAAGGGAGAAAATCCTAAAATTCAACCAAATGTAATAAAATTTTTTTTCTAATTATAAAATAATTCCAATTCTAATGAGGAACCAAATACATTTTAAAAATAAAGTGAAAGAATAAAAGAATTTAAAAAAAAAAAACAAAATGTTGTTCCAAAAGAAACCTTAATCTATCAACTTGGAGATTCCAAATAAGAAAAAATCAGGAAGAAAAATATCTAAATCTAATGTTACTGTGTTCTTTCAATTCCAACAATTGATGTAAAGAGCGCACTTGCCTCTTACTCAAACAAAAAACAAATTGATCCATTATTGGTATATAAAAACATTTTCAATCAATTTCGAAATATTTTCTATGATCAATTGCCATCACCTGAATTGACTGTGAAATAAAACATGCTAGAAATTATTTACAATATGCATTTTCCATGATCAATTGCCATCACTTGAATTGATTGTGAAACGAAACATGCTAGAAAATATTTACAATATGCAATATAAAATATGGTTAAGGTATTCAAAATTTTCATACAAATAGAAGATATATTTTAATCAACATTTCAAGTAATATCCTAATAAATCAAAATTCCCACTATGACCAGGTATGCATGTTAAAATAAAAAAATAATCAACAAAGTTATCTATAGTAGGAGTTATATGAGGCCATATATGTAAGCAACTAGCAATTCCCAAAATAAGAGTCTAGCAGAATGCCAAAATATATAATATAATGTTTGATCTTGGCTTAATGTATTCTTGCTTCTATACAAGTAAACCATTTTGATAAGCTAAGATATTAACAACTTCTGTACAAGCTCAAAATCGTATAGAGGAGATCGATTATCACTATGAGCGTTATTCCCAGTTTCACCAACAAAACCTTCCTCTCTTTTTCGTTTTCTATTTTCTGCACTTAAAACAATTATATGTGTTAGTACATTTATGATAATAAATAATTATGTAGAACTTCATAATAATCTTACCATATGAAAATAAACTCAATAAAACTAATATGTCAATTGCCAATTGGGTTGCTTATTTGTTAATAAAACCTAACTAGATGCTTTAGTGTACATTAATCTTTCAAAATTTTGCGACAAAATGAAAGGAAAATATTCTAAAACTAACTTATTTACCTTTTGTTTGGGAGTACTCAGGATATTCTAATGGCGTCTCGGTTCTGTAAGCAGTTCCACTTGAAGAACAATAGTACCCAACCTGCTTCGGTTTAATTAATGTAGAACCTTTAGTTCTTTTTGATGAACCCTAAAAAATGAACATTGGAGGTATTAATGACTTTTTTCATGAGAAATTGATTAAAACCTCATAAGAGATTAGAAATGTAAATATAGTTTTAGTTTACCTCAACGACTTTGTTTGAGGGTGCAATACTCATTCCTTTGTAAAACCGATCAGGAAGTCTACCATGCTCAACAAACTGGTAAACCTCTACTAGAGATCTATAAAGAATGTTTGTTTGTAGATGATAGTAATACTGCCATAAAACATATCAATTTCACCATTATATATAGGCAAAATATAGAAATCTTTATGGTATAAATGGATGAGCATTTCATTATGAGATAGATTTCTAAAAAGCATGGAACAAACATATATTTACATTTCTTTCCTTCAAGAATGATATGTATACTTTAAAATGCTTCCTCTGTTCATTGGAAGTGTCATATTTCTTGGCTTTTATGTCCTAAAGTTGTCATGTAAGTCAAGACATTTTTTAAACTCTTTTCAACTATTATACCATGTTCATATTTAAATCATATTTTAAATTTTAATAGTTTAAAAGATTAAATTCCCTAAAATCGTCAGTCATATATATAAGGCATTTTCTTTATCCTTTCTCACATCCCACTCCACATGAAGATAAAACCCCATTTCAAATACTCAATTTAAGCTTCCAAATTACGACATCTAATAATACCTAGTTGCTCATAAATTAAGTTCTTATTATGCATATTCTTACAATTGACGAATTTAATTTCCGCAAATAAAATAATTGAATCATATTCCTAGTAACAAAATCTAGTATTCTTGACATCATTTATGCATGTAAACTATAGTTATAGTAAAATATATATATTTGGTCTCAGAGATTACCTTATGAATCCTTCCATTTTTACCTCTTCTATGTTGCATGCACCAGTTTCTTTGCCTCTCCAACTTCGAAAGGCGTTGTGCACTAGCAACTATTGGACTTATCACTCCTTGAGCGTCAATTTGCGTACCTTGCGTCTTTCAAGAATGGAATCACAATTAGTTAGGTTCATTATATCTAGTGAATCAGGAAATAGTTTGCAAATGATGCCTTATGTAATTAAAATCAATATATATATATATATATATATATATATATATATATGTGTGTGTGTGTGTTTGTGTGTGTGTGAAAATGAATTAACCAACAGTAAAATTAAGATCTTTACATTGACTTCATTTGAAAAAATTTTGATTCTACTTCCCATATATGTTAAGTTCTTCCTTTAAATTAATTTACCATGGTATAGAAATAGCCACTCAAAAGTGCTTATGTGAAATAACGGTAAAAAGTAAACACATTTTATACTTTCTCAAATCCAATATATAACAACTGTTTTGGATATAGTAGGTGTTGTTACCATCAAACCTCTGACAAAATTGTGTTCAAAATCTTCAGGCGCCTTGAATGAAATAGGGATAGCATCAACAATGATAATGTTACCACTCTCTTCAGTTCGCAAATCATCATATCTCCTTATACTTTGCTACAAGGAATCAATTCCAAATAATATGTTAAATCAAGATATTATGTGTCCCTCCTAGTGTATATATATAAAGAAGATCACATATATACAAGAACTATATATTCACCATTTAACAATTAATGTTATTCTCAAAACTCATCACACTTTATGAAAAAGTATACGTGTACATGGCGCTTCCTAGTTTACTTAGGATTTAGAGGGAGAAAAGCATGCATACTTGATCAATGCACTTCATGTATCTTAAATATATATTTTGAAAAGATTAAAACTGAATGCTAATAAGTGGTTTGAGGATTACTTAGTATACCCACAAAGTTTGGAATTGGAAATGTTACAAGTTTGAAGATTTGTAAGTTGATGTCGAGAATGTTTTAGATGATTCAACGATACATGATTTATATTTACTAAATGATTTATTGAGAAGAAATATATGATGTATCATAGATAGGAAGCTATGCTATGGAACAACAATTAATACTTACATTGCTATCGTTTCTTAGGATGATTATACCATTAGAGAATGGTATATGCCGATGAAGCATCATAGCAGGCTGTTGCACAAATTTGTACATCCGCATCTCTACCTATTGGATCCAAATTTATTTAAGATGACAAAAAATAAAAAAAGAAAAAGAAAGAAAAAGTAAAGATTGAATGTTTAGAGAAGATCCAAAACTTAGTTTAAATGTGAAGAATTAATGCATTTAATATGCACCAATAACATTAGTTCCAGAATATATTTATGTGTATGTGTGTGTGTCCATATGAGATATAAGATATATGTTATCATTTCAAATTAAAACATAGATGTAATTTTGGAATTTTTTTAATCTAATTTTGCCTTTTGCCATTTAGATAATACCCCAAGAAGATGAAAGTTCATTAATATAAATGCAATACTTATTATTATAAGCACAACCAATGTAAAGTTAAACCTATATTGATGAAATAAACTATCAAAAGTTCACCTAAACTAAGATTGATAGTGCATGCTCAACAAACCACAGATCGACAATGCCATTGTTCTAAAAAATATTAGATATTTCATGAGGTTTGAATGTCTTTTACTTCTTCAATTTTTTTTCGAAAAATCAAAAGACATTTTTGTTTGGAAAAAAAAGATGAAACTAAATCCTCACAATATTTTATGCAAATATCCTCTACAAATTCACAAGATGAATAATGCGATGCTTTTTTTTTTTTTTTTTGCTGCATATTCCGAAGGATTTTGATGACACTTTTGTAGATAGCAATACATGTTGTGTGCTCTAATTTCAGTAATTCATGTGACACAAATTGATACCATATTTTCTACAACAAGTTATTCATTTAGTCTACTCTCTATTCTTTGATTTGGAGAAAGTCCTTCTTACGAAGGCGAAACTCCCCCACCTGTACCAGAGGTCCCTTAACCAGACGGGCTGTAAATCGAGGGATGTGCACGAATTGGCAGAGGCATGAGGGAGAGAGCCAACAGACCAAACCCCAGGACAGACTCCTACAATATTTCAGCAGAAAATCTGCCCCACGCGATGTTTGAACCTGTGTTGCCGGAGGATTTCTCCCCGCATCACCTCAGACTTACCAACTCGCCTATGCCCCTTGGGGCTAGTCTACTCTCTATTCTTAAGCTTATAAGAAGTTGGTTAAGAAGTTTTATTCGTGTTTTTAAAACATTCTAAATTTCAATTTTCATCATTAATTCTTACAATCTCCTTTCTTATGATTTTTTTGCAAAAAAAACAACTTGAAATTTATTTCAAGTATACATTTAATAACTTTTTTTCATTTAAATCACTCCGAATTATATGACCAAAAGAATATACTAATAACCATTTTGTCAAGTTGATTTCATCATAAGGGGTCTTACTTATTCCGGTAAATTTTCTAGCAATAGTCATAAAAAAAAAACTTCAAGGGCTATAATATCCAAGATTTAATTTATTAAAAATTACAATTAAAAGAATGAAAGATTCTTTTTCTTTTTCTCATCTCCATCCCTTTGCCACCACCTCTAACCCCTTCTCCTTTCCCTCCCTAATTAAATGGTAGAGAAGTTAAAAAAAAATTATTATCAACAAAATTTTTCACATATATTACAATTGCTCCAAATCTAAAAAAAAAAAACAATAAACTTGACAATCAAACTTGATAAAGAGCACAAGTACAATTTTTTTTTAGATATTTTAATGTTTAACAACAACAAAAAAGGAGTTTTTGATTGCCAAAACCATAAAATGAAAACAATTTAGTGAACCCAAAAATTTCTTTCAATAATTATCAACAATATGACGTTTTTCTACCAAAATCCTTATAATTAAAAATAAATTTCAAACATTCATCTAGATTGATAAAATAATTTTTTTTAAAAAAAATTAAGGTTGCAGAAAGGTTAAAAAAAATTTTAAAAAGAAAAACCAAAAGTTAGGATAATAGAAACCTAATCTATCAAGTTGGAAATCCCAAAAAAAAAAAAAAACCAAAAAAGGAAGAGAAAGAATTAAATCTTATCTTACCTTATTCTCAAGTTTAAAAATTGAAGCAAAAAGCAGCTGCCTCTTACTCAAATGAAGAAGAGTTTGACCAATTATCGGTATCCAGACACATCTTTTATCAATCTCTGAATTTTCTATATGATCAACTATCATCAGTTCCATTAATTGGAAAAAATGAAAGTGATAGGGCTAAGAAGAACAGTAAAACTCTCAATCACCACAGCTCTTGTAAGAGAATACAAGATATTAAAAAAAGAACCAAGAGATATAAGATCAAATGAAGAAAAAAAGAAAAGAAAATATGTGAAATGTTTTACAAAGTGCAAAAGATAAAGGATCAAAAAAGAAGAAGGAAATAAGTGAAATTTATAGAGAAAACCCAAAAGATAGAGAATTAAATGAGAAGAAGAGAATATATATTTTTTAAACCAAAAAAAAACAACAATGGCTAAGTTTCATTCATGGTCCCTTGCCACCAATTGTCGAAATGTACGAAAGGTGGCAAGAAAAGAAAGCTTTTCATACATATTCTTCATAGTAAATTCTGGTACGCCCATATATGTTTTTTTATCTAAAATAAAAATGTTGCTTATTGTGTTGGACACTTTTCAAGAATGTCATAACTCTAGACATCAGAATATAGCGTAAATCATTTATTGTATTTATTACAATGATTACTACTAAATATGTATAACTTGGGGTGGAGTGGTCTAACAAATTTAAATATGTATAACTTTTTCATACTCTGAAGGTAGCTCTTATATATCACTTAAATTTTAGATTATTGTTTTAAATACAATTGTAACACTTGCCTCCAAGTTGCCTTAATAACTTTTGAATTGCCTTCACTAATTCAAAATATTTAAACTAAATTATTTATAACTCACTAACCAAAATTTTATATACACTTTATATTTTTTTAAAAATTTGGAAATATTAATAAGCTACTATCAACTATTAAATGCATTTAATGAATCTTTCTTTCAACCATTGTTTATTGTCACAAGTAAGATTTTGCAAAGTAGCATCTTTTATCATTTATTGTGATTTATTAGTAGCAGCTGGTGTAGTTGTATTTGTATTTATAGTAGATGAAATTTTCCTTTTAATTTCTCTTACTTTAGAATAAAATATTGATTATAGTGATTATATCATGTAAAATTGTGTAGTGTAATTAATTTAGGAAAAGTAACTCCTACAAACAGTTGCGTCATTTGACAACTTTTAATTTGGTAACTAAATTTTCATCCTTCAAAATAGTCTAATAGGACACTATCTTCCTGCCAAAAAAGTAGAATTAAACTAATTGTTGATGCATAAAACATTTTGAAAAATTAAAATATAAATAAACTAGTATTGGGGAGCAGGGGAAATAATAATTTTGCAAATATATATTACCTAAAATCAGTGACACAAAAGTACAATAAAATTTTCTCTTTTTTATGTTTGTTTACTATTTTAATCAACAGAATATAACTAAAGAACTTAATATTTTTGAGTTGAAAAGATGCAAATTGTTTAAGTTATATGGGATTAGATATGCTATATTGCGCAAAATAACTAGTTTTTATTTCTAGAAATTAATGTGATGGAACTAATGCTTATTTAAAGCCCAAAATTAATATCTATTACTCTCTCCATCTCAATATATATATATATATATAGCTCACTTTTAAAACCTTTTTTATTTCAAAAAAACAAAGTCCACTTTTATAATGAAATTCCCTTACTAATAATAATTATGTATGTCCATAATAAAAAAATATAGATAAAAAATGTAAAACTACACATTTAATGGGGAAATTTGCATATATAGCAGCATTGACCGTTGACTTTGCAAATATAACACCATCTTTTTTTTCCTTGCAAACATAGCACTTCAAGGCTAAACAAAGAACAACATACTCTCATCTTCTCTTTTGAAACATAAAAACATAGCACTTTATCTTCATCTTCATCTTTATCGATTCAACAAAATTTGTTCTCACACCTTATTATTTGCACTTCTTATTATTCTCACACCCCATTGGATCATCATCTTCAAACAAGAAGACCGCGACCGTAGAGAAAAAATCGTAGCGAGGAGATATTAGTTGAAATTTGCACAAGTTGAACTGGGTTTGTGAACTTCAACGAAACTGGTATAGCCCTAAGTCGAGTTTTAGGTCGAGCAAAACGTTAGGTCGAATACAAGATCGAATTTAAGGTCGAATAATAAGTCTGAGTAGTAATTGGTTGAATATTAGATCGAGCTCAACCTAAACTCGACCTAATACTCGATCTACTACTAGGTTGAGTTAAATATTTTTTTAAAAAAAAGGAAAAAAATTGATTTTTTTTTAAAAAAAAGTTTTAGGGTCAAGCTCGACCCCATGCTCGACCTAAATTTTAAAAAAAAATTTTAAAATTTAAAAATAATTTTTCTTAAAATTTAGGTCGAGTATTAGGTCGAGCTTGGGGTCGAGCTTGATCCTAAAACTTGTTTTTTTTAACAAAAATTCAAATTTTTTCCTTTTTTTTTTAAATTTAACTCGACCTAGTAGTAGGTCGAGTTTAGGTCGAGCTCGATCTAATATTCAACCAATTACTACTCAGATTTATTGTTCGGCCTTAAACTCGATCTTATATTCGACCTAACGTTTTGCTCGACCTAAAACTCGACTAGTTTCGTTAAAGTTCACAAACCCAGTTCAACTTGTGCAAAGTTCAACTAATATCTTCCTGCAGTGATTTTTTCTCCACGGTCGCGATCTTCTTGTTTGAAGATGATGATCCAATGGGGTGTGAGAATAATAAGAAGTGCAAATAATAGGGTGTGAGAACAAATTTTGTTGAATCGATAAAGATGAAGATGAAGATGAAGATGAAGTGCTGTGTTTTTATGTTTTAGAAGAGAAGATGAGGGTATGTTGGTCTTTGTTCAGCCCTGAAGTGCTACGTTTGCAAGGAAAAAAAGAGGGTGCTATATTTGCAAAGTCAACGGTCAACGCTGCTTTATATGCAAATTTCCCCATTTAATGATGTATTAAATGTATTGTATTTAATAACCAAAAAAAATTGTATCTAACTTATAATGGACTCTTTCTTCGGGGACAAAGGAAATATACTCTAAAAGAGTGTGAATTAATGACTAAGAATGAGATAATTTAGGAAATATTTGCAAAAATAGTACCTTTTCAAAAGTGATTTTGAAATATAGCAGCTATATAAAATTTCTTACAAAACTAGCAAGTCCACGTAGTTTGACCAAGTGAAAATACCCAAAAGCAACCCGTCGTTCTTTTTCATTCAAACTTCACTTGATCTCCATTTCGTCTTCATTCTTCATCGACTCAACATCTTATTTCATACATTCCATCCCATTATTGTCTGCTTCAATGGCACGTACGCGAGGAGAATCGATATCTTCAAGTAAGAAGGTCGCCGTCATGGAGAAGAAATCGCAACAGTAAGAAGGAGCAAATAATTGTTCAGGGTGATTTCTTAAACAGTTAGTTTGGTCTTAATCCTCTTCATATTGGCTTTGTAGTAGTAGTATTGAGGTTTCTAGGTGTTGAAAAAATCACCCTAAACAACCATTTACTTTTTGAGAGGGTTTTGCACGAATTAAAGCAAATCAGTATAGTGCTCGACCTAGTGCTTGACCTAGTGCAAGTGCTCGACCTATTACTTGACATAGTGTAAGTACTCAACTTATGCTCGACCTAAGTGCTTTTAGACGCGATGTTTTTCATCTTTTGTAAATATAGGGTAATTTAAGTCTTTTCACTTAGTTAAACTACGTTAACCTGCTAGTTTTCAAGGAATTTTATATAGCTGCTATATTTCAAAATCACTCTTGAAAAGGTGCTATTTTTGCAAATTTCCCGATAATTTAGGTACAATTTCGATCATCAAGCCCGTATATAACATTTCTTTCATATTGGAATGAATTTGGGAACAAAACATATTATTGCACAACATAGGTGATACGCCAATCATTTTATATTCAAACATAGATTTGTATGCATTTTCTGCTCAAACTTGTTCCTTGTACTTTTGTTTTGTTGTTTATTTTACTTTGTTGATGGTTAAAGTACGTTTATTGAAAATTTGATTTCCTAGTTCAAAAATCAAGCATTTCTGATTGTGAGAGAGGCCGATTGATTCTTGTTGAGTTCTTGATGTGACAAATTATGGTAATTCTTTTGTGTCACATTGAAGTTAACTTTATGCAATTTATTTTGCACTACATGCTAGCAAGTTTTCTATTATTGATGCTTTACTTTTGTATTCAAATATTAGTTTGGAAATGGTTCACACGTAGTATTGCTTATAATAGTTGGAAAATGTGATGGATGAACACACTTTGCTCTACACATTGGCTGTGACTATATTATTTGGTGACAAGTTGTGTTGTTGATTTATTTTTTGTAGTGGTTTTTGTCAATCCTTCTCAATGCTAATAGTTTGATATTGTTAATTTCCAATTGTTAAGTATATCATTTACAGTAAGATTTTTGATATGATGTAATCAAATTACTTAATGTTTATTGCACATATTACGCAAAAAAAATAAAAAATAAAAATGAACCAACATCAATCACCCTTTTCTTTTTGCAATAGCTGACCATTAGGAAGAGAATTATGGTACGTCTTACATTTTATGCCACCAATAATATTAATATTGATCATATTCTTAGCAGCCAAATCATTTCTATATAATATGTAGAAGGAATAATTGACACAACAAACCAAAATTAGTAGCATCTTAATTAAGAATCTTGTGTAAGGAGAATTAAACACCATGTGCATGCATGACATCTTTTTATGCTCATTTATATGAAGTAGGCCATTTTGACATATTTCGCTAAATTGATAAATTTTTATATTACATCATAAGTAGTCCTAAGACCATAGAAGTAAAATTTGATTGTAATAGTAATCATTTGTTCTTTTAATAATACCTGCCAATACACAATTTAAGATGTTAAGTAAAAATAATTAATGATTTTACTTTTTTTTACTCATGTAAAACGAAATTGATAAGCTACAATATGATCTTTGGCTAGGCATAACTGTCTATTCTTGGTGATTATCTAATATATAATTGCTTAACTAGCATCCATTATCTAAAGATAGATCCTTGGTACCCAAGATAAAAAAAATTGAACCCAACTTTCATTAGCTACTACTAACACTAACTTCTTGTTTTTTATACATGTAGGCTCTTCTTGTATCTCTTTTTCAATCTATCAATCTATGAAACTGAGTTACAATCTACAAGATTTTCATTCACAGGTATTTCAAACTACAACAATGACATGTTGGTTAGGGTGTCTATATTTTAATTTCCCACTAACACATATAAAGCTCAAAAATTTCGCACTCTAAGGACTAATTATGGTCACATTAGTGCTTCATTTGTTACCTTTCACATGATTGTTAACTTGTTGTGAAGCAACTTAATTTAGTGTGCATGTTCTTTTGTGGTATTTAGCTTTTGGACATTTGTGAAAGTGTTTTGATTTATTTGTTGTTTGCTATGTATTTGGTATTTTATTTATGTACAAGTTTTACCCTTTTAACTACCGATATATCATCATAAGCACATTTTCTTTGTGGAAATTATTTAGAAACAAGAGTTTGGTATACTTGAATATATTTAGTAGATTCTTTCTCTTTGATCCTTTTATAAAAAAAAAAGAAAAAAAATCTATTTTCTTTTTGCTTTGGGTTGACCTACTATTCTTTACTTCACGTTACTAATGTTGACTATGGAATATTTATACTTATGAGTGTTGCTACCTATTAAGATTCTAAGTACTTAGGTTTGCATAGTGCATACACTATTTGGATTATTGGTATATATTTGTTTCTAGTTTAGTTGTCAGTTGTTTCTATTGTGTGCTTTGAATAACCCTAAACTCTAGGTCTAACAATTTTTACATATTTTACTTAATCAATCTATATTTATTGTAATATGCAAGTAGTCCGAAGCCACAAGAGGAAAATTGATGATAACAGTAATGATTTTGTTTTTTCTAGTAGTACTTGCTTGTATACAATATATGATGATAGTGTAAAAATAATTAATAATCTAGCTTTTTTGAACCCATTTAAAAAGAGACGATAAAATTCACAAAAGGCATTTACTTACTCCATAAAAGTTTCTTTCAGATGATGCATGAAGGTTTAATTGATGATTACATTCTTAATGAGATGAAAGAGAAGAAATGGTGCTATAAGCTAATGTTTCTACTATAGGACTACCATAATTCAACTAAACATTACACAAAACTATAAATAAAAAGGAAAAAGAATTAAATGCCTATTTGTTTTTATACCTCAATTAGTGAAAAAATAGAAACCATAGAATTGCACTATGCACGTCAAATTTACAAAAGAAATAGTATTGTTTCATCCTTAAGTGCTTCTTCAACTCCTCCCATTTTTATTAGTAAATTATCCTTTAATTAGCACAAATATCTACTTCTTAATTAATTTTGTCACAAGAGAAAGGAAACATACAAAACTCTTCATTATTAAAAGTTTCAACAAATTTTTGTAGAGTCAAATTAGACTCTCATTGAAAGAGAAGCCAATAATAGTATGGGGACTTTGATACCTGAAAGTAGGGATAAGCTTTTCATTTATCGAACATGTCAAATTTAATTATATGATAATTAACACGTTACATGTTTGATTTCACAAAAAATAAATTTATTCTTATGTGACATCATATCAAGATTTTGTAGATCAAACTATGTATACATTTATTGGACAATAGGAAAAGGAATTTCTTATTAAATCATATACCTATAGAAAACAAAAAAGAAGTAGAGTTGCAGACATGGAAGGAAGCTAAAAATGTACATTTATTACTAAAACTAAAACCTCTATATTACCTTTTATTCTGATGTAAAAATAATAAATAGTAGCAGAAAGAAGTCAATAGATCTTGAAAAAAATTAACAATTTCAGCTAAAGGCACTGAAATATATAAAAAAGAAAACTCACGCACATGCACATTTAGGTAAATAGAGAAGAAGCATGTTTAGAAAAAAAGGGAAAAAGTGTTATATACACCATATCTTTAATCTTAACCACATTGTTCATTCTTGTACTACTATATTTTTCATTTGCATGTAATCCAAATGCTACATAATTTGTTTCTTTTATGTTACTAAATAGCAATCATTTCACAGTCATTATCAAATGAATTTATCACAATATGAATAAAAACTAATGGCTCAAATGAATAAAGTAGTCAAATGATTTCTTGTAAATGTTTAGCTTCATGTCAAATTTGTTGGATTTATTTGTTGTGTCCTAAGTGTTGGGTATTTTGTTTTATATAGAAGTTCTCCATTTTAGTTGCGGATATATTGTTATGAAAGTTCTTGCTAAATGTTTAATCTATTTGAATGTATTAAACAGTTTTCTTTTCTCTAATCCTTTTACAAAATGCTCTTATATTTTCTGGACTGGTGTATACTTCGCATTACTGGTCCAAACTGAGGAACTTTGTGCTAACAAGTATTGCCAGCTATTAAGAGTATAAGTACTTTTGTTTTACATAGTGTATTTACTATTTGGATTTGGTATATTTTCGCTTTCATTTTGGTTGTGGTTGTGTCCATTGTGGGTACTAAAACATAATTCAAAACATGAACTAAATTAAACATGTAACAATATGTCACTTCTTTGTTATATTTAACATCACCTCACTTCAAAAATAGTTTTGTAGCAATGAACCTAAATAAAATTTGAATAGGGAAGATCTATTAAACTTTTCCTTGTGGGGAAGTCATTATGATCCAAGTGGATGAATCCTCATTATTATATATATATATATATATATATTATGAAACCAATTGAGATTAATAATTATAATTTTTTTTAATTACTTCTCTTCTTTAACAATACTTTCTCCTCAACCTTTTTATTTGAGTTTTCCCTTCTCATATACATAAAGTTAAGCAGAAAAGGGTTGATAACAATTTAGTCTTGTATTTAGTTTGTGAGAGCATGTTCAGTATTTATTTTGTCAATGATTACAAATAAAAACTATACTATTTTGAAACAAAGTGATAAAACTAAGTGAAATATGAATTACTTCCTTCTCCACTGCTTGGAAATAGTTTCCTCCATTAGTTGGGTAATGATTCTATTCTTGGCTTTTTCATTTCTTGTGTGTTGACTTTTTTTGAGAATCTTTTGTAAGACTACTTGGGAATTATTTTGTTCAATCGTTCATGATACACTATTAGATATTCAATTAAAAATTTATCTTGTCATTTATATTGTTGTTGATAACAATTTTTTAGTTTTGCTCTGAGGACAATTTTCTTATTCTCTTAATGGCAATAGTCTAATATGATTTCTCATTCAAGTGGCCCACCAAATCAATCTTCCCCTTACAAGTCATCACTAATCTTTATTTTAGTTATTTCCTTCCATGTCTTTGATTAAAAGGAATACTTTTTGTATATTCTAATTGGTTATGCTAGTAAGAATAGTTTTAACATTCAAAACCTTCATCTTCATTTGTCTTGCCAATTTTGATCTTCTTTCATTTCTTGCATTAATGTGAGAATATAGTACCTACTTAATCTATTAAACTTATAAATGATTTGCCATGTTTTAAACTATCCCATACCTCCATTACCTTGATTAGCACCTATTGATAGATAATATTAGCAATCATTTCCATGTCCACAATCTAGAGTAAAATATTGGGATATTTTTTTTAATTAAATAAATATTGATGATTTGGGGAGTCTTCCCAAAATGCTGAAGTCGATATCCTGAATATCGACTTTGAAGATAGAATTAAAAAAAAATTAATTCCCTTGAAGTTGACATCCTCGATGTCGACTTCAAGGGATCAGTTAAAAAAATGCCTTCCAGGAGGTCGATCCTCTTCCAACAAGCACAACAAAAGGTAACGGGGTTTGAATTTGGGACTTCATCAAAGAAAATGGCAATTCAAATGACAAATGTAAGACAATGACCTTTGTTAATAATCCAACTTCATAGATTCAATTCAAGAACTCCCAAAAAAAAAAAATGCAAACATAACAGCAACAAGAACCAAAATAATATTGCAATTGGCCAAAATGAACACCTCTTTAATTTCCCTATAGGCACCAAATATTTGACGGAGGTCATCGTTTGATACTGATATATCCAAATTAAAAACCACAAGAGTGCCCTGATTAATATCTTTCTCTGAAGGATTATCCTGAATGAAACAATAGCATAATGACAAACCACAATTGTCCATATCTGTGAGTTATTACAGCAAAAGGGTAAAAAGAAAAAGGCTAAACTTCATAACCAACCTTGGGTAAAAAACAGAAGCAAAAAGAAAAATTGGAGAGGGAGTGGGGGATAGGGGGGTCAGCGGAACTGGGGAGAGAAGGGGCGATGGCCAAGGGAAGGAATGCGAGTAGGGTTGGGATTGCAGCAAAAGGGCAGGAGAAATTGGGAAGGGGAGAAGAAGGGGGGTGTGGCAGAAACATTCTTTGCTTTTTGCAAAAAAAATAAATTCCTTTTTCTACTCAGGGAGTAAGGTTGCGGGGAGAGGGGGAAGGGAGTAGGGAGAAAAGGGGGCAGCAGTGGGTTCGGGCAGGGGAGGAAGGGACGGATGGGATGAGAGGCGGGGGGAGGGAGGGATGTGGGGCGATGGGGGAGAGGAGAAAAGAAAAAAATTGAAGGCTGCGCTTGGGAGAAAAAATTGGAGGAGGGCGGCAGACAAATGGGAGATGAAAGACTTATGCATTTGCGGTTAGGTTTTTTTTTTTTTTTAAAGGCCTGAAGTCGACATCCAGGTGACCAGGATGTTGATTTCAGTAGAAATGAAACAATTGTTAAAATACTAATATTTATTTAATTTACATTTATTTAGTCAATTTTTTGGGAAAAAACTCCACAATCTAAGTAGTAGAAATCTCTAGATAAAAAACAACTTGATAACCATGTCGAACAATTCTTTAAATAATATTTAACCTATAATTTAGTGTTTGTAAAATGACACCCTTTGGGGGACTAATGAAGCATATACATTAACTTTAATATCCAAGAATAGATCCTTCTAATATACCACAATATAATTTTGGGAGAGTTTGTAAGACACGGTATAACTATAAACAAGAGTTAATCTCATCCATATCCCTCGAGATTTGATAAAACAACACAACGAACTCTATTGTTTCTAAAAACTACAAATACCTTTGTTGACTGGTCAAACTTATATATATAGCCCCTCGTGGTTTTTGTAAAACTACAAGACAAACTCTACCTATAAAAAAATTGATGTGTATAGACTAATTTACAACTTTGTATTTTTTTAATAGTTATTTTATATAAAGCTACACATGTAACTTTTATTATGAAAAAAGAAATACAAAATATTCCCTATATATGACTAGGTATATAAATGTATTTTTGTGTATTTAACTTTGAGCTTGAGGGTTTAAAAAATCAATGACTAAAAAAATAGCAATAAAAATTCTAATTTAAAAGAAGTGTACAATTTCAATTTAATTTTGAAATTGTAATATTATATAATGTTTATACTTGAATATAATTTTTTTCACTTTTAATGTTATTTTATTTTGTTTCATAAATTGATGTGTATTTTAATATTTTTTTTACTTCTCAATGGTTATCTTCGAAGTAAGGAGGGTATTTGTAGTTTTTTCAAACAACAGGTTTCATTTTATAGTTTTACCAATCTGGATAGAGATGAATGCAATTAGTTCAATAAACAATTCTACAAGTTAGCTGAAAGTTTCCTTCTTAATTAGCAACATAAGCCTATATGACATAGTTAGCTTTCCAACAATTTGAAGTAATTTGACTAGCTTTTTATGTCATAAAGAGAATGTGGGAACATAGGCACCATGTCATGGAGGACATTTTTTCACTACTTTGTAAGTGTTTGGGCTTAGAGATTGAAATAACTAGTCCATAATTCTATATCTACCCTATCAATCCAATCTAAGCTAGATCTAACAAGCCACAAAAACATGTTTGCACAAGTTACAATATTAGTATATGCATATGCTCACTATACAACGTTCACTGCAAAATAATCAAAGTTAAAGCAAAATTTATTGTTATTAAATCCTCTTCAATGCAAAATTTGAAATTAAACGTCAATCCTTTCTCAATAAATGAACATCTTTTGTGTTATTCTAGCATCTTTATATTATTTCAGTACATTAAATTTAAGTGGAGATGAAGAAGTTTACTAAAGGCTATTACGACTATCTATCTCAAAAGCTAACATCATAATCATACCCAATTCATTGCTACTAATAAGTAATTTTCCTATGCAAATGAGTTTAAGATTTGAAGCATATCAAAGTTTTATGGGGAAATTTGCAAAAATAGCACCTTTTGGAGGAACATTTGCAAAAATAGTAGCTCCCATAATTTCTTCACCAAACTAAGAAGTCAAGGGTGTTTGACCACGTAAAAAGATCAAAATGCCCTTCTTCGATAACTTCATCGTTTCACTTCTGTTCTCTTTTGTTGTTCTGTTTCCATCTCCGTCTCATTTTTTGTCTCCCTCTCCAGCCCTCTGTTCGGCTAGATGTTGTTGCTTTTGGTTCTGGAAATTGAAACAGAAGTTGGTGTTGTTGTTGGGTCCTCCAGCCCCATTATGACTTGTAAACCACTTTTGCATACTGCTACCACCCAAAGGAAATCCAAGATTGTTACCATCACTTTTGTTCAGCACCAACAATAAAGTGGGTTGAATGATATGCTCTGTACAAAAGAAAAGAAGCAATCAATAATGGGTCATGTACAAAAAATTTTGACAAAAATTCGACAAAAAATTTGACATTTGTGACATGTATTCGACAAAAATTTTGACAAACAATTCGACATTTGTGACATGTATTTGACAAAAATTTCAACAAATAATTCGACAAATAATTCAACATTTGTGACAAAAATTTGACAAAAAATTTGTGGAACTCGACATTGAACTTGTGGAACTTCACTTCTTCAAATTCCACATTAAATTTGACATCAAATTCAACATGAATTAGACATGAATTATGTCAAATTTGACATAAAAATTCACATCAAATTCGACATCAAATTCCAATAAGAGCAACCAGTCTCCCACCGTTTGTCATTTGTTGTCTTCCAAGCGGCTGAAAAATTCCTTCCGCAGGCAGTTGTTCTTGTGTTTTGTGCGGCTGTGAAATTCCTTCCCCCAGGTGGTTGTTCTTGTGTTTTGTGCTTTGTTGTCTTCTTCATCTATTTTCTTTTGTTCCCAGGGCAGTTGTCCTTTCTTTGTCTTCTTGTGTTGCAGATTTTTCGTTCTAAGGGCCGCTGCTTTAATAAACTAATAATGATTAAAAAATTAATAATAAATTAGTTTAATATTATAATAAATAATTAACTAATATTAAATTATTAAATAATATTAAATAATTTATAATTAACTTATTATTATTAATTAATAATTAATTAATTAATTAATTAAGATTAATTTAATTAATCATTCATTAACTTAATATTGTAATTTAATATTATAATTAATAATTAATTAATCTCATTCATTAATATTAATTAATATAATTAATGTATAGTTAATATTAATTAATTTATAAATAATTAATTTATAATAATTAATTACTTAAGATTAATTTAATACTATAATGAATAATTAACTAATACTAACTAATTAATTAATAGTAATTATTATAACTAATTTATAATTATAATTGGTAATCATTCTCATTCCCTAACACAAACCAACCAGCAAAATTATAATGAAAGAACCCACCATCATTCTCCACTATTATAATTTCCATTACCTTGTCTATTCCTCCGTACGAGCCAAGCGTCTCCTTAGTTTTCATGTTGACCTTATAAATATGTAGGGTAGGTTAGCAAACCGTAGTTCACGTTAAGAAACCAAGTTCCTTTATAACAACATTATATATAATATAGAAAGATCATGATTTTCATAGAGAAACTGTAATTTTTACTTTTCATAGGAAAATTTGTCTTGAAAGTGTCACTTTTAGCATAGACAACTCATGTGACTTTTTTAACCTACAAAACAGGTTGTAGTGGGTCATTTGACCAAAAAAGAATTTTTGACATTGTAAGGGACTAAAAGAAAATGTGAGGAAGGAAAAAGATTCTTTGAGCAAATATAAAGGCCGGAAAAAATAATTTAATCTTTATTTTTTATGAAAAAACTTTTCGTATTTAAATTAATTTCCAAACATTATTGTTTTTGGGTTTGGCCCTTCAAATTCAAACCACTTGAAAAGTGTGTCTATCAGGGGGCGTTTGGTGTAATTTGCGGGTTTAGGAATGGAATGAATTTGATAGAAGGAAAGGTTTGGAATGGAATAAAATGATGGTAATTATGCTATTTCATATTATTTCTAGTAATGGAATGAATTTGAAAAAAAACTGTTTAGTTATTATTAGTTAATTATTCATTATAATATTAAATTAATTAATTATTAATATAAATATACTGATTAAATTAATTTTAAGTAATTAA
This sequence comes from Gynochthodes officinalis, assembly GCA_020080225.1. Lineage (NCBI taxonomy): Eukaryota > Viridiplantae > Streptophyta > Magnoliopsida > Gentianales > Rubiaceae > Gynochthodes > Gynochthodes officinalis. The sequence goes on from CM034620.1 coordinate 16,631,674, forward strand.
TTAATTATAATAATTAATATTATCAATTAATTATTTATAAATTAATTAATATTAATTATACATTAATTTTAATAATTAATATTAATGAGTGAGATTAAGTAATTATTATTATAATATTAAATTACAATATTAAGTAAATGAATGATAAATTAAATTAATCTTAATTAATTTATTAATTATTAATAAAAATATTATTGATTAAATTAATTTTAGGTAATTAATTATTTATAATATAATTAATGTTAATTATGATAATTAATATTAATGAATGAGATTAATTAATTATTAATTATAATATTAAATTACAATATTAAGTAAATAAATAATTAATTAAAGTAATCTTATTAATTATTAATAATACTAAGTTAATGAGAATTGGAAAAAAAAAATGTAAAACTCGTTAATCTATTCAAATCTATTCCCACCCCCTATGAATTTGAACAAAGCCCATATACACTATTTTTAATCTATTTCAATCCATTCCAAACCTACAAACCAAACATTGAGGAGGCGTTTGTTTAGTGGGTTTGGGAAAGGTTTAGAATGGAATAGGGTAAAAATGGATGTTTGGTTGAGAGGGATAGGTTTAGAAAAAGTATTGAAGGTGGGTTTTAACAAAAGGCAAAGTAAAAAAAAAAAAAAATTATAGCGCTGACAGGGGCTCCCAATGGGAGCGCGCCACATGTCATGGGGTTGCAAACCCTACAATAGTTTGCAACCCCCATTTTACTTTTTTTTTAAAAAAAAAAACAAATTTTACTAATTTATAGAAAATATTTTTCTCTATAAATTGATGTACACTTTAACTATTTTTTGAACCAGATATAATTTTATTAAATATTATATAATATAAAATAATAATATTTTTATTATAATTTTAATATAAAATTTATTAATAAATTAATTAATATTAATATTAAATTTTAATTTTAATATAAAATCTATTTCATTCTATTATAAAATAATACCAAACAACATAATTACTATCATCCTATTCTATTCTATTCTATTCTAAACTTTTCCTTTTATTAAATTCATTTTATTCCTACACCCTGCCCTCGAATATTTTTATCCCACTCCAATCCATTCCTCAATTCTAATTTCCTTACCTGGTGAGTAGCGAGTCACTGAATTTGTTTCTCATCATGACATCCCTTTGTGTGTGCACAGTGCAATGGCAACTAAGGTGAAATCAAAATGAAATCGTCATCACTATCATCCTCAATGAAATCTCACAACCACACCCGCCTGGTCCTCAACTACGCCATAGCATCAAGGCTGTTGCTATTAAGCCTAATCCTGCTCTGGCGATCTCTTCTTAGCCCTTACGACACCTCCGCTTCCATCAACCCTGCCTGCCTTTCCTCCTCTGATGTCCCCAATTCGAATCCTCAACTGCTGTTCCCTCGTGTCGCGTCTGCATTGGAGGATAGCATAGTGTGGGACAGTGTTTACTTTGTTCGAATTGCGCAATGCGGCTATGAATATGAACAATCCTACGCCTTCTTCCCTTTGCTTCCCATGTCCATCTCCCTCCTCTCCCGAACTGGTTAGTCTTTTAAAATTTCCTTTTTCTTGTTGTTTTCTTTGGGTCCGGCAACATTTTATTTTTATCATAGTTAATTGAGTTAATTTGCTGGGCATGAAAAAGTTACCTACTTTGCTAGTGTTTTAGTTATTGTTACAACTATGAAATTTACATTAGTCATCTAAAGAAATTATCTTCTTTTTTTTTTTTTTTTTTTTTTGCAGTTTTTGCACCATTGGTACCAATTATTGGACAAAGGGCTGTACTGGGATTATCTGGATATGTGCTTAATAACATTGCTTTTGTCTTTGCTGCTTTGTATCTTTACAGGTTAGTTTTTTGCCTCAGATTGCGGCCTCACTGAATGTGGATTGTTAAGTGTAATAACAGACAAGCAATAGAAAGGCATTGGCAGCTAGAGTTAGATTTGGTGTTTGTTAGTTGCTTAAAAAAATTTGTTCTTGATAACTTGAAAATGTGAGTGGCTTTAGAAAATAGAGAAGGAATTCCACAAGGTGATAGCAGCACTAATTTTGGACAGAATGAAAGTTACAACACTTTGGGTCCTCCGACGTGCTGGCATTTTTTTTTCTGTACTTTCAACATATCTTCCATGTTGTTGTTGTTATTGTTTTTTTTTAAGTTTTGTGAAGATACTAAACCTATTTGGTCTCTACCTCCTATTTTTGTTTTTGTTTGTTACAGGCTTTCTCTTCTTATATTGAAAGACCCGGAGGTAGCGTTGCGAGCATCAATATTGTTTTGCTTTAGTCCAGCTTCCATATTCTACTCATCAATGTATTTTCACATGCCTTATTTTTTATGCCCATAGATTAAAAGTATTTATGCTGACCATAGGTTACATTGTGGTGTTCAGATATTCAGAGAGTTTGTATGCTCTCTTATCAGTTGGTGGAGTATACTATTTATTGAGTGGTGGGGATAATATTGCAACGCTTTGCTTTGCTCTCTCTGGTGCTGCAAGGTCGAATGGGATGCTTAATGCAGGCTACATATGTTTTTTGACAATGCATCGGGTTTATGATACCTTCTTCCTAAAAAAGCATGCTTTTGTGGGTTCCCTATTTCCCCTCCTTAATCCTCTTTTTTAGTATTTCTGAGCCTGAAATAAGGTGAAATAATGGCTAAAAAGATAACATTTGCTGTGAGATTGACTATTTGTTGACGCTTATTTTAGTTTGAATGTGCCTGTACATGGAATGTAAATGCTAAATGTGAATGACTTGTGTAAAGAGCTATAGGTAGTTGTGTAATTGAATTCTTAACCTTTTCATTCCAGATGCAGAGAAAATGTGTATTTTTTGCATTACTTCATGTAACTTTGTTTCATTGAATTATTGTGACTTGAATAAATAGAGACATGAGAAAAATGTCTTATTTCTGTGGTGGAACTTGTCTTTTTGATATAACACGATCATACTTCTTCCAAGCATCTATTTTATCCTTCTAATTATTCTTTTGGATGAATCTTTGTTGCTTATATGCAGTTATGTGTTTGATCATGGAAACCACTTAATTTTGGGGTAGCAATGGGATTGTTACTTAGCATTGTAGCATATGATTTCTGTGTACTTGTGGAGGGAGAGGATGCCTCTTTAATACAAATATGTTACCTGTCAAACAGTCAAACCATTTTCTCTACTTCTGTTTTTGTTTTTCTTTCCTCCATGTAACTCTTCATATTGATATTTGCAAATGACATTTAATTTTTAAAGCATAGAGTTGACTGGGGTGAACATTTGCCTTCTGAGAAAATGGCCTAATGTTAGATGTTATGTATATATAACATTTTATTGAGGGCTGCTCTTAGTCTGTTTTGTGCTCCATTTGAATCTTGTGATGTTAATGCATGTATAACATAAATGCTGGTCACACTATCCGTACAGAGAGCAAGCCATTTGAGCAAAATTATTACTTTTTAATATCTTTTCTAGGAAAAACCTTCATCCTTATTGATCTGCAAGACCTGTGGATGGGCAGCATCATCACTTAGCATTTTCTTTAATTTATTTTATTCTTGAGAAGGATTGGAAATTTGAATATTTGTTTTTCTTGAAAGGTAGCATGTTTCATGTTGAGTTTTTAATACATGGAAGCCCAATTTGTAATTTTTACTGAATTTTGAATGGTATTCTAACAATTCCTTTTACCAATGCCAGCTAGCATTGCAGGTGATTGTTTCTGGAGCTTTTCGTTGCTTGTGTATCTTTATTCCTTTTTTATCATTTCAAGCATTTGGATACTTCAATATCTGCAGGGGACATGCAGAGGATAACTTTAGGCCTTGGTGCAAGGCAAGAATCCCTTTGCTGTACGATTATATTCAAAGTCATTACTGGTATGCTTATTTGTGATTGTCTCTCAAAATTTAGCTTTTCATACCGCACCAAATGCATTTAGACTTGCAGAGGTACCAAATAGGTTTGTGCACCAGAGAATTGGAGCAAATGATTAGTGAGTTAGGTGGGTATTATTCTTCATAGTTCTCATATCTTTAGATCATAATTAGATGTGTTGTGGTAAATTTGATGCATTGAGTGCATGAGGGCTTCCAAGTGATAAATGTGACCCATGAATGGTTTCTGATAACATTTGTATATAAATTTTTTTCTGCTTTCTCCTGTGACTATACAAGTTAGTATGGATACTTTGTTCTGGCGTGAATATGGTACAAAAATAAGACATCCAATTTTCTATTATGCAATCTGTTTCTCCTGCCTTTGTCGTTGCAACATTGTTTGCTTTTACATCTTTCTTGGGGTTTTGGAATGGTAGTTTCTTGTGATTTGTACATATTTAAAACTGGTATATTTTATCCTATTTTTGTTTTTGTATTCTGGTCAGGGGAGTTGGCCTCTTTAGATATTTCCAAGTAAAGCAGTTACCCAACTTCCTACTTGCATCCCCAATACTGTCTCTTGCAGTCTGTTCAATTGTACACTATGTGAAGCTGTGGCCTGCAATCTTCATCTCTCTTGGATTTAGATCTTTTCCTGTTAGTGAAGAATTGTCTGCATCCTTTCCAGAAAGAGCAATTGCAGAACCTAAAACCATGGCTACTCTGGAAAGTAAAGCTTCAAGCACACTGCAAGGTATTGCTTTCATTCGCATGCTGGTTTGGGAGTTACAGAAAATATTTTGTACTTTTCTTGTAAACCATGTTGGCAGTAAATATAAGAACCAAGAAACATAAATTTTGAGGCAGTCCAGTTTTTCCCCCCTACAGTTTGCCTGTTTCTCATTCATTGCCATTTAGATATTGATGAGTAATATTCTCGTGGCAACTGATTGTATTATCTGCGAAGCTGTGATGGTCTGGATCTTAAAGATTTGGCTATCGTTAATTGTTGCGTGGGTGCTGTATAGTCAAATGGTTACCTTAACCAATTAGAATGTGTATTTCCCAATGGCCATATTGAATGGACCATTGACTAAAGTTTTATCACAATTGGACCTTCAGGAATGTTTTCTCATTATCTGAATTCTTGTCTTTATATCTTATGAACTCCTATGCATTTTTGAAATTAGCTATACATATTATTCCTGGTCATTTGATTAGTAAAAGCGTGCATAAGCATGCTCCTCCAAAAGCCAACTAATAAATTCTTCAGAGCATATTGCAGTCAATATGTGGAACCTTCAAACTGTTGAAAAGTTTATGCTAAGCTGTTTTGTAATGTTGAGACTATATGTTCTTGAAATAAGAAAATGAATTGATACCATTGCTTATGTGTATGTAGATGGAAAGGAAACTTAATGTTTCCAGAAATGTTCGAGGAGGAATAGTATTTTAAGGAGTGGAGGGGGAGGGGGAGGGGAAAGGGGGATGATTATCTGTCTCATTCTCTTGGTTTTGGTGTATTGGGCTATCAACGTAGAGTTGAAACAGTCTGTGGTTGACATGAAATAAATAATAATTAAGAAACTTACTTTGCCTTCCATGCTGACTGGCTTTCCAATTCCTCCTGAGTTGCTGCAATTTGAGGAATTGGTTTGGTAATAATGAGAAGGAAAATTTGGGCCTCGTCTAGATGCTTTGTATGATCACGCAATTAAATTTGGTTGATATAGACAAATTCCCATATTCACAATTCCCAGATATCGGGGGTCTAGAGTTAGCTTAGTGGTTGCTTTGGTATAGTCAAAAGATTGTACAAGTTTGAGAACATAATAGATATGAAGAAGTCCGATCAATGATGCATGGTTGTACATTTAGTTTGATATTAAATTCAAATGTTTTCATGCTACCATATTATCATAGACTTTGTCGTACTTCCAAACCATTGATTTTGAGTTTGACATCAATTGAATCACATTCTATGTACGAATTCATTTGTTCCCTATATTTGTAAACTGCATGAGAAGCAGGCTATAACAGCTATAAAGAAATTAGATTAACTCTTATCTTTACTAGTCAATACTAAAATGTGTAATATATTCTTATGGTTGTTGTTACTTGTCTGTAATTGTGATGGAGTGTGTATCATATTTCCCTTGAATTGTATGTTTACATTTGAAGGAGAGCCTTTCCGCAGCAGTAAAAGCTGTTTTCATGTGACTGTGAGGTCACGGGTTTGAGTCACAGAAACAGCCTGAGTTGTAGAAACAGCCTCTTATAGAAATATAAGGTAAGGCTGTGTGCATCAAACCTTAATGGCTCAATCCTTCGCGGGACCCTGCACATGCTAGAGCTTTTATGCACCGGGCTGCCCTTATTGTACTTTTGCATTTCTTTAGCTAAAATATTTAGATTCTTATATATCTAAATGTTTGGTTGTTACAGATGCTCTCTCTGTTAGACGAAGGAAAAGGTTTATTAAAGGATGGAGCATGGCTGAATATGTTGCAGTACAATCTGACGATAGAGCGTCTGAAGGACATTTCTCATTACCAGTTATCATTCTTCCATTCGTTCTACACTTGGGTTTCATGGCTGCCACAGCTTTTCTGGTGATGCATGTGCAGGTCAGATTCCTTCTCATTTCTTTAGGATTTGTTGACTGCTGTAATTGTGAAATCTTGAAAGATATTAAGAATTAGTTCTTCTTTCTGTGCATGTTTGACTGGTTGTAGAGTGTTAACAGAATATGAATTCATAAGTGCAACTTCCAAGTGTATATCAGTGTAGAAAAATGATGACTGCGTGCATATGACAATTCATGCATGTAATTACACAAAAGATGACTATTGTGATGTCTGCAGAAGTACAAAAAGAAGGGAAGTGGTTTTAATCTGGGTTTAAGGAAAACCAAAAATAAATAAATAAAGAGAACAACTGGAGTTCTTAGTAAAGAATGTATCTTTTGCTGTTTCCTAGATCAATAAAACAAGCTGATTCTATACCTAAATAAATTAAATATTTATAGGAGCCATCATTCAAATCATTGTAAGTTGAGTACTTGCTCATGAAGCAGGCTAAATAAACTGTATCCTAAATAAAGGAGATAACAACAGTCTCCTCAAACAAACATAAAGTCCTAAGATAACTAAAGAAAATATACCGCTACATTAACCTCGTGACCAATAACTTGAAAATAAAATGTTCTAGTTGTCAACATACTCCATGGTGGTACTATAACCAACGGATGTTATCAATTGCTTATATGTTCTCTCTCTGTGTGTATATGTATATTTTTAATTTGGTATTTGCAATGTAGTCTTCTAAGATGGAAGACAACTGATCGCTTTCATTTCCATTGGGCATTATTTTCTGTTCAAGTAATGTTGAATTTTTTTCCCCCCTATTGTTATCCTTTAACATCATATTTTACGCTGACAATGTTTTATAGGTTGCAACTCGTTTTTTATCAGCCAGTCCTTCACTTTACTGGTTTGCCTCCCATATCATGACAACTCCTGTTGTTGGCAAGAGGTGGGGATACTTTATCTGGGGATATTGTGCTGCTTACGTCTTTCTTGGCAGCTTGCTCTTCTCTAACTTTTACCCCTTCACTTGATATGCTTGAGTTCTCTGGAAGCTTTAAGCTACATCATGCATCCTGATATATCATCTGAAAGAGATTTACATGTTGATATTTGGAAATACTCTGAGGAAGCTTTTGTGAATACTTTCAAAGTCCTTTTATCGAAAGAGCTGAAGCTCGTTTGGAAATTTGGTGGAACAATTACCTCTGTAATGCTTGAAGGATCCTCTTCTTAGTTTTGGCCTAATTTTCGGGTGGTTGCCGCGGAGGCCTTTAAAGATCATATAGGCTACATTTTAAGTTTTCTGATTTGGAGCTCCTGATTTCCCTACCCTTAACTCTGGTTCTTTTTGCAGCCTCACACCATCGTAAGGCACACACTTGTAGTCTTACACTATGTAGTCTTAAAGCACACACCGAGACTTGTGCGCTGGAACCTGGAGCATCACCCCAAGTTGTGGGGAAGGCACAAGATGAGATGCAATGATAGTGCTTTTGTAGATGAAAGTAAAAGTTTGGCCTACGTGCAGTAGCATGACTAGTAAGTCATTAATGCAGCATTTTTCCTCGAGTGCCATGTACGGTACCTCAATGGTTACTTTGCATATGATTCGCAAACAGAAAAATTGGAGTCTGTTCGACAAAAATTTAACAATAAAGTTCAGTCAGCTTTGAGAGGTTACGAGCTTGGAAGATGCTAGAAGCGTATGAAGTTTTTATTTCTTGTGTTTTTAAAAATATGTATACCGTAGTACTTTGATAGAATACCATATATTTTAAAAAACAATTCTTATGATGATGAATGAAACTCCATAAAAGGAAGAAAACATTCATAATTTTTTTTAAAAAAAAAACAGTGTATTAACTTTTATAAAAAAGTTAACGAGTACATAAATGGTCCATTTAAGGACCCGTTTTAACATATCTAACTTAAATTCAGTAAGTTTTGGTTAAGGCATTCCAATCCCATTTAAACGAGACCGGAGCTTACTAGTTAACCTAGTTAAGAGAAACAAAATCTTTTAGCTTGTCGACCTATATTTGCACAGTGCAATTTGCATACGACTGTAAAGGCACCTCTCTTAACTCATTTCCATGAGCGATCTAACGTCGTTTTTTTATTGTGTTTGACTTTTCTCTCAAATTAGAACACAAAACCTCCCTGACAAAGGACAAAATTGGACAAAAGTAGAGCAAAAACCTTCATAAGTATAGTCATTTAAACATGCCTTTTTGATGTTAAAGTTAAGAAGTCTTTATTCTTTTAATAATTTTCTTCTTGACTTGAACACAGATGAATATATTTGAGGGCATTGAATACTCCAAATGTTCATAAATATAATTAATAGTAGTAATATTTGTATATAAAAATTAAAAACAATATGCAAAATTAAACATAACTTAATAAATTAATGCACTCAATATTTTAACCTAATGGGTTAGGTCACTTGGGTCATAAATCATTAATTAATAAAGTCATGTAATGACTTGTAGTTTCTAGGCTGAGGTGGTTGGGTTGGGTTGGGTTGGATAAAAGTAACCTGTTGGGTTAAGTGTTTTTTTTTTAATTCTTTTTTTGTAAAATTCTACATAAGTTATCTAAGAAATAAATATATCATAATTTTCTCTTAATTTCTAAAAAGACAAAGTAATTTTGACTTTTAGACATAATTTTTTTTAGATGAATATTTTTTAAAATTACGCTTAATTAAATATATAACTTTAAAAGGCAAAATATGAGATTAAATGATAATAGTTTTTTAATATCAATACAAAAAAATATATAAAAAGTTTTAAATAAATAATTACAAAATTTAAACATTTTATTCAAAAATTTAAATTTAAATTTTTCCTTTTTTTTCGTGAACCTAAATGTTATGTAATAAAAAAAACTATCAAAATAGTTACATAATTACAAATTGTTAAAAATAATTTACTTTTTTTTTTAAAAACTTTTTTTGAAATTTATTTTTAAATAATATCAAAATTCTCTAAAACATTTTTTTAAAAAAATCTTTATATAAATTTTTTATCTTTTGATTGCTTTTTGGATATTTTAACTTTCAACTATCCATCTTCAAAAAATTTTAATTTTGATGGCCAATAAATTTTTATTTTCATATGGAAGATTTGTTCTTAAAATTAGATATTTGGTTATATTTAAAGGTGCAAAAATTTTTCATTTAAAAAATAAAATTCTGTTTAGAAAGTAAAATATATTTATCCTTATTAGAAATTAACATAGAATTATTCTATCTTTATTAATTTAATAACTTCCACTGCCTTTCTTAAAAAAATTTCCTTTTTTTTTGTTTTTTTTTAAGTCAACCGAGCAAATAGGTAATGCATTGTTATTGCAAATAGTAATTAAAGACTAAGTGTTCACATTTAAGAAGCCTCTCAAGAATCGCTTTTTCACATATTTTCTTAAACTTACTAATTGTTTTTACAATGATTGCCTTATTCGTTTTAGTGGCTTTGGCAATATTTATAAAGCTTAGTTGAAAAATGGAAATGGATGTTGGTCATTAAGAAATTGATACATGTTAATAGAGAAACTAAATAAGATTAGTTTATTTTCTAGTTTTAGTAAAAACATAAGAATAGTCTTTTTATTAAAAAAAATTAAATAAAATTAGTTTTAAAAATACTCAAAAAAGATGAAAAATATAAGTTTAATTTCTTTAACTAAATAGAAAAAGTAAAAAAAAATAATTGTTGAATTGATATGTTGAGTTCATTGGGTTTAATTCCACCAAAATATAACTTATAACTAAATTGGTTGAGTTGAGTCATGACTTGTTAAATTATAACCTATCAATAAATTAACCCATGAGTGACAATTGTCACCTCCTACTAGTACAAACCACATAAACTAAACTGACTTGATGACTAAGTTTAGAAGCACAAGTGCAAAGGTTCTACTATATTGAGGCGAAATCAAGTTCATGCAGTTTATTAATTTGATGGTTAATTTTCGAACTCCTAACTGTGAATTGAATTTTTTTTATCCCATAGAATATGCATAAATAAACTAAATATTGTTAGAAACGAGTATCTATATATTTTAATCATCAATTCTAATTCTAAATCCTGAGCCAAGCCTATTAGTTTGTGTTGAGAATTGGTTACTTAAATGGTTTTTATATACTTCTTTGCTCCTCTTTTATTGCTAAAATCTTCTCTTCTAACTAATTATATCGCATTAATTAAACAACATAAAAAAAAAATTAGGATTGATACATTTTATATTGAGATAATATCATTTACTACTCTTGTGGTTTTGTAATATATCAAATCAAACCCCGTAGTTTGAAAAAATATCAATCGTCTCCCTTGACTACTAGTCAACTTAATTGAAGGGCACAAAAAGACGAAAAAATCCTCAGAAAATTTGATAGAATTTAAAATTTTTTATTAAATTTTTAAAAAGACAAAAAAAATTAAAGACAAAAATTTAATAAAATTATTTAAACTATATAATAAAATTTTGCAAACTAAAAAAATGAAATTTAAAAACAAAAATTTAATAAAATTTAAAGACGAAGAATACATAAAAAAATTTAGTTTAAAAAATAAAATAACTATATTTCGTCTTTTTAAAATAATTTTTTTAACAAAATTGTACATGATTTTATTAAATTTTTTTTGTTTAAATTTTGTCTTTTTTGTCTGTTTAAAAATTTAAGAATTTTTTTCAAGTATATCAAATTTTTTGATATCTTTGATGATGCACCTAGGAGGGCCTTTTTATGTTTTTAATTATTTTTTTGTTTCTTTAGACTTTATTTTATTTTATTTTATTTTATTTTAGGGGTATTTTGGTAATTTATGTTTTAATTGTCATTAGGGTTAACACCTTATATAAACTTGTTTTTAGGTCTTTGGGAGGCAGACTTTTGATATTGAAATAAATTACACCAACTTTTGAGATTGTCTCTTGTCGTTTCCAAATTTTCCTGTGTAGCCTTGTTTTTCTGTCGTTTCGGCATCAGGTGTGAGTTCCAAGAGAGTAATTGGATTACGCCCATAAATCACCTCAAAAGGGTCTTGCCTGCAGTTCGATGCTCAGACCTGTTATATGCAAATTTGACCTGAGGCAACACCAAGTCCCATTGTCGCGGATTGTCTCCAACCAAACTCCGCAACAAATTCCCTAAACTTCAATTGACAACTTCTGTCTGACCATCAGTCTAAGGGTGATGTGAGGAGCTAAACTTCAAACTCATGCCCATGTGCCTCCAAAGAGTGCGCCAGAAATGACTCCAAACTTCACATCACGATCAGAGGTTATGGACTTAGGAACTCCTCGCAGTTTAATAATTTCCTGCAGAAACAAGCGATTTAGCTCAGAAGCTAAAGAGCATGCAAAGAAAATCAAAGAGTTGCATTCCCAGGTCCACGATCAAATAAGCAGACAGAACTTGAAGTATAAGTAGCACGTGGATAAGAACAGGAAAAGAGTGGTCTTCAAGGAGGGTGATCTCGTTTGGATTCACCTTAAGAAAGAACGTTTTCCAGCAGGCAGGTTTGACAAGCTACAACCTAGGGCTGATGGACCCTTCCGAGTTTTGGAGAGAATCAATGATAATGCTTACAAGATTGATCTACCGGGTGAGTATAATGTATCCAATACTTTTAATGTAGCAGATTTGTTGCCCTATCACGCTAATGAAGAGGACCATGAAGAGATTGACGATGAAGAAGGTGAACCAGATTCGAGGGCAAATCTTTCTTTAGTAGGGGAGGATGATGCACCTAGGAGGGCCTTTTTATGTTTTTTATTATTTTTTTTTGTATCTTTAGACAGTTTCTATTTTATTTTATTTTATTTTATTTTATTTTACGGGTATTTTGGTAATTTACGTTTTAATTGTCATTATGGTTAACACCTTATATAAACTTGTTTTTAGGTCTTTGGGAGGCAGACTTTTGATATTGAAATAAAATTATACAGACTTTTGAGATTGTTTCTCTTGTCGTTTCTAAATTTTCCTATGTAAACTTGTTTTTCTGTTGTTTCGACATCATTTTTTGTCTTTAAATTTTATTAAATTTTCGTCTTTAAATATTTTATCTAATCTAAATTATTAGTGCCACACTAGTCAATGACTTATAAATAGTTAAATACTTTATTTTTTCTTAATTTTGTTATCGAAGATTGGAGTGCAAAAGGTGTGCGTGCTTAAAAGAAATTTGTTAAAAAAATGTTGGGCTTGGATTGTGTGTCAACTAGTTTTGGAGAAAAAATCCTCAATTTATTACATAAGTTACCCCCACAAAAAGCTGAAATTCTCAATTTTTTTTAATTGATTTGTTATATTAACTAAATAAAGTGATATGGTCTCAATTGCCGTAAATGTTTTGGAGAAAAAGAAAGACTTTTTTTTTTTAATTTAACATATTTTGGGAATCAATTTTAGAATATCAATATTTTTATTTTTTTTTATAAAAATTACAGTATTCTGTTAAATAACTCGCCATTTTGATGTCCGCCTACTGATATTCGGTTGCTTATTTACTAGCAAAACTAAATTAGTCCCCTCAGTATAAATTAATTTCTCAAAAATTAGCGACAAAATCACTGGAAGATATTCTAAAGCAAATTTAATAACTTTTGATACTTACTACTCAAGATCCTCTAGTGGGGAGCCTTATAATAGACGTATTGTTGTAATACCCTGTCCTTGACATTCCCTTTCTCTCGTCCCCTGACTTCTTGGTATGGAAGTCTTACCTGTAATATGTGAAGTACATACTCTTGTAATAGACACATTGTTATAAAAAATATTTTAAAAAAAAATCCTCTAGTGGGGTCTTAGATTGGCAAAAAGTTCCACTAGAATAATCATCATATGCAACCTTCTTTGGTATAATTAATGTAGATCCTCTAGTTCTCCATGATGAGAAGTGAACTTTTTAAGTATTATTATTTTTTCTTTTCACAAGAGATTGGAAATTAGTGTGTATATGTATGCATAAAATTTTAGTTTACTTTACCAATTGAGGGTGTAATATTCATTCTTTTATAATACCGATTGGGAAGTTTACTACACTCTAGTAAATCTCTACTAGAGATCTATAAACCATGTTTGTTTGTAGATGATAGTAATAATGCCACAAAAATAAGAATTTTAATAAATCAAGTTTTTTAGCTTTTTCTTAACTTTGAGAATTTTTTTAAAAAAATTATTGATAGTTATGTGACTTCTTGGGCAAAAATTTAGTGCCCGCATTTCACTATTGAATTTGTGGCACAAGGAAAGCACTTAATTTTTTTTCCCGTAAAAAAAAAAAAAAAAATGGACAGAAGTCTTAAAGACCTCTCTTAACTCATGAAAAATTAATATTTACATTGATTTATAAATACAAGAATTTGCAAACATAATTATTTTGTTGTTGTATGTAAGTGTAGTGAAAGCATAATAAATAGAAATTTTTAATACCTGCGTTTAGATATATATGTGTACACATAAATTGTGAACGGTAAAATGTTTCCTCAAAAAGTTACGTTAATAAAAATAAAATTTTAGGTCAGCATATCAATAATTGCACCAGATTGAATATTGAGTGCAACAATATATTATGCATGATTAAAAGAAAAATGTTGTGCTTAGATTGTGCAACAACCAAATTGGGAAAAATGTCCCCCTTTTTTTCATAAATTTTCCATAATAAGGAGTTGAAAGTACAATTAAAATTTTATTCACTTTTTTTGTGATTAATTTGTTATATTAAATAAATAAATATAATCTGGATTGATAAAGAACTTGAGAAAAAAGGTAAACAAAATGTTAGTGAATATTCTGAGGCAACAAAAATAAAGTTTACTTTGGTATGTAAATACTTCACACAAGTTATTGAGTGAATATTCAGTGCAATTGTTGTGCATGCTAAAAAGGGGGTAAAAAATAACAAAAAAAGTTATGCTTGGATTGCGCTGCAACTAGTTTGTTGAAAAATGAAGAAAATTGAATCAAAATTGTATTCTCTTCCTTTCGATTGATTTGATAACTACACATGAATCCGATCTCAAGTGGAAATAAGAACAATAGGAACTAATATACTAATTGCCAATTAGGTCTCTTATTTGTTGACAAAACCAAACCAGATGCTTCAGTGTATATTAATCTTTCTAAAATTAGTGACAAAATGAGAGGATAATATTCTAAAACTAATTTAATTTCCTTTTCTTTGTGAATCCTAAAGATTAGAAGTATATTAATTGCCAATTTGGGTGTCCCAAATTGGCAAATAGTTCCACTAGAAGAATCAAGTATCCAACATGCTTTGGTTTAATTAAAGTGGATCCTTTAATTCTCCTAAAAAAATTAACATTAGAAGTATTAATTCTCTTTTTTCACGAGAAATTGATTAAAATCTCTCTAGAGATTAGAAATATAAATACAAGTTATTACTTCTTTTGTAATATTGTTTAGGAAGTTTGCCATGTTCAAAAAACTGAGAAACCTCCATGCATATGCTTGTAATACTACCATGAAATATATCAATTTTATTATTATATGTAGACACATTATAGAAATCTTTATGGTACAAGAATTCAAAAAAATATACTACCTCTATTTTGAAAAAAGAGTTTATTTTTAAAAAATTTCTTTGTCCTAAAAAAAGAGTTCACTTTTAGTTTGAAATTTTTGTATTACCCTTACTAGTAATGATAATATATAACAAAAATTAAAAAGTGAGAATAAAAATGTAAAATTATACATTTAATTATACATTAAATGTGTTGTCCTTATAACTTAAAAAATGTTCTAAATCAAAAGTGGATTTTTTTTTTTTTTTGAAAGAGGGAATATATATATATTTATCTGTGTGCATGGTGAAAACAAAGTTAGTAGAGATACGTTTATTTTTTTCTATGTATATTTGTATGAAGGAAAAAATGTGCTATTTATTTATTTATTCCATTGCATTGCATGGCATAATGGTATCGAACGATAGTAAAGACAAGAGGAAGAGATAGCTTTGTATTGATGGAAATATTAATGACAAAGTACTCATGGAAAGAAAGTCAAATGAGGTGTTAACTTCAAAATGTGTTTGCAAATCAATTCTCTTCTATTTTAACATATTGTCTTTTACAAGCTCTCCTTACAACATTCAATTTTGAGCAATATAATTTGTACGGCGTCCCTACTTTTCTCTTCAAGTTTTTAACATCTCTTTCCCACACATGGAAAGAGGACAGAAATTCAATCACAAAACTATAAGGATTGATTACATATATAGTAAGATTTTTTTGTAATTCATGTAAAAGCGCGCATCTGTATATTATCTCATCAGTAGATTCACAAAAATAAAAAAAAAATAAAAATATACAAATGATATTGATTATGAGCCATATAATTGTTTAGAAATTAAAGATATTCAAACATACATTTTTTTAGGATCTTGGTAGGATTTACTAACCATGTGTTGATGCAAGTTAGTTTTGTTGGTTGTATGTTTGAAGATTAAGAATAATTTGATAAATATAATTATGATGGTTCAATTGATAAATATAAAGCTCGACTAGTAGCATAAGGATTTTTACATTTTTTTTATTATTTTGATACTTGGACCAGTAACTAGAATTTCAATCCATTAGAATGTTATTTGCTTTAATTTCTATTCATAAACTTTTTATTCATCAAATGAATGTTAAAACTGAATTTTTAAATGTAGATTTAGAAGAAGAAATTTATATCACAATCTGAGGGTTGTATTGTTTCTGGACAGAAAAACAAAGTTTGTAAATTAAAAAAATCACTTTATGGCCTAAAACGAGCTCTTAAATAGTGACATATGAAATTTGATCAAATTCTACTGAGTATTGGTTTTTCATCAATGGAAGTGGACAAATGTGTATACAAAACGTGTAAAAAATGATTATGTGATCATTCTTTGTATGTAGATGACATACTTATTTTTTGTACTAGTTTGGATATTACAAATAGAATTAAACAATTTTTATCTTCAAATTTTGACATGAAAGATCTAGTGAAGCCAATATTATATTGGGTGTTAAAATCATAAGGAGAAGCGATGGAATTATGTTGTCACAAAATCACTATATCAAGAAACTTTTTAGAAAGTTTGAAAATTATGATGTGACTCCAGTGTGCACTCTTTATGATGCTAACTCTCAATTGAAAAAGAATCATAGTGACCCAATCGCTCAGTCTAAATATGCTCAAATTATTGGGAGTCTGATTCATGTAATGAAATTTACAAGACATGACATAGATTATGTTGTGTGTAAATTAAATAGATATACTCATAATCCCAATCATGAGCATTGGTCTACTTTAGTTCGACCAATGAAATATTTGAAATGAACCATTGATTATGGTATCTTATATAGTGGATTTTCCACTATATTAGAAGGGTACAGTGATGCTAACTGGATATCTGATTCAGAAGAGACTAAATTCACTAGTGGCCGTGTATTCACACTTGGTGATGGTGCAATAGTATGGAAATCAGTTAGACAAACAATTATTGCTACATTGACTATGGAGTTAGAGTATGTAGCTTTAGAACTAGCTAGTTCTGAATCTAACTGGTTAAGAAATTTTTTAGCTAGTATTCCTGCAGCCAATGAATTAGTGCCTCTAGTCTCTGTGCATTGTGAATAAAATTTAGTATATAAATATATATATTGCACCAAGGTGAAATTAAGTGCAACAGTTGTGCATGGTTAAAAGAAAAAGATAAGTAAGAATAATAATTTTTTAAAAAAAAAAAAAAGATGTTGTGCTTAGATTGTGTAGCAACAAATTTGAGAGAAA